>CM048818.1:80120711-80608243 GCA_026586065.1 Dioscorea zingiberensis | reverse complement strand
CTCCTGCAGGGTAAAGTCATCATCCAAGACCTCCATCTCCAAGGCATCCTCCTCAAAACTCGTCGAGTCACTCCACGGGATCGGGGACACCATGTTGGATTGTAGAAGCTTGTGCTTTACCACCGACTTAAACCACCATGCCATGATGATCATCATTTTGGGGCTTCGCATTTCGGATTGGTCGCAAATCGAGGAACCATCGTAAGGCGGTGTAAGCCAGAGAGGGAACATACACTTCGGCGTTTACAGCTCGGCAGCTGCTTTAGTGCCTTTTCACCCTACACAGGTATCTATCAAGGAATTTGCCTAAACTCGCCTACTCTGCAGAAGCGGGGATGGTGGATCGGCGGATGGGACTTCATGCTTGTAGCCTATCGATTTGAACGCCGCCAGGCTTGAGAACCGGGATCCTGAGGATCCGAGCAGTATGGGGCCGCTTAAGCGTGGAATTGTATTGTGAGTGGGTTTGACAACTCCACGCTGACTGACCATGTGTCGCCATCTTCTATTCTCACGCCCGCCACGTGGCGAGTACTCCCGGCATTCCCGGCCCCTGGGCTGGCCATCCGAAAACTTAACGGCCGGGACAGCGTGCAGTAACTCACGTGGGGCCACGCGCCGATGCACCACTCATCGACCGCGGCGGCTTGGACCAAGCGTCGGCGAGGAAGACGCAGCCATCCCAAAGCCCTCGGATCATCGGCGTGCTGCGGCCACCCTTGCGGGGAAATCCATCGCGAGCTTTGCCCAATCAACTCTAGGAGGCCCGGACTTCGACGATCCTTGATGCGCCAAAGTCCAGCTGGAGCCTCGTGCATCAACTCCGCGATACTGCCGGGCGGTCGGCCTAGCCGTGCCAGAATGAAGGGGATGACCACGCGGTCTAAGGCCTCGAGTGTGTTAGCTTCATGTCCAACGACGCCTTTACGGCTACGTGGCGAGTAACGCCTGTGAGCTTCGCTCTTATACTGAGTGACCATCACTTAAGAGGCGCCTAGCCCCATCCTCCAGCCCGTAATCCTGGAACGTTCAACGGCCAGGCGGCCAAGTCAATCTCCAAACAAACTCTTGCGAACTCTGAGTGCGCCAGAGAGAGTGAAGAGATCGTAAATTAAGTCAACCTTAACAAGTTTCCTTCTCCAATGGCCACAGCCGATTGTGATTCCTCAAGCCCGAAGCTTTCATCCCAAAAAATCAGCAGGAAAGTTGTGGAGTTGGACTCCAAACAAAGCGCCTTCGCCGGGATGGGGCCATGAGCAGCTTGAGTGCTTTCAAAGCTTGGCTTGCCATGGGGCAAGCCGCACAGAGAGTCGGACAGCTCGAAACGGCAGCCAAGGGCCACCATGGAGAGTAGCCGATCATTGACCCGCCTCCGATTCTGCACGGGATGAGAAGGGAAGCCGTTAGGGCATATCAGGAATATGTGATGTAGCCCCAAGCTCACGCCACATGCCTGTGGAGGGTGGTTCACGGCGATTTCCAAGCGGAGGAGCTTTGCCAAAAAAGCTTCCCATCTGGTCGCGTTTTGGAACCTCCGATCGCGCCGCTGCTTCTGCGCTTTCCTCGGCCCACATGAGCGGTGTCCAATGACCACACGCTGAGGCTTTTCGGCACCTCTTTAGTCGACTCCAAGCAAAGTGGAGGCGATGGTCAGCGATTACCAAGATTGTCGGCAACCTCAGCTTGGGATGGGGCTAGAGGGACAGGAGGGACAGGGAGGGGGGTAACACCGCCTCACTCACTCATCCCAAAAAATCCTCACTTAGGCGTCTTTTTAGATGTTTAGCGCATATAGTATCACGAGCAATCTGGCGTTAAGCGTAAGCCGTCGATGAACATCACCGTCACCATGGATCGTTGATGGACCCGATAAACGGCTATGATGGAGTTGATGGTTAAGAAGACCATACCGATGGTCGGCAGCCATGTTTAGTGCTCGTAGCCGCCGACGTTGCTACACGAGTTGGCTCTTGCGCTTGGCACGTGCACAATGGCTCATCTTCTAAAACCCCATTTATCAGCTTCAGCCGGCGTTGTTGTAAAATGGACCAGCTCATTGGAGCACTTATGATCTATTCCTTCATTATATATATAGATATAAACTAAAGTTCATATAAGAAGCTTTAGGTGAGGTCCGATGTAAGTCATCGGAAGTTTCTATCGCTAATTCGCTGTCAACCAAACCTTTCAGATTCGCAAAACAATGTTTTAAAAATAATACAAAAAATAAAAACTTAATTATGAATTAACTTAAAAAAAAACCATCTACATTTTGAATTTTTAGTTTCTAATCCTTAATTTATGAATTAGTATATATTTGGACGGTTGGCTCTCTCGATCAACGGTGTAGATTTTTGGATTTATTTATAATATTTTATCTAATTAAAAATTCATAAAAAAATTTAAAAAATAAAAATTTTCTATAATTATATAATTTTGTAGTTACGCATTCACTATTACCTGAACATCATCCGATACAAAACTCACTTTCTATACTCTCGTTATTTTGTTTAATTAATATTTGGTAACTTAATGAAACCAGGGAAGGCTGTTTTTTATTTTAATACAAACAAAAACATTAGTCTATTAAAAATAATTGAGTATCTACAAATCAATTTTTGATCATATGTTTTAAATATTTACAATTTTAGTTGATAATTAAAAATATAAATTTTGTTTTTTAAGCATATAATTTAGTGACACGTGATAAATCTATAAATATTAAAAAAAATATTAAAATTATTTTGAAAAATCAGATAATTTATTTGAAAGTTATTTTAATGGCATGGGATGAATCTAAACCAACTTGAAAATATAAAAGATATATAAACAATGATTGTCCTAGGGGTTTGAGGTGTAAGTATTTTTTTTTTTTGTGCAACAGGGGCGTTTGTTTGGATGTTTTTGCAAATACATTGTACTTTGAATTACTTGGTTTTAGAAATCCGATGTTTGGTTGACTACATTTTTTTTATATAATTTAAAGAGCTATCCTAGCTAACAAACTTTAGGGGTTTCAAAATTGAATCATACAATTTCTTTGGTATATCATCCAAGTTCTTAAAAGCCAATTTCTATCTGTGTTCATTGCCAACTTTGAAAGTTCATTAGCTGACGGCTTTGATCCTTGGGACATTGTTTTGCATTTTCAAAACCAATGTAATTGAGAATATCACTCATGAGGGCTGTAAAACCAAATACTAATGCTTTAACTTTACATCACCTAATCTCCGAGCCCGGTGACATCAAGGATTTGTAATTACTTGATGCAATAGGTGATATAAGCCCTCCAAACCATAAGCTAAATAATAAGCTATTACACAAATTACCTTGTGACCATAAGCTAATTAATAAAATACTTAAACTAATTTAATAAAATGAACTAATTTAATAATAAAATTAAAAGTTAAACTAATTAATTAATATATATATATATATATATATATATATATATATATTACATGAGCAACAAGTGCCCTCTAAAGAATCACCCCATAGGTCGTGTATAGGGGTTTGATTTACCCTAGATTTTTATATAATATACCTTATTTTACTCACCCCAAAAGTTTACACAATGATATCTTATTTCTGGTCAGTACTTATTATGAATCAACACGGAAAAACTCATGACTTGTGTACAAGGCTTATCTCACGGCTGGATGGCCTACCCACACCTACGCCTCATCTTTACTCTAATGGAGATTTGATCCAAGTAGCTTCCGTGGATTGAATCCCCGATATAAGGGACTTATGTCACTGTATCAAGATGTTTTGGTATGCCAAGGAAATCAAAACATTGACACTGTCGAACGTTGAAGCGATCTGCCGCGTCCTCCTCATGCACGCAAGAGTGGCGTCAAGCTAGGAGAAAGATATATACACGTTTAATATCTTCTTCCCTATTTTGACCGTCTTCTTCTCCGTTTTATACTCTTCTTCGTGCTTGGAGTGGCCCTATTTCTTTTGTTTTCAAATCCTCCACCTTTAGTCCTTATCCGGTCCCTGTCATCCTTTAAGCCAGAGAATAATTAATTGTATAGACAATGCAAATATCATTTAAATTTTAATTTTAATTTTAAACATAATTAATTGTGAGGAAATTACTTATATACCACACTTAAAGTTTCATAATTACATATTTATTCCAAAAAAAATCATAATTTTATTATATATCATTGAAAAATCACATTTAAATTATGAATATGACCTATTTATTAGGGTCCGTTAAGAGAAGTTAAATGAGAAAATTTTAATCATAGTTACAACATAGGTTAAGGGTTAAAAATTATCCAAAATACCTCTCTTTGTATATTTTAATTATTTTAAAATTCATATTTTTAAAAAAGGTATTTTTAAATCTACAGTGAAACCAAATTTTGAGGGATATATATATATATATATATATATATATATATATATATGATATAATGGTTATTTTACATGTCTACCATTTGTTAACTGATAATTTTTCATTTGATTTTTAATCTAGGTATATACACAATTATATCGATTATTCAGGATGTATGTATGTAATTATGTTTTATTTAAAGATAAACAGCATTATAATTTCAAAATTATTCGTATACACTATAAAAGTTTATTAATTGGTGTTTGTAAGACACCTTGCAATAGTGTTGCCTTGGGTTACCTTTTGTGTGTGAAGGTATACAAATTGTGTGCCATCGCACAAAACACAAAAATACAATTGTGTGTGCAAGTTAATACAAAATTGTGTGCCATGTTATTACAAGTATGCTACTTTGGTTATAATAATACCCATGGTATCTTAAAATTCACCCCTTAAACTTGATTTACTTTAAAATGTCCTTCAAAGTCATATCTTTAAAAATAATAATAATAAGAGCCGCATTAGCATTAGCGAACAGAGCCTTTCAATGGTTCTCTGCTGTATTATATTTATATATAATTTTTTTTAAAAGAATAAAACTGCCATGTCAGAAGCATTTCGTGCAGGTACCTTTGGCGAAACTCACGGTTAAAGTCGTAATAGTACGCGTGCCTGATTTTTGAAAAAATTAAAAAAATATATATATATAATATTATGTATAAGTGTAAGCACAATCGGAGCCATATATAATACACATTTTGTTTTCCTATTCAAAACATTTAAGCTAGCAATCGGCTAAAATCCACCAATTGGAGCAATAAAAAAACCTAAAATTCTCGGGCTCTTTACACGCACAGGGGAGCAATATATAATATACAATTTGTTTTTATTATCGATGATCAGAACCACCTTCTATTTCTATTTCAAGTATGTTTTGAAGGATTTCAAATCATCTGGATGGGAAGATCATCAAAAGAAATAAGCTAGCATGCCCATTTTCATACAATTTAGTTACACGTTTGGTCCTCCCACTTAACGGTTAAAATTTTGAACCGTTAAAATTTACACAAATACCAGAACTTGAAGTGATCCGGGACCTGCGGTAGCTAAAATGCTATGAAAAAATAGGCATGCTAACTTATTTTTCGATGATCTTCCCATCCGTACGGTTAGAAATCCTTCAAATATGCTCCAGGGGCCAAAATGAGAGGCGGTCGGATCAACACAATAATTCAGCCGGCCTGACTCTATCATGAGTCTATATATATATATATATATATATATATATATATATATATATAAAGGTTTGTTTGACTTCAACTTTGGAGAGAGGGATGGAAATCAAGATCTGAGATATGAAAGAGAGAGGAAAAGAAGCAAAGGAAACTCCGACATCATCCATGCAGGTGAGAAGGAACTCGTTGGCGGGTGGATCACGAGAAGAGGAAAAGGCGAAGATGGAGGACATCATCGCAGTGAGAAGTAGGAGTTAAACAAAGAAAAGAAGTAAAGGGAACAAAGAGATGCTCAAAAGTCCAGCAGGTGGATCTGAGAAGAAGGTGTGGATCCGAGAGAGACAAAGTAGATCTGAGAAGAAACTCCGGTGGGTGGATTTGAGAAGAAGGGGGTGGATGTTAGAAAGGTCTAATACCCAATTTAGTCCATCTTTTATACCTAACCGACCCTTTTAGTTCCTCCATTATAAATTGAGCCTTTTTAGGGCCTGTTCGATATAATAGAGGGACTAAATTGGATATTAGACCTATTAAAAACAAAGGGGCGGTGCTCTGTGAAAAAAAAAAAAAACAATGGTGCCCCCCTTGAACTTAAGTCCTCAGCATTTGGTGCATGGCACAAAATATTTCATGCCCATACTAAATTGAGAAAGAATATAATATTTTTGATTTGATAAATTAGAATAATTTAGTGCAGAACTGCACGGCGTTAGCGTAAGCCGTGACTACTAACATCACCGCGTAGCGGAAGTATATGCATTTGATGGAGGGATAGGCCAGCCAATGATCGGAGTTTATCGTCGAGAAGATCATCCCAGATGGTGGCTGAGCCATGTCTAGTGTTTGTAGCCGCCGCCTGCTCCATCGACTAGAGGTGTCAACCGCCGCGTCTTGGGCAACGCGCGGCCCGCTCAGAGCTTAAGCGGGCCGTGGCGCACCAGAACGTCTTTGGGTCACTCGCCGCCCTTGGCAGCGGCTTCACAAGACGACGCGGCAGCTGGCCGTGCCTGTGCAAATGGGCGGTACACTGACAAACCCAGCGAGCGCATAATTTTTTATTTTTTTAATTTTATACAAATATTTAAATAAATATACATGTTAATAGGGGTATAACAACAATTTTTGTAAATAAATCATGCAAAAACCCTCTAATGACATACATCTAATGGATAACAAAAATATAATTATAGATATTTGTTACATTTTGTAAGTGATATAATTAAAAAAGACCGAAAATAATAGATTGATTTTACTTCCTATTTTTTTAATTTTTAAAATATTTCCTTTTTTTATTTATAGCAATATTCATGGTAGTCCCAAACTTCCAACTTTGTTTACAATTAATTTTAAAAACATTGGAGGGAATGATTCAATTCAATGAAATCTCATCCTAGATTATTGCAAAACATTTCAAGGTAAGAAATTAATTTCCTAAAATTTTATTTAAAAATCTTCCTTTCTTAAAAAATATTTCCGCTTTTTTATTTATAGCTAATCTTCCAACTTTGTTATAAATTAATCCATGGTATTGACTATTGACAAACTTGGGAGTTTATATTTTCTTTTTGGGTTTTTGAAAAAATTTAGTTTATTTAGAATTATTCCTAATTTGATTAATTTCCTAAAATTGTCACAATTTTTATAAGTTTTCTATTGTTTATATTTGTTTTCTATTTTTTTTGAAATTTTATGGATTTTTCTTATTTTTATTCTGATTTTTTTATTTTTTAAAATAAAATTTCAAGTTTTAAAAAATAAAAGGCAGGTATGTGATGAAGACGCTGACCCGCGGGCGCACGAAGACGCTACTCAAGCGCGATCGCTTTTGCTTTGGCGGCAGGGGTGCGTGCACAAAACCGCCGCTGGTGTCGGCTTCCGGCTCGCGACGGATTCCGTACGACACGCGGCGTGCCGTGCGCCTGGGCCCGGCTTGACACCTCTAATCCCTGGGCCAGCTACTGTGGACATGGACAATGCCTCTTCTAAACCCATATCAGCCAGATCCTTCTTCAAAGTTCGAAGGTGAACCTTACTGTTACTTTTTCCATGTCTATAATAGGCTTTTTTTTTTATAATATTACAAATTTATTTTTTATTTATGAGAATGCGCATCCTAAGCATTAATGAGTGAAATGCGCAGGATGCACATATGTAGCGTTGTTTTTTAGATTAGTGGGCCATTTTTTTTAATATCATCAAAAATTAATCAACAAATAATTAAAAAATGTCCCGCACTTCATCACCACCTCCGGCGAGCTTCACTGACGTTATCACTCAACTCGAAAGCACTCTCTAGCACACTCACCACCACCAACATCCTTGCTCCCTTCCTTCAGCCACCACCTCCAAAACCAAAGCTCCAACCACAACCAAAGCATCAACTACATGCCCTAGTCTCTTATTAAAGAACTGCACACCAAGACCAAACCCACGCAATCATCTTCATTTTAAAGTAAGCTCAAAATAGCTACACCTCCACAAAGGGCACACACCTTGTCCGTAATATCTTTCTTGTTTTCATGACTCTCATTTGATGAACATGAAAGGATAGAGGATGAGAGGCCAAGGATAGTGAGGGAGAGGTCAAGGGAGGAGGAGAAGAATAATGGTGATCGAGGATGGATCGGAGGCAATTCAAAGGAAACTAGTGAGCTTTGTTCTCCATATAGAGTGCTTAGTTTGATTATAGAGTAGTAGTTGTTGTTGTGGGTTGTAGCAACAAATTAAAGGTAGTTGAGAAGGAGTTGCTACCAAACAAGGTGATGGATGGAGGATTCTAGGGTTTCAATGGAGGGTGGAGGTGGTTGTTGGGTGTTGCATGGTTATGAGATGGTGATGGTTGTTGTGGTTGAAGCTTTGGTTGCGACCTTGGGAGTGGGACGTAAGAGGGGCTGAGGGAGGGTGATCGATCTCGGAGAGGCCGGTGCACTCGAGGGAGGGGAGGAGGGAGGAGGAGAGGGAGAAGAGGGCGCTGGAGGTGCCGAGCTAAGAATTGGGGCGTGAGTCAAAGATGGGCAAGGTGCTCAAAGATGGTGTAAAACCGAGCTTCCATCGCTGCATTGCTCATTTGACCTTGCTCATCGACACGCTGGCCGCTGCATTGCTCGGCCCGCCGACGACTATATGTCTGGAGGGCAAGTAGGGCTCAACGCCATCATTTGCCGAGCTTGGAGCTCGAGCTCTGAACTCAAGGAGAAGATACTTTCATTCACAAAGTCAAGTGAAACAAAAACAATGCATGCCCTATGTGTGCATGTGTATTTTCAGAATAAATAATGGGCGGATGTGCATGAGCACTGCTATATAAGGCAATGCAAACCACACAACACA
Source organism: Dioscorea zingiberensis (assembly GCA_026586065.1). Taxonomy (NCBI): domain Eukaryota; kingdom Viridiplantae; phylum Streptophyta; class Magnoliopsida; order Dioscoreales; family Dioscoreaceae; genus Dioscorea; species Dioscorea zingiberensis. Next base: position 80,599,330 of record CM048818.1, on the reverse strand, counting down.
GACACACCGCGACACCCTAGATCTTGCCTAGAGATCAACAACAACACCACCCCGAGGCACAAGCATTAGTGTCGTGTCACCAAGTCGTGCCGTTTCGTCGTGACATTTAGACTTTCTCGATGTGAATTCCCGTAAATATAAAAAAGAATTTCATATTCTAAGAAAATACCCTCTATAATATATAGACGGTTTAATCCCCCAAATAGTCCCTCTATTATGGCCAACTCGCCCATTTAGTCCCTCTATTATTAATCACGCCCATTTAGTCCCTTTATTTCTTAATCTCGGCTATTTAGGTCATTCCGTCCAACTTCCGTCTGAATTACTGCTTTGACTGATGTGGCGTAAAAAAATAATAAATTACTATTTTATGTTGGTTTAATCCCCAAATAGTCCCTCTATTATGGTCGACTCGCCCATTTAGTCCCTCTATTATTAATCACGCCCATTTAGTCCCTGGATGAACACCGTCCCCGGCCGCATGAACAGGAAGTGCTTCATCGCGGCGCCATGGATGCCGATCATCGCATCGCTCGAGTTCAACGCCCGGTAGATCTTGGCCAGCCTGGCGCGGCGCTTCGTCAGAGGACCTCGACGGCTGAAGCCGACTTCCTCCCGGAACTTCACTCGGTTCCCACTCGCTCTCGATCGATCTCGATCCATTCCTCGCCACGATGACCCGCCAGCCCGGGCGACCTCGTCGGAGATTTTCGATTCGTGTTCCCTTGCGCTTCCTCTTGCTCGATAGCTCGGATGCGTGGCTTGTACGCCTCGTCGAGGAGGTTTCGGAAATCGCGGATTGTCCTGTTGTTCGGCATCTTGGCCGCGTCGATGGAGAGCTCGTCGTGGATTCTCAGCCCGACGATCGCTTCCTTGAAGCAATGGGTTCTTTTGTCGTTCGTGAAGTCGATCGTAGCTTAATCGGAGAGTTGGGAGAGGATGTCGCCGTACTTGGTGCTGAGGAGGATGAATAGTTTTTTTTTTTTTAAAGCCACGTCAGTGTCCAAAACGGTAATTCAGACGGAAGTTGGACGGAAGGGCCTAAATAGTCGAGATTGAGAAATAGAGGGACTAAATGGGCGTGATTAATAATAGAGGGGCTAAATTAGCAAGTCGGCCATAATAGAGGGGCTATTTGGGGGATTAAACCTATATAGACTGATGCTTTGGGAAGCTACAAACTTATTGTGTGTTTTCACGCACTTTTAATATCCAGCGTGTTTTTGCATCCTCGTTAATACAAGGGCACGTGTGAAGAAATGAGAGAGCCTTGTCAGCGTTTTCGTCTTTGGGCACAATATTTCACGCCCATAGTAATTTGGAAGAATTCAATATATTTGAGCACTTTATGTGGCTATCGAGGAGCCACATCTTGACCATTGGATCGGATCTCCGCATAATAATGCTAAGAAAACAAAAAGGAGAAAAGTGGGAGACTAGTGTCTCTAATAAACACCCACAACTTTGCCCCTGTAGTTAGTGAATCTAGGCAAAGATTTGATAGGATAGATATAAGTGGATGGTACAAGCTACATCCATGAAGTTTATTTTTAGGTCAAAATCCTAATTAGTCCATGTGGTTTACTTTATTTGCCCCTTTGATCATTTCTTTATTATTTTTGTCAGCGGGTCCCTCTACTATATGTTTAGTGAAAAAGTGATCCTCCACATGGGACTCTCGGCGACAAAAATGTTAGGATGAAGTGACCACTTTTATCAAACATATAAGTAGATGACCACCCATGGCGACAAAAAAATAATAGAGAGTGCAGACCAAAAAGCATAAACGTTAAAAACCACAGTTTCAAATAAGAAGTTTTGACCTTTTACTTTATAGGGGCATTTAATTACTTGTGTATTCATCTTTGGATGAGGGATCTCCAAAGATAGGGATTCATAGGGATGTGAGTATAGGAGTTTGTTTTGTTGGTTGGATGTACAAAATTGATATAAAAATTTTGGTGTGCGGTTGGATAAACGAGTAAAAAAAGTGGATTTTAATTTTGGTGATAAGTGCGTAAAATTTTTATGGAACTTTTTACTTACCACCCTCTTAAAAATGACAAAATCAGTCATCACTCCCATCAACTTTCAATAATATCTCATATTATTGAATCCTACATTAAGTGAATAGCTCGCTAACAAGAAAACATGGTTGATATCTACCATTTGATTGTCTGCAGAGTTAAACATTAATTATCAACACATTCAGCACCATTGCTGCAGAGGTCCGGTTCTTCGCGGTGAACAAGGAGGGAATAGAAACCCCCGAAGACGATAACGCAAGCCATGAGCCAAACGATGATGGCGAGAAACAAAGGCATCATGAGTGCAACTCTATAAGTAAACAATACGATGAGCGTAGAGGCGAGTGTCCAGACCGTTGCCTTCATCCTCACCCCCGCTTCATCTCCGGCGTCTTTTCAATAATGCGCATATAGAATACGAGCAATACAACGCGCTAGCGTAAGCCGTGATGACGAACATCACCGCCCATGGATCGTTGATGGACCGATAAAACGGCTACTGATGTAGTTGACGGTTAAGAAGACCATACCGATGGTTGGCAGCCATGTTTGGTGCTTGTAGCCGCCGACGTTGCTCCGAGTTGGCTCTTGTGCTGACGTGGACAATGGCTCTTCATCTAAACCCATATGAGCTTCAGCCGCCGGCGTTGTTCTAATTTAAACCTCGTTGGAGCACTTTGCCATTAGACATTAGTTCATTATGTATATATATGTAAATTAATGTTAATATAAACTTTAGGTGAGGTACGCTGTAAGTCATCGGAAGCTTCAATCACTGTCCATCAGAAAGGGCAGATTCGCGCAACAATGTTTTGCAAAATAATTTTTTTTAAAAAAAACAAATGAATTATAGATTCCTGACACTATTTGTGACGGACCCCTCCCACTATTAGTTACACCCATCTCAACACACACCAGGGACCTTTAGGAGTTATCCAATTTAGAATTAGGAATAACTTTTGAAAAGTTTTGAAATTTTTGAAAGAAAATTTTAAAATAAAGATATTAATGAAAAGATAGTGATGTATTGATTATATATTGGTGGGTTATATGTTTAAATCTTAATTGAGGATTTTAACGGGAAAAACTTTTTTATTGAAAACTGTGTTGGGGTTATCCTTGGGGATAACCACCAACCAAACAAAGCACGTTTCAGGAATGTAACGCCCCGACCCGGATCCAGGGACCTCGGGAACGTCAACAGATCGGCCGTATCCAAGTGGAGACGAGCCCCACTCGGATACAAGGCCTAAAAATGATAAGCAGATAACAAATATAAATCCATAATAAATCAAAATAACATCAGAGTTGCGAAATAATCAGGTCTGGGTACACATGCCCTACAATATCTGGACAACATGTCCTACAATGCCTCACTCACAATAAAAATAAAGGAAGAGGTCTTCAACCTCAGCAATACCCTGCCCTCGCGCAATCCCTCTAGATCACCCCTCCTACTCCTGAGGACCTGAAAAAGAGGAACATCGTAACGAAGCCAAAAGAAAGCTCAGTAAGTACCTTGCAAGGAACACAAAGAGTAAGGTATGAACAGACATATCACAAATGAAGTCAACAAACAGTGGGACCAACGTCCCGTATCATGAAATCCTAGGGGTCTACCACAATGGTAAAGTCAACGGTAAAAACCCCTAGCCTATCTATGTCCCTCTAAAAGATCATCATCCCTGGCACAAGATTATCCCACAAATTTCACCTGGAAGCCACATGATCCGCCGCCTACCTAGCGCCGCCTCTCTCTCATGTCGACATGGTCAAGTGCTGCCCCACTTGGTGGTGGATGACCAGAGTATTGTCCCTCCGCCGGGGGCCGGAACGCCAGTGGTGTCCTGGCCCCTAACGCCTCGCAAAATCGAGCTCACCGCCCAATTGAATCCGCGGAAGACAAACAAAAGCTAGGGATGCCAACATCCGAAAACAAACATACATCCACCGTAATCCAAGCAACTAAAGACATGCATGTATCCAAAATATATCAAACCGATATCGTGAATCATAAACCAAAAACAAATCCAAGAAAACCGAAGTCGGGGAAACGAGGCAAAGGTACTTACCTCACAAGTATGTCCAACCGACAAAACCCAAGGCTCTCCCGACGCTACCAAAGCTCCAAGTTGATACCTGGAACCCATAAACCAGTCACAAAACAATGCATACATGCTCGTGAACAATCAGTTCTACGACGAATGCCTACTAACACTAATGCAGAATTTCTGAACCTATCGCGCAGTCCCAAAGAACAATCCATAACTTTTGATCCAGAAATCCAATCAAGCTTGTAGCCAGGGGCTCGCTTGGAAAGATCTCTTCCTTATCTTTCCAACGGTACCTTACACGATACTACCCGACGTCTACACATTACCCAGTTTTCAGTTAAAGTCAGCAGCCAGACAGCAGCCTTAAATTGACATTAACTCACTAAACCCCACATAAAATCATAGGAGTATCACCAATCAATCATTTTAATTACTCCCAAAAACAGGCCTACCGGCCTGCCCAAAGCCCAACCTCAAGCCCAAAACTCCAATCACTCAATCCTTTAAGTCATTTTAATCATCTAGATCAATAAAATAATCCCTTTATATATATATATATATATATATATATATATATATATTTGAGCCCACACAACCGGCCCAATTTACACATCTACAAATAATTCCAGCTTCTCTATTCATTTCACTACTAAATCATGAATCCAACTTGTGAACCCATGTGCAAATCAAGACACTAAAACCTCAAGCCCTGATCAAGATCAAGTCACAAAATGACATCATCATCATTCACAAAGCACCCACCACTTTATGCATCCCGCTCAAAATATCCCATTCATTCCTCTATTCACATGATATCATAGAACCTCACTATCTCCAAATTTCCCTCTTATATCTACAACATTTACTTCTTCATATATGCACCATCATAGAGATCGAACCCATGAGCACTTGACAAGTGTTTTACGAGAGCTTACAAATCTCTAAGAACCCAAATCACCTTCGGATCCTTCCCAAATAGCCATCTTCACGCAGGTTTCTCTTCTCTTCTCATATCCACATTCAATAACATTACACACACTTTTCTAAACTGGACTTTGATCATAATTTAATTACTAGAATTATCAACAACAACCACAAGCTACTACTTATCTCTTGTCCAGGAAATCAAAATCCTCTAAGCATGCACACAAGACCATTCATTCATCGTTCTTGACTAAAACACAAACAAGCTCACATTATTTCCTTTGCCTTCATAAACACCACATTGACTAAAAAAAAAACACCCACGAGATGCATTTTGGTACCCTAGAATAGTACATTGGTGGCTCGTCCAAATACCAACTAAAGAGATTCCTCAAGCCTCAAACTAAGCTTCTCCATGGAACTCTATGCCTAGATTTAAAACAAATGATACTGAGATTTCATAAACAATAGAACATCCTCCCTAATGAACCCAGAACATGATCAGATGCCCAACAGGCCTGAAGACCACCAAACCAAATCCCTTTATCAGATTCTCATATGAAACTGAATGCCAGCATGCCTAAACACACACCTTTGTCACATGAAATCATAGATCAAGTCCTTCCACTAACCATCAATGGAAACCACACATAATCACACTTCTTCATTGGTCCATATATCCCTTGATCCCTTGTTTAGTTCATCGTCAACAAAATCCTAAGAAGTCAGTTGAACGGAGTCGTGACCGGAGATGGCCGGAGATAGATAGATGGAGAAGAATGAGCAGGCCTACAATGGCGGCTCTTCAAAATATATTCAATCTCAATTGAAAAACCTAGATTACAATGTATATATATACACCTATCTAAACTGATCCGGGTAAACCTAAGCCCGACCCGTTAAGGTTTACAACACTCCCCCTCAAGTTGGTGCATATATATCACACATGCCCAACTTGGATACAAATTTTGAGAACACATGTCCCGCCACTGCCTTGGTGAGTATGTCCGCTAACTGGTCCTCTGTTCTGATAGGTGGCACTGCAATGATTTTCCCATCGATCTTTTCCTTGATGAAAAATCGGTCAACTTCAACATGTTTTGTCCGATCATGTTGAACAGGATTATGTGCAATGTTGCGAGCGGCTTGATTATCACAGAACACCTTCATCGATTCGGTGTTCTCGTAACCTAGATCCTTCAACAGATTCTTGATCCACAACACTTCACATATCCCCAGCGCCATACCACGATATTCGGCCTCTGCACTAGAGCGAGCAACCACATTTTGCTTCTTGCTCCTCCATGTGACTAAATTACCTCCCACGAAAGTAAAATAGCCTGATGTAGAGCGTCGATCATCAATCGCTCCTGCCCAATCTGCATCTGTATACCCCTCGACTCTGAGATGATTATTCTTCTTGAATAGTATCCCTTTTCCTGGACTCCCTTTGAGATATCGCAATATTCTCATCACCGCATTCATGTGTTGTTCTCCAGGATTATGCATGAACTGGCTAACCACTCCCAAGGCATGTGCTAGATCAGGTCTAGTATGCGCCAAGTACATTAGTCTGCCAACTAACCTCTGATATCTCCCTTTGTCCACTGGTACCTGGTTTGGATTCACTCCAAGCTTTAGGCCCTCCTCCAATGGCGTATCAACTGGTTGACAACCCAACATGCCTGTCTCCCGTAACAAATCTAATGTATATTTTCTTTGGGACAAGAAAATTTCAGATTTACGTCTGGAGACTTCAATTCCCAAGAAATACTTCAGAGTGCCTAGATTCTTCATCTCAAACTCGCCGATAAATGTTTTGAAGTGCCAAATGTTCTTTCCTCGTGATCATTCCCGTGAAATCCACCATATCATCAACATATACGATGAGAGCTGTGATTTTGCTCCCTCTTCGTTTTATAAACAGAGTATGGTCTGAATTGCTCTGCTCATATCCAAACTTCCTCATAGCATCTGTGAATCTACTAAACCAGGCTCTTGGAGATTGTTTGAGTCCATACAAGGACTTATGTAGTCTACAAACCTTCTTGATCTGAGAAGTCTGAACATTGTATCCTGGTGGCAAGTCCATATACACTTCCTCAGCTAAGTCTCCATGTAGGAAGGCATTCTTCACATCTAGTTGATGTAAGGGCCAGTCCAGGTTGGCTGCTAGAGACAACAGTACACGTATGGTGTTGATCTTGGCTACGGGCGCAAACGTCTCCGTGTAGTCGATCCCATATGTCTGTGAGTATCCCTTCGCCACCAATCTCGCTTTGTAACGGTCAATAGTACCGTCTGCTCTGTACTTCACAGAATAAACCCATCTACACCCCACAGGCTTCTTACCAACTGGCAAGTCAACTATCTTCCAGGTGGCATTCTTCTTTAGTGAGCTCAACTCCTCATTCATTGCTTCCTGCCATTTGGGGTCAGCCAAAGCTTCCTGCAAACTGTTAGGAATAGATACAATGGATAATTGATGGGCAAATGACTTATTTGATTCCGACAGGTGGTCAGTAGATACATAGTTGCTCATAGGATATTTCACAGTATTTTTGGGATCAGGCTCATATGTGGGTTTAGGTATACCTCGATTATGACGTGGAGGAAGACGCTGTGGTGGCGGGATGTCCAGGCTTGGAGACGATTGGTTATTATTGGCACAACTCGGATCCGAAAAAGGGGACATAGCTGTAGTTGGCAACTCTGACGATTCTCCAATTTGCGGGACTGTAGCCGTCGGCTCCACAGCCAATTCTCCAGCTTGCGGGTCTGCAACCGACGGCTCCATATCCAATTCTCCAGCTTGCGGGTCTGCAACTGACGGAGTCATTGGTTCGGACATAGCTGTAGTTGGCAACTCTGACGATTCTCCAATTTGCGGGACTGTAGCCGTCGGCTCCACAGCCAATTCTCCAGCTTGCGGGTCTGCAACCGACGGCTCCATATCCAATTCTCCAGCTTGCGGGTCTGCAACTGACGGAGTCATTGGTTCCGGGGCCATTTGTTCATTTGGTATAGTACCCACATTTGTCCCGACTATCTTATTTGATATATCAGCACTATCCACGGTGATTGTGTCTGGAACCTCACTGTAATCCAGAGTCTGAACTTCCTGTCTTCTCTCCCCCTGAAGTGAAGGCTCAGGTGGTGGATAATACATATCACACTCATGGAAGACCACATCCATGGTAACAAACATCTTCCTGGAAGGCGGATGATAACAACGATATCCTTTCTGATGTAAGGCATACCCAACGAACATGCACTTCTGAGCACGAGGTTCTAACTTGTTTCGTTGGTGGGGATGAAGATGAACAAAAGCAACACATCCAAAAACACGAGGAGGCAAATTGGGACTAGGTGGTGCTGCAATAAGAGTTGAAAGTGCTTGATGTGGCGTCTGGAAATTCTATCATCGCATGGACGGCACACGCGGTTGATTAAGTAAGCTGCGTAAACAAGAGTCTCACCCCAAGAGAGAATAAGGGTGCATTCGCCCCAAGTAAGGAGGCACGTAACCACATTAAGGAGGTGACGCATTCTTCCTCTCAAATACACCATTTTGTTGGGGTATATGGGCAGTTGTCCGATGAGTAATGCCATGATGATCGAGAAACCGGCGAAGATCGAATTCACATACTCTTCATTATCATCATGGAGAACTTGGATCTGGCTTTATATCAATAAAGAACCATCTTGTGGAATTTACGAAAGGCGTAATTTACTTCATTTTTGATTGCAAAAGAGACACCCATGTCATTCGCTGCATAATCAATAATAATCAATAAAGGTCACAAACCAATGAGCACCACCGAGAGTAGCAATTTTAGATGGACCCCACACATCCGAAAGTGCACCACCATAAATGGAAATGTAACTTCAGACTTAAACTCGGAGAAAATGTACGACAATGACTATGTGCCAGTTCACAAACATCACACTTAAATTGAGAAATATTACTCTTTGAGAATAAACTAGGAAAGAGTTTTTGCAAGTACCCAAACGAGGCATGTCCAAGTCGACGATGCCATAACCAAATATCTGAAGCCGAACCAGTCTTGGGCTTCTCTACCTGCGAAGTGCCAACTGAAAGAGCTTGCATCAACCGCTGATTACTGTCTGATTGCAAGTCCAAGTAGTAGAGCTTATCTTGTTTAGTGCCATAACCAATCGTCTTCCGAGTCTGGATATCCTTAATCACGCAGGAAGAAGGCCAAAAAATGACAACACAATTGAGAGCAACAGTTATTTGGGAAACAGATAACAGGTTATAGGCAAGAGAAGGGACTACAAGGACATTATCGAGATTGATGTTGTTTGTAAGAGAAATAGTACCTTCCCCAATAACGGGAACAGAGCTACCATCTGCAGTGGTTACAACAGTTTGAGATGAAGGCTTTAAAGATTTAACTAGTGTAGAATCAAACGTCATATGTGTTGTAGCACCCGAATCAATTAACCATGTATTATTCATAACAGAAGCAGAAACCTTGAAAGCCTTACCCTTGTTACCTGTAGTGGAAACTAGAGCAGTCTCTTTCACAGCCCCAAGTTTTGGAATATCCTGGGCGCCGGCCACGGAAGCTCGATTCTGAGGAAAATGCTCTGATTGAAAGACTACTTGGGGAGCATCATTGGAGCCATTTTTCCTTTCATCACCCATAATAATCAATGAAGAGAAGACCAAGAACTAAAAAGAACTCAGTTGGCCCAAGATTGCAATTTGTTGGCCCAAAAAATTTTCAATTTGTGTGCAATTCCAAAGCAGCACGTGGAACCCAAGCTGCAGATTTTTTTTGTTTTTTTTTTTCCTTTTCTTTTTTTCCTTCTCTCTTTTTTTCTCTTTTTGTTTCCTTTCACACGAGTTCACAACAAAGTCCCGGCCTAGTAAAGCAACCAACTTAATGAGATGAAAAGATTGATGTGACAACTCTTCTAAAAAATTTTGAAATATAACTTTGCAGCTGAGATGAAATTTTAGTACAACAGTCACATCAGAGTGACTGAAGCACAACCCAATGAGCTTTAGTAGCTTTCGGCCAAAGACTCACCGAGTGGTCTTCAACAAATCCCTTCACCGGAAAGCTCAAAGACACCGTAAAAAGCAGTGGTCTTCAGCTTTCTTCACCGGAGCACTAAGTTGGAAGCTTCACACGGAGACGGAGCTCAACAAGAACGCCACCGTCTTCTTCACCCGGTCACCGGTGCGGATCTTGCAATAGCCACCCGGCGAGCAAAGACACGGCCACAACCTCGTCTCCTAGCGCTCCGGCGGGCAGTTCTGAACACGGCTGGAGAAGAAGTCCACGTCGACCACAGCACAGACTCACACGCAGTCGCAGCCGGGGAAGAAGCACACAGTGGTCTTCTTTTCACGTCATCCAAAGAATAGTTCCGAGGTCGCGTCTCGAGCTCTTGCTTGCTCTGATACCAAGTTGAATAGAGTCGTGACCGGAGATGGCCGGAGATAGATAGATGGAGAAGAATGAGCAGGCCTACAATGGCGGCTCTTCAAAGTATATTCAATCTCAATTGAAAAACCTAGATTACAATGTATATATATATACACCTATCTAAACGGATCCGGGTAAACCTAAGCCCGACCCGTTAAGGTTTACAACAAAGTCTACTGATTCTTAGTCCATTAACACTCTAGAATCCTCACAAACATGACTCTCTTCCTCTTCTCGATATGATGCGCAACCAAGACAAACCTTTTGATATCATCTATATCATTATAGCATGCCGTAAAAATCAAGGCGGTAAGGCTCACCACCGCATGATCCCTAATCTCCAATAAACCTCAAGCAAACACTCAAGAATGGTGTCCTATATTATCCTGAAATACAAGCAAATCAAAGGTCCTCAAAGACCTAAACATCCCCACATATGATAATAAGAACCAGACTTCCTATAAAACCATATCATTTAGCTTGCATGCTCACAAACAATACAGGAGTCCAGCAACCTTTATCTTCATCTCTACAACCTCCTAGCAATCATTAAAACCTTCTGATCATAGAACAAATTTCTACATCAATCCACTAAACTCTCTCTAATGTGTCCATCCACCGTCCCCTAGAAAGCAGAGTTGTAGATTAAACCCCCGCTCATTATTTGATCACCAAGCATCTAATCTACAATGCATGCGTGGATGGAAACGAAAGCCGTGGAGGCAAATGTGATAGGATTAAAGGCTTACGGGACTCTCTTCACCGAGCTCAGCCTCCTTCTCCGGTCTTCACCGCCTTCTAGCACCTCTCGTTGGAGCAACTACCACCAGCCTCCCGGATCACAACAACCCCAGAGATGGCGGCCACCGGAGACCACTCCGCATCTTGAGACAGAAGGTGGCGGCGCCCGGTGACTCGGACTCATCACGGATGAGGCTAGGGTTCTCGAGATACTCCGCCTTATGGAGGCTCGCGGCTTCAAACGGATAGGAAGAGATCCTCCCCTCTCACTCTGACGCATGAGATCTTGAACCACCTCAACGACGCCCAATGATATCGGGAGCGTTAGTACGTACAGCGCTTGCTGCTAGAAATAAGGCGTAAGTAGGGTCTCTAATCAATCCATTCTCTTTGGTCTTAAGTCACGTACCGTTGGATTTGATAAAAACCAACTCATCTCACCCATTACTTCATTCGTGTGTATGTGAAAGGCGAACTCTTGCGTATATACCCCGAACCACTTTTAATTAACTTCAGTTCAAATTCAGCTTAGAGTGGGAATTCTACTCCAAAGCCCTTAAATGTAATATAATTCCACTGCAGGTCCTTCCACCCGTGTAATAGACAAATTTCTTTCGAGTCCCCATACTTATTAAAATTACGATTCAATCCTCTACATGCTCATAAACCATAATATCATTTTATCTCAAATTAAGCCTCTCTAATAAAAATCATTCCCACCATCAATTAATTATAACAATCAAACCCGATTTATTACAATAAAATTCCAATATTTTACAATCCTTCCTTACAAAAATTTCGTCCCCGAAATTTAAAAATCAAAAACTCCAAAAATAAACCCAAGGAAATCCTCAAATAAATAAATCCGTAGCGCTTTTTATGTTTTCTTTTCAAGGCCTCCCATGTCGCTTCCCCGATCCGGGGATGGTTCCACTTCATCTTCACAAAAGAAATGACCCGGTTCCTCAACGGTTGTCCCTTGCGATCCAAGATCTCAACCGGCCATTCCTCCTATGACATGTCCTCCCTCGAACCTTAATCAAAACCTCCTCTCGTATCACTCGAGATCCGGACCCCTCAATACATTTCTTCAACACCTAAATGTGGAACACATCATGAACCTTTTCTAGGTTCGGTAGAGCCAACTCAGTATGCTACGGCTCTACCCGCCTCGCGTAATCTCAAGGGTCTGCTATAACGCTGGGCAAGCTTCCCACGCTGGCCCCAAATCTCACAACTCCCTTCATAGGCGACACTTTCAAAAACACTGCAACACTGACCTGAAATTCTAACTCAATACGTTTCAGGTTTACATAACTCTTCTGCCGGCTCTGAGCAATCTTCAGTCTAGATCTCCCTGATCATCCAAACCTGATGGTACCCAGATCTCAAATCAACAGAGAACTCCAACTCTCTCTTCGGGGGTAGTCCCGGCAAATCATCTGGGAACACATCTTAAACTTCCTCACTACCGGCACGCCTCCCCCTACGGGTCCACACTCCTGCTTAGCTTCTGAGTTCAAGGCCAAATATCCAATACAATCTCCGCTAAGCAATCTACTGTGCTTGGAGAGCCGAGATCTCCGCACCAACGGCATAATCCTTTCTACCTCGTAAAGTAAACTTCTCACACCCCGCAGATACTCAACAACACTCTCTTCCCGCAATAATCCACCACCACCTACAATCAAGAGGGCTAATCCATCCCGAGGGATCACATCGTAATCCCTCGTGTCCATCACATACAACTCCTACGGGCAACTCCCGCCTCCTTCAATCATCCCTAGGCATGCCGCAAGGATATCCTACTAACTACTCTGGCAGCTCCTTGCCTGCCTCTTAGGCAATACCCGGGTCACCCTGCACTACGACCTTGGCGCCAACCCCATCGAGTAATGGGGTTGCCTCCCCTTTAGTCTTGGCCCACCTCCCGCGCCTTGCAACATCCGCATCAGATCGTGTTCGCTCAAAGTCCCTGGTCTACCCACCCAACACCTCGGGCCCAAAATTCTAATTGTCTATGTCACTAAGGCAACTAGGTTGTCGGTTATCCGCATTGCTCTGATACCATATTAATCAGACGCCTCACCCTGGATCCGGGGACCTCTGAACGTTATCAGATCGGTCAGATCCAAGTGGAGACGAGCCCCACTCGGATACAAGGCCTAAAAATGATAAGCAGATAACAAATATAAATCCATAATAAATCAAAATAACATCAGAGTTGCGAAATAATCAGGTCTGGGTACACATGCCCTACAATATCTGGACAACATGTCCTACAATGCCTCACTCACAATAAAAACAAAGGAAGAGGTCTTCAACCTCAGCAATACCCTGCCCTCGTGCAATCCCTCTAGATCACCCCTCCTACTCCTGAGGACCTGAAAAAGAGGGAAACAACAGAATGAGCTTTCGAAAAGAAAGCTCAGTAAGTACCCTGCAAGGAACACAAAGAGTAAGGTATGAACAGACATATCACAAATGAAGTCAACAAACAGTGGGACCAACGTCCCGTATCATGAAATCCTAGCGGTCTACCACAACGGTAAAGTCAACGGTAAAAACCCCTAGCCTATCTATGTCCCTCTAAAAGATCATCCCCCGGTCAGTATCATCCCGACCTCACCGCCGACGCATGCATCCGCCGCCTACCTTTAGCCACCTCTCTCATGCCGACATACGGCCGCCGCCCCACCGACCGCGTGGACGCACTGCAGTATTGTCCCTCGGCCAGATCGCTTGAACGCTGTGGTGTCCTGGCCCCCAACGCCTCAAGCAAAATCAGGAGCTCACCTGCTCCACTGAATCCGGGCGGAAGACAAACAAAAGCTAGGGATGCCAACATCCCGAAAACAAACATACATGCACCAGAATCCAAGCAACTAAAGACATGCATGTATCCAAAACATATCAAAATGATATCAGGAATCATAAACCAAAAACAAATCCAAGAAAACCCGAAGTCGGGTAGGGAACGAGGCAAAGGTACTTACCTCACAAGTATGTCCAACCGACAAAACCCGCGTCTCTCCTGATGTAACGCCCCGACCCGGATCCCGGGACCTCGGGCACGTCAACAGATCGGCCGTATCCAAGTAGAGACGAGCCCCACTCGAATACAAGGCCTAAAAGTGATAAGCGAGCAAACATACATAATCAAAAGTTAATAAATAATAAATGATAAATCCAAATGAAGAGAAATAATCAAATAAGGGTCCCCTCGCCTCTACATAATCCAGCCCTACTGTGGTCCTAATAAAAACAAAGTAAGTGTCCTCTCACACAAGTAAATATCCTAGAGATCCTCCGACCTCCTCAAGTAAAAGCCCCAACCAACTCTCTCAGACGCCCCTCGAGCCCGAAGCCAACCTACTCCTCGTGACTCAAATGAGAGAAGAAGAAAGTCGTGGAGCTTCGAACGGAAAGCCCAGTAAGCACCCCGCAAGGATCTCCAAAACTGTAAGATGAAACAAGATATCACAATCAATCTAATCATCAAGCAATGTGGGCTAAAACCCCACACAATCGATCCTAGAATCCACCAAGGCCCCTCGGAGCCTCGGATAAGAAGTCCAATAATGTACCAAAGAAAGTTTTCCCGGATACCAAATTTCAGTCAGAATCATAAAACGCATACCTCGGGATCGCAACCAATACCGGCGACCAATTTAACATGTCGCGGCTCGGTAGCACCACCTCTACGCTCGACACCTGGCCAAAGAAATCAACCCCACCGACAGTGGACGGAGCCTCTGACTCCACCGCACCGGGCGGAAGATCGTAACTCGGCCATAATGCGCGTACCTCCGGCCAAAGACGCATGACCATGGCCTATGATCAAGTGCCGCCTCACGGGTGGGTAAGCCCAAAAGAGCATTCCAACAAAACCAAGAGTGAAACTTACACTCCTATCCTGACGGAGTACTGTGCTCACGCGGTTTCCACGGCCACGCGTCTTCATCAACGGATCCTCGTGATCAGTTAACACTACCTTTAGCTCATCAACCACACACATACCAGGAAAGATAGCAACAAGCATGTATGTGCATGAATCAAACAACAGGTAATAAACAAAAACATGCTAACTAATAGCATCGAACAAAATCAAGAAAACCCATGCAAGGGTGGAAACGAGGCAAGAGTGACTTACCTCTGATCGTAATCCAATAATCGTGGTCAGATTCCGTCCCCAACAAGATCAACACTCTTCGACAATATCTGTAAACCACGGATCCACACTCAACATACGCACAAGTGCTTGAAATAATATCTTTCATATTATACATGCGATCAAGTGGACCCAGACCGCCAAATAAACTCATCTTAATCCTCATATTATTTGTCACTTATTTAAACAAAGTATTTCCTCTTTAATTAGGCCCACAAGTCCCCCAAGGCCCATACTAAACCAATCCTAGTAATGGGCCGAGCTCAACAACCAAGCAAATTTAAAGTCCACTTTTACTCACTCTCTTATCAAAACAACAAGGAAAATAAAACAATTTTCCTATATTTTAATTCTTTAGTTTCCATTCCCTTCTACTATTCTACTGTTCAGTAATACAGAATAGAAACACAAAACCTCTATTCCCCAATAGATTCACACATTTAAATCCAACCACATAGAGATGGAACCATTGCTAACACCCATATTTCTCATAACACTCATGCAAAACATCTCCATGTTCTCACCAATTATTCATCTCTGTCTTTTAAAACTACTCCACTATAACACTTAATGGACACTACTTTCACATAAAAAGCAAGAACTCTTCCACAAGGACCATATGATCATATCATCCTTTAACAACCTTGAAATATCTATGTTTATCCTCAAATGCCCACAAATACTAATCACAGATAAAACAACACCGTTAGAACACAACCAGACCTGCTCCTCACTACATATAACTACCTGTTATCTTCACCTCATTACAACTCATAGCAACCCTCATGACTTAATCTAAACCTGCACACACAACCATCCAGTGGACAATAACTCACTGCACTCCATGTTAGCACTTGTAACCTCCACCCATTCACACATGAATTAACACCTCACAAGAGTAATATAACCTCACAATAGTTCTACTAACTCATCTCTACCGTCTTCAGCTCTAAGATTTCCAAAGTCTCCACTCTTTATACCATCCCCTATTCCTGGAGATTAAACCCACGCAACTAACACTGCCATGATTTAAACCATCAAAATATATATATACATACATATATATATATATATATATATATATATTAATGCTTTCTACAGTCCAACGCCACAAGCAACTCAACAAAACATTAAATGGGAAATACCATTTGAACACCCTCTTCAATCTATTTTCAGACCCCAAGAAATTCTGAAAAACCACTCTCTCTTTATAAATTTTTTTTTATTTCCGGCCTCCATCTCCGTAACTCCAACTCGAAAGTGTTCACCTACTCTTTCATGCTTTGTATTAATATATGTCGATGTTCAACAATTCCAAAGCCCTCTACAGAGCCATCACTACCTCTTAATTTGGATCTTATTAATCCTCAATCATGAATGTTTTCTACAAATTTCCTCAAATCCATATGAAATCACAAGCCATCAATATCATAACACTAATTAACTATATGTTTATAAGGACCATCCCAAGCTTACAAACAAAACTATCACATTCCATCTACAAAATAAGAACCAGACTTCCTACACACTAAACTATCTCATTTAGCTTGCGTGCTCACAAACAATACAGGGGTCCAACAACCATTATCTTCATCTATACAACTCCCTAGCAATCATCAAGACCCTCTGATCAGAGAACAAATTCCTACAGCTCTTACACTCGCCGGTACACGCATGAAATTCATCTAATGCTAAAAAAAAAAAAAACAAAACCTGTCTATTAACACAAGGGTTTAGGGAACCTCTTACTGCATCCGCACTGCGGTCCCAGATGCTCGCAAACACCTGTGTGGAGACGTGATACACCCGGGTGGCTCCTCTCACGGCCTCACTGATCTTCTCCCTCTCACAAATGGCCAAGCATAACTAGGGTTCCCCAAGCTGATGCTTATTTATAGGGAATTCATGAACAACCTGTGGACGGGATCCCAACCAATTTAAAAAAACAAAATGTACCTTCCCATCTTATCTCAACAATTTATACGGGAGGAAGATCTCCACGCATGGCGTGGCTCATCAACAGGAAGAGAAAACCTCGAAGCTATCCGGCCTCAAGCATTTATCTTGAGATGACATTTGATTAAATCTCATCCATTGAAACCAAATAACCAAATAGCCTCACGCGGCATGGTCAGAATTACTACACTTTGCACAAGGCCCCCGATCTTCCTTATAATTTCTATTTAGTATGCTTTGTGAGAGAGAGTGAAATTCTTAATCAGCCTCCCATACTTTATTAAAATCACTAACCAAATTCCTTGGCAGCCCCAAAACGTGCCAATATCAAGTTAAATAAAATTAAACCAGATTAATCCCTTTTAATCCTCAAATTAAAATTTCTATTTATTCCCTCTTTTCTCCAACAATTACACTTAATTAAGGAATTCTTTTCCCCATCATAAAATACTTAAAATTAGAGATCTCAAAAATCCCGGGTTTTACACTGACGCCGCCAAAGCTCCAAGTTGATACCGGAACCCATAAACTAGTCACAAAACAATGCATACATGCTCGTGGAACAATCAGCTCTAATGCATTTAATGCCTACTAACACTAATGCAGAATTTCTGAACCTATCGCCAGCATTCCCAAAGAACAATCCATAACTTTTGATCCAGAAATCCAATCAAGTTGTAGCCAGGCTCGCTGGAAAGATCTCTTCCTTATCTTTCCAACGGTACCTTACAATGTATACCGCCCGACGTCTACACATTACCCAGTTTTCAGTTAAAGTCAGCAGCCAGACAGCAGCCTTAAATTGACATTAACTCACTAAACCCCACATAAAATCATAGGAGTATCACCAATCAATCATTTTAATTACTCCCGCAAAACAGGCCTACCGGGCCTGCCCAAAGCCCAACCTCAAGCCCAAAACTCCAATCACTCAATCCTTTAAGTCATTTTAATCATCTAGATCAATAAAATAATCCCTTTTATATATATATATATATATATATATATATATTTGAGCCCACACAACCGGCCCAATTTACACATCTACAAATAATTCCAGCTTCTCTATTCATTTCACTACTAAATCATGAATCCAACTTGTGAACCCATGTGCAAATCAAGACACTAAAACCTCAAGCCTGATCAAGATTAAGTCACAGCCACTCATCATCATTCACAAAGCACTCCACCACTTTATGCATCCTTGCTCAAATTTATCTATTCCTCTATTCACATGATATCATAGAACCTCACTATCTCCAAATTCTCTTATATCTACATAAATCAAGTACTTCTTCATATATGCACCATCATAGAGATCAACCCATGAGCACTTGACAAGTGTTTTGCTGTGAGCTTACAAATCTCTAAGAACCCAAATCACCTTCTCAGATCCTTCCCAAATAGCCATCTTCACAGCTTCTCTTCTCTTCTCATATCCACATTCAATAACATTACACACACTTTTCTAAACCGGACTTTGATCATAATTTAATTACTAGGAATTATCAACAACAACCACAAGCTACTACTTATCTCTTGTCCAGGAAATCAAAATCCTCTAAGCATGCACACAAGACCATTCATTCACTGTTCTTGACTAAACACAAACAAGCTCACATTATTTCCTTGCCTTCATAAACACCACCATGCTGACTAAAAAAAACCCCCTGAGATGCATTTTGGTACCCTAGAATAGTACATTGGTGGCTCGTCCAAATACCAACTAAAGAGATTCCTGAAGCCTCAAACTAAGCCCATGGAACTCTATGCCTAGATTTAAAACAAATGATACTGAGATTTCATAAACAATAGAACATCCTCCCTAATGAACCCAGAACATGATCAGATGCCCAACAGGCCTGAAGACCACCAAACCAAATCCCTTTATCAGATTCTCATATGAAACTGAATGCCAGCATGCCTAAACACACACCTTTGTCACATGAAATCATAGATCAAGTCCTTCCACTAACCATCAATGGAAACCACACATAATCACACTTCTTCATTGGTCCATATATCCCTTGATCCCTTGTTTAGTTCATCACAACAAAATCCTAAGAAGTCTCACCGATTCTTAGTCCATTAACACTCTAGAATCCTCACAAACATGACTCTCTTCCTCTTCTCGATGTGATGCGTAACCAAGACAAACCTTTTGATATCATCTATATCATTATAGCATGCCTAAAATCAAGGCGTAAGAAGGCTCACCGACCGCAAATCCTAATCTCCAATAAACCTCAAGCAAACATCAAGAACAAAGGTCCTATATTATCCTCAAATACAAGCAAATCAAAGGTCCTCAAAGACCTAAACATCCCCACATATGATAATAAGAACCAGACTTCCTATAAAACCATATCATTTAGCTTGCATGCTCACAAACAATACAGAGTCCGCAACCTTTATCTTCATCTCTACAACCTCCTAGCAATCATTAAAACCTTCGATCAAAGAACAAATTTCTACATCAATCCACTCAAACTCTCTCTCTAATGTGTCCATCCACCGTCCCTAGAAAGTGATGAGTTGTAGATTAAACCCCCGCTCATTATTTGATCACCAAGCATCTAATCTACAATGCATGCAGTGGGATGGAAACGAAAGCCGTGAGGCAAATGTGATAGGATTAAAGGCTTACCGGACTCTCTTCACCGAGCCTCGCCTCCTTCTCCGGTCTTCACCGCCTTCTAGCACCTCTCGTTGGAGCAACTACCACCGCCTCCTGGATCACAACAACCCCAGAGATGGCGGTCACCGGAGACCACTCCTATGATCGAGACACCGAGAAGGTGGCGGCGCCCGGTGACTCGGACTCGTACTTTCACGGATGAGGCTAGGGTTCGAGATACTCCGCCCTTATGGAGGCTCGCGGCTTCAAACGGATAGGAAGAGATCCCTCCCTCTCACTTGACGCATGAGATCTTGAACCACCTCAACGACGCCCAATGATACTTCCGGGAGCGTTAGTAATGTGACGCGGCGCTTGCGCGAAATGGCGAAGGCTAAGTAGGGTCTCTAATCAATCCATTCTCTTTGGTCTTAAGTCACAAAATGCTGATTTGATAAAACCAACTCATCTCACCATTACTTCATTCGTGTGTATGTGAAAGGCTTAACTCTTAAGTGATATACCCCTAACCACTTTTAATTAACTTCGGTTCAAATTCGCTTAGAGTGGGAATTCTACCCAAAGCCCTTAAATGTAATATAATTCACTGCAGTCCTTCCACCTGTAATAGACAAATTTCTTTCTCGAGTCCCCCATACTTATTAAAATTCTGATTCAATCCTCGACATGCTCATAAACCATAATATCATTTTATCTCAAATTAAGCCTCTCTAATAAAAATCATTCCCACCATCAATTAATTATAACAATCAAACCCCGATTTATTACAATAAAATTCCAATATTTTACAATCCTTCCCCCTTACAAAAATTTCGTCCCCGAAATTTAAAATCAAAAACTCCAAAAATAAACCCAAGGAAATCCTCAAATAAATAAATCCGGGTAGCGCTCTTTTATGTTTTCTTCGCGCTCCCATGTCGCCTCCCGATCCGACTGATGGTTCCACTTCATCTTCACAAAAGAAATGACCCGGTTCCTCAACGGTTGTCCCTTGCGATCCAAGATCTCAACCGGCCATTCCTCCTATGACATGTCCTCCTGAACCTTAACTGAAACCTCTGGTATCACTCGAGACGGACCCCGAATACATTTCTTCAACACCGAAATGTGGAACACATCATGAACCTTTTCTAGGTTCGGTGGTAGAGCCAACCTGTATGCTACAGCTCCTACCCGCTCCAGAATCTCGAAGGGTCCGTTATAACGCGGGGCAAGCTTCCCACGCTGGCCCCAAATCTCACAACTCCCTTCATAGGCTTACACTTTCAAAAACACCGCAACACCGACCAAATTCTAACTCAATACGCTTCGTGTTTACATAACTCTTCCTCACGGGCTCGAGTAATCTTCGCCTAGATCTCCCCGATCATCCAAACCTCGATGGTACCCAGATCTCAAATCAACAGAGAACTCCAACTCTCTTCGGGGTAGTCCCAAGAAATCATCCTGGGAACACATCTTAAACTTCCTCACTCACCGCAAGACGCCTCCCACTCACGGGTCCACACTCCCGCTTAGCTTCCGAAGTTCAAGGCCAAATATCCAATACAATCTCCGGCCAAGCAATCTCAGGCTTGAGAGCTCAGATCTCCCGCACTAACGCATAATCCTTTCTACCTCGAAAGTAAACTTCGCCACCCTAGATACTCAACAACACTCTTCCCGCAATAATCCACCACCACCTACACTGAAGAGGGCCAATCCATCCTGAGGATCACATCGTAATCCCTCAGGTCCATCACATGCAACTCGGCGGGCAACTCCCGCCCTTCAATCATCCCTAGGCATGCGTGATATCCTACTAACTACCTCCGGGCCCTTTGCCCGCCTCTTGAAGCAATACACTGGGTCACCCTGCACTCCACGACCTGCGCCAACCCCATCGAGTAATGGGGTTGCCTCCCCTTTAGTCTTGGCCCACCTCCCGCTGGCCTTGCAACATCCTCACA
Source organism: Dioscorea zingiberensis (assembly GCA_026586065.1). NCBI lineage: Eukaryota > Viridiplantae > Streptophyta > Magnoliopsida > Dioscoreales > Dioscoreaceae > Dioscorea > Dioscorea zingiberensis. The sequence goes on along the minus strand of CM048818.1, from coordinate 80,577,408 downwards.
AGCATCGTGTTCGCTCAAAGTCCCGGGTCTACCCGACCCAACACTCGGGCCCAAACCCTAATTGTCTATGTCACTAAGGCAACTAGGTTGTTTGCTTATCTGCATTGCCTCGATACCATATTAATCAGACGCCCACCCGGATCCGTGGACCCTGAACGCCATCAGATCGGTCAGATCCAAGTGGAGACGAGCCCCACTCGATACAAGGCCTAAAAATGATAAGCGAGATAACAAATATAAATCCATAATAAATCAAAATAACATCGAGTCATAAATAATCAGTGTCCGTACACATGCCCTTAAGGCAATATCCGGACAACATGTCCTACAATGCCTCACTCACAATAAAACAAAGGAAGAGGTCTTCAACCTCAAGAATACCTCCCTCACTGCAAGTAATCCCTCTAGATCACCCCTCCTACTCCTGAGGACCTGAAAAAGAGGGAAACAACAGAATGAGCTTTCGAAAAGAAAGCTCAGTAAGTACCCTGCAAGGAACACAAAGAGTAAGATATGAACAGACATATCACAAATGAAGTCAACAAACAGTGGGACCAACGTCCCATATCATGGAATCCTAGGGGTCTACCACAACGGTAAAGTCAACGGTAAAAACCCCTAGCCTATCTATGTCCCTCTAAAAGATCATCCCCACAAGATCATCCCACGTTACCTCACCGCCGAGCTGACGATCCGCCTACCACGTAGCGCCTGCACCTCTCTCTCATGTCGACATGGTCGCCGCTCCCAATCGACCGGGTGGACGCACTGCAGTATTGTCCTCCTCGCGGGGACCGCTGAACGCCCGGGGTGTCCTGGCCCCCAACGCCTCGCAGAAATCGGGAGCTCACCTGCTCCACTGAATCCGGGCGGAAGACAAACAAAAGCTAGGGATGCCAACATCCCGAAAACAAACATACATGCACCAGAATCCAAGCAACTAAAGACATGCATGTATCCAAAACATATCAAACTGATATCAGGAATCATAAACCAAAAACAAATCCAAGAAAACCCGAAGTCGGGTGGGGAACGAGGCAAAGGTACTTACCTCACAAGTATGTCCAACCGACAAAACCCGCGTCTCTCCTGATGTAACGCCCCGACCCGGATCCCGGGACCTCGGGCACGTCAACAGATCGGCCGTATCCAAGTAGAGACGAGCCCCACTCGAATACAAGGCCTAAAAATGATAAGCAGATAACATACATAATCAAAAGTTAATAAATAATAAATGATAAATCCAAATGGAAGAGAAATAATCAAATAAGGGTCCCCCGCCTCTACATAATCCAGCCCTACCAGTGGTCCTAATAAAAACAAAGTAAGTGTCCTCTCACACAAGTAAATATCCTAGAGATCCTCCGACCTCTGCAAAAGTCCCAACCAACTCTCGCACGTCCCTGAGCCCGAGTCAACCTACTCCTCGTGGACTAAATGAGAGAAGAAGAAAAGTCGTGAGCTTTCGAATGGAAAGCCCAGTAAGCACCCTGCAAGGATCTCAAAACGGTAAGATGAAACAAGATATCACAATCAACGAATCATCAAGCACAGGGGCTAAACCCCACACAATCAGATCCTAGAATCCAGCTGCGGCCCTCGGAGCCCTGGATAAGAAGTCCAATAATGTACCAAAGAAAGTTTTCCTCGACAAAAAATACTCAGTCAGAATCATAAAACGCTACCTCGGGATCGCAACCAAATACTCGGCCATGTGGCGAATTTAACATGTCGCGGTCGGTAGCACCACCTCTACGTGTCGACACGGCCAGCAAATCAACCCCACTGACAGGGACGGAGCCTCGACTCCATCAAGCACCGGGCGAAGATCGTAACTCGCTGGCACGCACCTCCCGGCCAAAGACGCATGACCATGGCCTATGATCAAGTGTCGGCTCACGCGGGTAAGTCCAAAAAGAGCATTCCAACAAACCAAGAGTGAAACTTACACTCCTATCCTGACGGAGCACTGTGCTCACGTGTTTCCACGGCCACGCGCCGATCAACGGATCCTCGTGGATCGCTAACACTACCTCTAGCTCATCAACCACACACACATACCAGTGAAAGATAGCAACAAGCATGTATGTGCATGAATCAAACAAATGTAATAAACAAGAACATGCTAACTAATAGCATCGAACAAAATCAAGAAAACCCACGCAGGGTGGAAACGAGGCAAGAGTGACTTACCTCTAAGCGCAATCCAATAATCAGTGGTCAGATTCTGTCCCCATTTAAGATCAACACTCTTCACAATATCTCAGAAACCACGGATCCACACTCAAATATACGCATACAAGTGCTTGAAAAATATCTTTCATATTATACATGCGATCAAGTTGGACCTGCACCAGCCAAATAAACTCATCTTAATCCTCATATTATTTGTCACTTATTTAAACAAAGTATTTCCTCTTTAATTAGGCCCACAAGTCGGCCCAAGGCCCATACTAAACCAATCCTAGTAATGGGCCGAGCTCAACAACCAAGCAAATTTAAAGTCCACTTTTACTCGTTCTCTAATCAAAACAACAAGGAAAATAAAACAATTTTCCTATATTTTAATTCTTTAGTTTCCACTCCCTTCTACTATTCTACTGTTCAGTAATACAGAATAGAAACACAAAACCTTGATTCCCCAATAGATTCACACATTTAAATCCAACCACATAGAGATGGAACCATTGCTAACACCCATATTTCTCATAACACTCATGCAAAACATCTCCCATGTTCTCACCAATTATTCATCTCTGCCTTTTAAAACTACTCCACTATAACACTTAATGGACACTACTTTCACATAAAATGCAAGAACTCTTCCACAAGGACCATGTGATCATATCGTCCTTTAACAACCTTTGAAATATCTATGTTTATCCTCAAATGCACACAAATACTAATCACAGATAAAACAACACCATTAGAACACAACCAGACTTTCTCCTTACTACATATAACTACCTGTTATCTTCACCTCATTACAACTCATAGCAACCCTCATGACTTAATCTAAACCTGCACACACAACCATCCAGTGGACAATAACTTCACGTGACTCCATGTTAGCACTTGTAACCTCCACCCATTCACACATGAATTAACACCAAAGAGTAATATAACCTCACAATAGTTCTACTAACTCATCTCTACTGTCTTCAGTTCTAAGATTTCCAAAGTCTCCACTCTTTATACCATCCCCTATTCCTGGAGATTAAACCCACGCAACTAACACTGCCATGATTTAAACCATCAAAATATATATATATATATATATATATATATATATATATATATATATATATATATATATATATATATATATATTAATACTTCCTACAGTCCAACGCCACAAGCAACTCAACAAAACATTAAATGGGAAATACCATTTGAACACCCTCTTCAATCTATTTTCAGACCCCCAAGAAATTCTGAAAAACCACTCTCTCTTTATAAATTTTTTTTTTTTTTTTTATTTCCTGCCTCCATCTCCGTAACCCAACTCGAAAGTGTTCACCTACTCTTTCATGCTTTGTATTAATATATGTCGATGTTTAACAATTCCAAAGCCCTCTACAGAGCCATCACTACCTCTTAATTTGGATCTTATTAATCCTCAATCATGAAACGTACCTCTCTGACCTCTCCAAATCCATATGAAATCACAAGCCATCAATATCATAACACTAATTAACTATATGTTTATAAGGACCATCCCAAGCTTACAAACAAAACTATCACATTCCATCTACAAAATAAGAACCAGACTTCCTACACACTAAACTATCTCATTTAGCTTGCGTGCTCACAAACAATACAGGGGTCCAACAACCATTATCTTCATCTATACAACTCCCTAGCAATCATCAAGACCCTCTGATCAGAGAACAAATTCCTACAGCTCTTACACTCGCCGGTACACGCATGGAACTCATCTAATGCTAAAAAAAAAAAAACAAAACCTGTCTATTAACACAAGGGTTTAGGGAACCTCTTACCAGACTGCACCGTGTCCGGTATGCTCTGGCAAACACCCAGGTGGAGACTTGACACACCCGGTGGCTCCTATTGCCGGCCAGCCCTCGCTGATCTCCTCCCTCTCAGTCACAGCGGCGACAACTAGGGTTCCCCAAGCTGATGCTTATTTATAGGGAATTCATGAACAACCTGTGGACGGGATCCCAACCGAATTTAAAAAAAACAAACAGCTTCCCATCTTATCTCAACAATTTATACGCGGAGGAAGATCTCCACGGCGATGCGCGTGGCTCATCAGCGAGAAGAGAAAACCTCGAGCTATCCGCTCCGTTTACTTATCTTGAGATGACATTTGATTAAATCTCATCCATTGAAACCAAATAACCAGCAGCTCACGTGCATGGCTGTAATTACCACACTTTGCACAAGGCCCCCCGATCTTCCTTATAATTTCTATTTAGTATGCTTTGTGAGAGAGAGTGAAATTCTTAATCAGTTCCCATACTTTATTAAAATCACCAACCAGTCCTTGGCAGCCCCAAAACGTGCCAATATCGTTAAATAAAATTAAACCAGATTAATCCCTTTTAATCCTCAAATTAAAATTTATATTTATTCCCTCTTTTCTCCAATTACACTTAATTAAGGAATTCTTTTCCCCATCATAAAAATACTTAAAATTAGAGATCTCAAAAATCCTCGGGTTTTACACCGACGCAGCCAAAGCTCCAAGTTGATACACGGAACCCATAAACTAGTCACAAAACAATGCATACATGCTCGTGAACAATCAGTTCTACACGACGAATGCCTACTAACACTAATGCAGAATTTCTGAACCTATCGCAAATTCCCAAAGAACAATCCATAACTTTTGATCCAGAAATCCAATCAAGCTTGTACCAGGGCTCGCGTTGGAAAGATCTCTTCCTTATCTTTCCAACGGTACCTTACACGATACTGCCCGACGCCTACACATTACCCAGTTTTCAGTTAAAGTCAGCAGCCATACGCAGCCTTAAATTGACATTAACTCACTAAACCCCACATAAAATCATAGGAGTATCACCAATCAATCATTTTAATTACTCCCCAAAAAACAGGCCTACCGGGCCTGCCCAAAGCCCAACCTCGAGCCCAAAACTCCAATCACTCAATCCTTTAAGTCATTTTAATCATCTAGATCAATAAAATAATCCCTTTATATATATATATATATATATATATATATATATATATATATTTGAGCCCACACAACCGGCCCAATTTACACATCTACAAATAATTCCAGCTTCTCTATTCATTTCACTACTAAATATGAATCCAACTTGTGAACCCATGTGCAAATCAAGACACTAAAACCTCAAGCCTGATCAAGATCAAGTCACAGCCACTCATCATCATTCACAAAGCACCCACCACTTTATGCATCCCTTGCTCAAAATTCTATTCATTCCTCTATATTCACATGATATCATAGAACCTCACTATCTCCAAACCTCTTATATCTACAAATCGCTACTTCTTCATATATGCACCATCATAGAGACTGAACCCATGAGCACTTGACAAGTGTTTTACAGGAGCTTACAAATCTCTAAGAACCCGAAATCACCTTCAGATCCTTCCCAAATAGCCATCTTCACAGTTTCTCTTCTCTTCTCATATCCACATTCAATAACATTACACACACTTTTCTAAACTGGACTTTGATCATAATTTAATTACTAGAATTATCAACAACAACCACAAGCTACTACTTATCTCTTGTCCAGGAAATCAAAATCCTCTAAGCATGCACACAAGACCATTCATTCACCGCTCTTGACTAAACACAAAACAAGCTCACATTATTTCCTTGCCTTCATAAACACCACAGTGACTAAAAAAAACACCCCTGAGATGCATTTTGGTACCCTAGAATAGTACATTGGTGGCTCGTCCAAATACCAACTAAAGAGATTCCTGAAGCCTCAAACTAAGCCCATGGAACTCTATGCCTAGATTTAAAACAAATGATACTGAGATTTCATAAACAATAGAACATCCTCCCTAATGAACCCAGAACATGATCAGATGCCCAACAGGCCTGAAGACCACCAAACCAAATCCCTTTATCAGATTCTCATATGAAACTGAATGCCAGCATGCCTAAACACACACCTTTGTCACATGAAATCATAGATCAAGTCCTTCCACTAACCATCAATGGAAACCACACATAATCACACTTCTTCATTGGTCCATATATCCCTTGATCCCTTGTTTAGTTCATCGTCAACAAAATCCTAAGAAGTCTACTGATTCTTAGTCCATTAACACTCTAGAATCCTCACAAACATGACTCTCTTCCTCTTTCTGATGTGATGCAGAACCAAGACAAACCTTTTGATATCATCTATATCATTATAGCATGCCCAGAAAATCAGTGGCAGTAAGGCTCACTGACCGCAGTCCTAATCTCCAATAAACCTCAAGCAAACACTGAAGAACAGTGTCCTATATTATCCTGAAATACAAGCAAATCAAAGGTCCCTCAGCACCTAAACATCCCCACATATGATAATAAGAACCAGACTTCCTATAAAACCATATCATTTAGCTTGCATGCTCACAAACAATACAGGAGTCCGCAACCTTTATCTTCATCTCTACAACCTCCTAGCAATCATTAAAACCTTCTGATCAAAGAACAAATTTCTACATCAATCCACTAAACTCTCTCTCTAACAGGTCCATCCACTCTCCCTAGAAAGCAGTAGTTGTAGATTACCCCCCCATTCATTATTTGATCACCAAGCATCTAATCTACAATGCATGCAGGGATGGAAACGAAAGCCAGGAGGCAGCTGCATAGGATTAAAGGCTTACCGGACTCTCTTCACCGAGCTCAGTCTCCTTCTCCGGTCTTCACTGCCTTCTAGCACCTCTCGTTGGAGCAACTACCACCAGCTCTCCCGGATCACAACAACCCCAGAGATGGCGGTCACTGGAGACCACTCCGGTACTGAGACAGCTGAGAAGGTGGCGGCGCTCCGGTGACTCTGGACTCGTACTACGGATGAGGCTAGGGTTCTGAGATACTCCGCCCTTATGGAGGCTCGCGGCTTCAAACGGATAGGAAGAGATCCCCTCCCCCCCCTCTCACTTGACGCATGAGATCTTGAACCACCTCAACGACGTCCAATGATATCGGGAGCGTTAGTAACAGACGTGCGCGCGTTTGGCGAGCTGAAGGCGAAGTAGGGTCTCGGAATCAATCCATTCTCTTTGGTCTTAAGTCACAGCCGTTGGATTTGATAAAAACCAACTCATCTCAGCCATTACTTCATTCGTGTGTATGTGAAAGGCGAACTCTTGCGTATATACCCCCGAACCACTTTTTAATTAACTTCAGTTCAAATTCAGTTAGAGTGGGAATTCTACTCCAAAGCCCTTAAATGTAATATAATTCACTGCAGGTCCTTCCACCTGTGTAATAGACAAATTTCTTTCGAGTCCCCCATACTTATTAAAATTCTGATTCAATCCTCGACATGCTCATAAACCATAATATCATTTTATCTCAAATTAAGCCTCTCTAATAAAAATCATTCCCACCATCAATTAATTATAACAATCAAACCCCGATTTATTACAATAAAATTCCAATATTTTACAAGGAATGAATAGTTAATTTTTATTTTAAAAAAACTTAATAATGAATTAACTTTTTAAAAAATCCCATCTATTTTTTGAATTCTTAGTTTCTAATCCTTAATTTATGAATTAGTATATATTTGGACGGTTGGCCCTTTGATTAACCGTGTAGATTTTTCTAGATTTATTTAAATTATTTTACTTAATTAAATATTTATCAAAATATTAAAAAAATTTCTATTAATACCTAACACTATTGTGTAGTTTTACACACATTTCATGAATAAAAGAGTTGTGCTTTCCTCAATTGATTTTCCGTTGAATTTATTTCGGGATCATCAATACATCAAATTCAGCTATCGAGATTAATAACCACTTAGCTTAGTGTGGTTATTTTTATGAACCTAATTCGGAAATAATTTGAGAGAGGAATAGCATTTTTTAATAAAAACTCATTTTATATTCTTATTATTTTTGTTTTAATTATTATTTGGTAACAATAGAATGGGGAAGTATAAAAGAGTCTTTTTATTTTAATATAAAAAATATTAATTTGTTCTAAATAATTGGGTAGATATTTGAATATCTATGAATTAATTTTTATTATATATTTTAAATAATTGGAAGTACTTTTGAAAAAATAATTGGAGTACTGATGAAGTGTAAGAACACAGGAAATCTCCGGCTAACGCAACTGTAGGAGTAAAAGTGTAATTTTTTTAAAAAAATCTAACAGTCCTTGAATTGCCCTCAAGATTCCATAATTGAATTTTTTTTTTAATTTTAGAATCTTTGGGAAAACGTGGAAGTCTGTGGAGGGATCCAGTCAACATCAGTATTGTTTTTTGAAACCGTGGAACACACCAATATTAAAAACTATTCTAAGATGATGTCTAGGGGTAGGCGCACCGCGCACGGGCATTCAAACTGGCAATAGTGGGTCACCAATACTATAAAAAAAAAAAAAGTCTAAATACACTATTAATCCTTGTATTATAACCCAATGTTCATTTTCGTCCATGTATTTTAAAAATATTCAATACAGCCTCTATATTTTTCATATTTTGTTCAATATCGTTCATGACACTGTCATGACAACACAGATGGTATAAGTTTCTGACTTTTCTTATTTACACATGGTAGTATTTTACTGATGTGGCATACGTATTTTACCACATCGCTGTAATAATAATTTTTAAAAATAATTTTGAGTGTTACGTCGGCCCGTAACACTAGTTGCATCCACACACCCTCTAGCTCTGTTCTCCTCGCGTCTCGATTAAGCGCGATGATGGACGATCAGTTTAGATCATTAGTGAGGGTGTGGATCATGGCCTGGTTGGTCTTGTCTTATTTAAATTCCACAATGTGGACCAACGCGAGGTCTCGAACGTCATAATCATTGGCGTTGGAGCCGAAAAGGGGAGTAAATGGTGGGGGAGGAGGACGAGGCGAAAGCGAAGTGGTTATCGAACTTCGCCGCATGATCCAGTGGGAGAGGGAAAGCGGGGGAGCTTCGGAGAGGCACCGGTGGCGGGTGAAGAAGGTCCATAGGGGGTCTTGGAGTGGCCGTCAAGGAAGGACCAAAGCAAGATGAAGGTGAGATTAGGCGAGGTAGGTGGAGGAAGGGGAGCATGTTGGTGGGGGGCAGTGGTGCTTCCAAGTCAGGAGAGTCGAGACAACGCGGATGCAAAGATGCGGTCATAGGTGACACCTCGCAGCAGAGGTTCACCGATGACCGCAGATCACCTCCAAAGGAGATTCGGGCATTAGAAGTAGCTTCCTGTACCATCACTTCCAAACCCTCCATCTTCCCATTGTCTCCTCTTCAATGGCAATCGGCCAGACGGGGATGGCAGGAGCTTGAGAGGGAGATGGCGATCAACGCCCGGGATGGCCAGTGGGAGATGAAGGTTTAGGGTTAGGGTTAGGGTTTAGTTAATTTATTTAATGATGTTATTTAATTGTAGTTAAAATAATTAATTTAAAATACTTATTTTTAAATAATATTTTTAATGTTTAGAGTGACATGGATAATCCGTGGACAATCCAGCAACCAAGTCAGCTAATCTCAATTAGAATCCACTGGGTGACTGTCCGGTGAAATAAAATTGAAGTTGGGTGACCATTTTACTTAAATTAAAGTTTAGACCACAAAATGAAATAAGTTCATAGTTAGGTGACATATCAAAAAATTTACCCGATAAACATCACAAATTTTACCCGATAAACATGACAAATTTTACACCATAGTTATTAGTTAGTGAATTTAGCGGGCATTTGATTTGTTGGATATAAGTGGATGGGACAAGCTACATCCATGAAGTTTAACTTTGTAGGGGTGTTTGATTGTTTGTGAGTGTTCATCCTTTGTACGAGGATCCCCAGAGATATGGATACATAGGAATGTTAGTTTATAAAGGTTTGTTTTGTTGGTTGGATGTACAAAATAGATATAAAATTTTTGGTGTTCGGTTGGATATATGAGTAAAAAAAAGTTGATTTTAATTTTTGGTGAAAGTGCAAAATAATTTATGGAATTTTTACTTACCACTCTCTTTAAAAATGACAAAATCACTTATCAACCCATCAACTTTTAATAATATCCCATAACCCCTATTTATTCTCATAATCTCTTTTTTATATCATTATTTTACTTAACACCTTTTTGAGTTAGTTGTCCCAACCCTTTGTATATTTCTTTAAAAATATTTTGAAAACCAAATATGAACAAAAATAAAGAATTTGGAGATTTCTATCCCACCCATATCCCTGAGCTTGTTTGGTTGGGTGAATATAAAAAGTGGATTTAGATTTTTAGGGTGTTTTATTTGTAAGCGTTCATCCCTTGGATGAGGATATTCCACATCCAAAAAATAAATGAGTGTGTTTGGTTGGATGAATATCCACATCTCTAGAAACCCTATATCCCGCCACTAAAGCCTCTTCAAACATGTAAAGTAAAAATTAATATGAATATAGCGTTTTCCATCCACATATATCGTGCATATTCATATTATAATAATAATAATAATAATAATAATAATAATAATTATTATTATTATTATTACATATCAACTCGGCTACAAACAAGTCACAAAATCTTATTTTTAATTTAAGAAAGCGGGAGAGTAGTGTGCCATGATAATTAAGTAGTTCCTCCCGCATCTTTTTTCATTATCTCTTCCTCAAAGAGCATTTATTCTCAATTCAGGAACACGAATCTGAAGACAAAGATTGTTATATCATGCCAGAATATCATTGTTGTGATCTTACTGCACCGAGTTAAACACTCAGATTAGGCGAAATTATTTTCAAGCAACACCGCAAGCTTCAATCACATTGTTCAAAGCATTTCCTTAACCAGTTTCCAACAATTGGATCGTCACGAGATCAGTTGAATAGTAACTCCAGCAAGGCAAGATCTTATCGGATTTCCCAGATAGTGAAGAGCAACTTCGACATGGCCAAAACTAACGAAGCAAGATGACCAACTTGGGTGAGATGAAACGAAAGAAAACTCCAGAGAAACACAGGGGGAAAAAACGAAAGTGAGATTTTTATTTATTACTATGAAATTCAAATGTTACATAACAATTCACATTAAACTATTCTTACATAATCTCTTATCAAACTCCATCTAATTTATTTTCATAATAATCATCTATTTCATTAAAATGACCACCACTATCCGAAACGCCCTAAACTTACTTTTTATTTATAAATTAAACATTACAAAATAACACATTATAAAACTATTTTTCTTTTTTTAACTTATCACAAGTGTACGTACTCAATATGATTGATGATACATAGTGGTGCTATACTGGTATCTATCACATGATGGAGTTACACCTTATCAGCACCTTTGTTGCAGAGGTCCGGTTCTTCGCGGTGAACAAGGAGGGAATAGAAACCACCGAAGACGATAACGCAAGCCATGAGCCAAACGATGATGGCAAGAAACACCGGTAACATGATTGAGACTCTATAAGTAAACAAGACGGTGAGCGTAGAGGCGAGTGTCCAGACCGTGGCCTTCATCCTCACCGGCCGTTTCATCTCCGGCGTCTTTTCGATGTTGCGCATATAGTATACGAGCAATACAGCGTTAGCGTAAGCAGTGACGATGAACATCACCGTCCATGGATCGTTGATGGACCGATAAACGGCTATGATGGAGTTGATGGTTAAGAAGACCATACCGATGGTCGGCAGCCATGTTTGGTGCTTGTGACCGGCGACGTTGCTACGAGTTGGCTCTTGCGCTGACGTGCACAATGGCTCTTCTTGTAAACCCATTTATCAGCTTCAGCCGGCGTTGTCGTAATATGAACCAGCTCATTGAAGCACTTATAATCCATTCGTTCACTATATATATAGGTAAATTAATGTTAACATAAACTTTAGGTGAGGTCCGCTGTAAGTCATCGGAAGCTTCTATTGCTGTCCATAAAAAAGGGCAGATTGGCGGAACGATGTTTAAAAATAATTAAAACCAAATACCCTCTTGGTAGAAAGGCGGAGTCCCTCCATACACCTGCGAGAATCTGAGCACGCGATTTGAAATCTCCTCGTAGCCAGTGAGTCGCATAGGCGTGAATGCACAAATGGGTATGGCCCACGCACACACGGTTCTAACTGTGTGGGTTTTGATAGTCACGGGTGGTAAAGACGGGGCCGCTTGAAACACAAGGCTGAGTGCACCACGATGCATCCATGGCGCAAGAAAGTGGGCCCTCGAGTGAACCCCGTGATAATCCTCTCTGTGCATACGTCCTAACTGGAATATAATGGGGTTTATCCCCTAATTTCAAAAAAAGATAATTAAAAAAACTTAATTATGAATTAACTTTTAAAAAAAAACACATCTATTTTTTGAATTTTTAGTTTCTAATCCTTAATCTATGAATTAGTATATATTTGGACGGTTGGCTCTTTGATTAACGGTGTAGATTTTTCTGGATTTATTTAAATTATTTTACTTAATTAAAAATTTATAATAATATTTATAAACTGAAAAAAAAATTATAAATACCTAACACTGTTTTGTAGTTATCCACTCATTCACCATAATAAAAACTCATTCTATATCATCTTTATTTTAATTTAATTAATATTTGGCAGCGATAGCACCGGGGAAGTATAATAATTGTAATTAATATTATATAATAATAATAATTGGAGTACTGATGAAGTGTAAGAAGACAGGAAATCTCCCGCCAAAGCAAATGTAGGGGTAAAATTGAAATTTTTTTTTAAAAAATAACAGTTCATGAGTTGCGCTACAAGCTTCCATAATCCAAATTTTTTTTAATTTTTATTTTGGAAGTCTTTGGGGGAAAGAAACATTGAAGTCTGTGGAAGGATTCAGTCAACTTCACATCAGTATTGTTTTTTTTTTCAGAGCACTTCCACCGTGCGGGTGGAAGGGCTGGCAAAGTGCTAGAATAGCACTTTAGAAAAAAAAAGATCATTTTAGAAAAAAAAAAAAAATTGACGTGAGGCACTTAACCGGGCAGGTGGGTGGGGCCCACGTTTTTTTAAAAAATTTTTTTTTTTTAAATGCAAAGATCTCTTGTTTGTTATTTGTTTTTTTTCTTTTAACTCCTTATCCTATTCAAATATTATAAAATAATATTTTTATTTAGTTTTATAAAATTAAATTCATTTAATATTAAATAAGATGAATTTTTTATCTTTTAAATATTTTTTAGAAGTTATTCAAAATTTGATATTTGTAGCAAGTTTTATGATAAAAATCTAAAATATTTGACAACTTTGTTTTTTAAAATTTTTACTTTCTAATCTTAAATTTATTAATTAGTTTATTTTTTTATATGGATAATTGTGTAAATAATTGAATATTATAAATCGATTTCTAACTGTATGTTGATAATTTCGTTTGGTAATTAGGTGGATAATTGAAAATCTAAATTTCATTTTTAACCACATAATTTAATGATAAACAAATATGTTCTTAATTGGTCATATTTAATTAATATACTTCTTTAAAATTATAATTAATATATTTTATTTTAATTAATCTACTTTTTTTGTTTTAATTAATGTTCTTAATTGCAATACAAATAAAATATAGTTAATTACAAATAAAAACTAACATTTAACTAATTAAAAATATAAAAATTATTTATATTTAATAAATAGTGATTGCCAGGGTAATTAAAGGTTTGGGGTGGAAGTATTATTTTGGATGATAATTGAATTTATTACAAATAAAAAATAACATTTAACCAATTAAAAATATAAAAAAATATTTTTTAAGATTCGAATATGTGATTGTCCCAACTAATAAAACCCTATATAAAGAAGCTTTCCTGTGATACCAATTAGTCAAGAGACCGTTGGTTGGTTTTCAACTTTTATTTAAAAAAAAAAACATTTTATTTAGCCCATGCTTACAAGTCAATAATGGAGCACGCACTTGACTTTGTCCAACCCTTCCTTTGTTCTTTAATTGAAATCTGAGGGGCCGTGTGGAATAAAGGCACTTTCTTGGCTTTATCCAAAGTACTCAATGCTCGACAACCACCAAGGAAAATCCAGTAGCTACGACAGCCAAGTCAACAAGGATTGGTAAGTCAACAAGGATTGGTTTCTTTTTCAAGATTCAATAATCCATGATCAACGACTTACACCGTCAAGAACCAAGATTAAGAAGCCAAGGGGCCAATTCTCCGTGGATCACGCCCGGCATTATCCGCGACGGCGCCAACGTGTTTGATGAAATGCCGCACACTAATTAATGAGATGAGGAAAAAATATTTCTCTATAAATGGGGTTTTACTAATATACCCATGTAAACGTTTGGAATTATTTAAACATCCTTGAAAAAGTTAAGAGTAATTTAAACATTTTTTAAGGGAAAATTATCAAAAAAATTCATGATACTGTTTGTGCTCTATTTGCCTTTATATTTTACCCACCCAAAATACTATTTATACTAAATCCCTACATCCCCACCTAAGGACCTAAAAGTAAAAAGCAAACAGTGCACGGTGTCATGCCAATTATCAGTTTTTTTATTATGTTTAAAACTCAAAATTATAACAGAAGCTAACTGTTGTTATGGTAAGGGTATATAAGCAACAAAAATATTTTATAGGGGCATGCACCTAAATATTTAAACAAATACCTAGTTAGGTAGAGGATGTAAGCAATTTTTTCTATAATTAATAATGTTGGCTTTTACTTTGAATAATAGGATTTGGAGTTAATATCAGATGACTTATATTTCAATGGTGCTATGAGTTATTTAATATTTATATAAAATTTATTTTTCAAAATGATATCAATACAGTAATATAGGATTTTTCATATATCTCAATGATATATTTTTCTAAAATAAAAAATATAATAAAAAATACACAGAAATGTATTCTGATTAATATTATAATACATTTAACATTATCAAATAATATTAAAGTTAATGAGGATTATTTATAATATATCTGGCATTATCAAATAATATTAAAATGCTTCCACTTACCTGCAGGATGCCTTCTCAAACCTCAAAACCCTCACATGATAGCACGTGAGGGAGTTGAGAATGCAATATTTCATTTGAGGCCCATTTTGGGCGTAAAACGAAATACAGAATCTTTGGTTGGTTTTGCATTTGAAAAAGCAGAAACTTTACAAATATAGCCAAACAAACAAGTGTTTTGAAAAGTTGCAGTATTTAGAATTACATGTAAGACCAAATACATTGAAACAAACACCATAGCCCCAGTTTGGTTGTTTGGTTGCAAGGAATGGAATGAAAATGGGTATGAGTATGGAAATGGGATGAGGGGGAATGTAAGGTATGTGAATGAAAACTGTGTTTAGTTGGAAAGGTTTGGAATGGTAGTTTATTGGGAGTGGGAAAAGTAAAAGAAATATGTGATGGAATGACCCTTATGCCTTATAGAAATAAATATTATTATATATATATAATAATGATATGTGTTAAATGGTAACTATTATTTAAATATTTAAATATTATAATTAATAAATAAATATTTAAATATTTTTTTAAAATATTTTTATATAATTTTTTATTATAAATAAATATTTGATGCGCGCATCATTCCCTTTCAACGGGTTTCATTATCCCCAACAAATATCTGCGTTTGGTTGGGGGTCATCCTACTTGGGAATAGGAATAAGTTTTGAAAAATTTCAAATTTTTTTGGAGAGAATTTTAAACTAAAGGTATTAATGATAAGATAGTGATGTGTCTACCATGTATTGGTGGGTTATATTTTTAAATCTTAATTAAAGATTTTGGCGGAAAAAACTTTTTTATGGAGAATTGTATTGGGGATAACCCCAAGGGTTATCCCCCAACCAAACATGGCCAGTAAAAGATTGAGATTCCTTTAATGGGAAGAATGGGCATTCTGGCATTCCTTCCATGAGAGAAATTGGCAAATGATCCATTTACCCCCTCAATTAATTATAATAATTAATTATTATAATTAAAAATTTTAAATATAATAATTAATTGCTAATTTAATAATTAAATTTAAAAAATTATTCTTAATTAAATGATTAGGTGAATTATAAATATTTTTGCATAACAAATTGTTCTTAATTATATTAATTAAATAAAAATGATTAAATTGAGATATTTATATTTTATCATCATGATTTATTTAATTAAATCGAAGTATGCTAATCAAAGTATTTTATAAAAAAATTAATTCATTTTTATATCAAGGGTATAAAAGTAATTGTATTATAACCCTTTTCTTTACTTTTTCACATTCCCAATAAATTATCTTCCTATTATCTCCCATCCAAAAGGTAATCGTTATTCCCCTTCCCTTTCCTTCTTTTCATTCCTTTCTCCTCTCCATTCCTTTCTCCATTCCTTTCCTTTCAATTCTCCTTATCCAAACGCAACCTAAGTTATTAATTAGCCGTTTCGTGTGTGTCTTTTTTCTTTTTTTTTTTAAGTTTGGTTGATAATTTAATAGATAATTGAAAATCTAGATTTTGGTTTCTAACCAAATAATTTAGTGATATGTGATAAATCAGTAAAATATCATAAAAAATATAAATTTATTTTTAAAAAATTTTTTAAATTTTTTTTAAAAATTATTTTAGTAACCTGAAACATATCCCAACTAACTGATATATGAATAATAATTGTCCGAGTAAAAAGTTGTTTGGAGTGGAAAGCTTTTATGATAAACAATGCATTTTCACATAAATATACCTATATCAGTTTTGTAATAATTTCTTGGTTTAATGCAACTCACATATCGAAGGGGCCAAAATTGATCGCGATAGAGTCTGTAACAAAAAGAACCATGACCTTCACTAGGGAGGACCTAGACTCACCCTTGGTATATGACCTTGAGGACATTGGGGCGACGGCATATAGACGGACCCTACCTTATCATAGTATGATCACTTTGGAAACCCCGGAACCTACCAATATTCCAGATCCCAAACTCTATCATATAGTTTTTTTTATGTAATTTATTTTTATGTAAACCCTTAACTTTAAATTAATAAATATGATTTATCCACCCCTCGAAAAAAAATACTCAGGGCCTGTTTGGGTAAACCAAAATTATGGCATAATCCATACATTATGTCATAATTTTATATTTTGTGAGAATTATGCCATATTAGGTGTTTGGGTTGGTTATTTGAGGGTATGAAATTATTGCATATCATAAGCATTATAGCATAAAAAAATATTCCAATCTAAAAGGAATATTTTCACATTGTGAAATTCGTGACTGTTTCCCCTTTTTCTGTCCCCCCAAGATGATTTTTTTGGGGAAAAAATTGATTATATACCCTCAAAAGTTTCTTAATTACATATTTACCCTTGAAAAAAAAACATAATTGCTTGTATACCCTTAAAAACATGTTGAATTGCAGATATGCCCATGTTGTTCGGTTCTGGTAATAGAAGATAATTAGATGTTACTAACCATAGTTACAACTTTAAGTAAGGGTTAGAAAATTTCCAAAATTCCTCTCTTGCAAAAATATTTTAATTTTTTTTAATTACACTAGCCAAACTCTCATTCTTTAATAATAAAATATATCAGAATTTTTGTAATAATCATCTTCACTTCCTACATAATTAAAATTATGCTATAATTTTTTATTCTGTAATATACATCTATTACATAGAAATGACCATGGAATATATATATATATATATATATATATATATATATATATAATATGAACTATTGGTCTCTGGTATTATTTGTTTTTTCTCTGAGGTCCTTGGGGGGTTGCGTAGGGGCTTAGTGTAATAGTGTTTTGGATGTGTGTGTTTTGGGTGAAAATGAAAATAAATAATTGTGTAGGTAAGTAATAAATAATTACATATATACATATATATATATATATATATATATATATATATATATATCTGTGTGTCTTTTCTTCTCTATTTATACCGGTTTTCTTCTCCGTTTTATTCTATTGGCTTGGCCTCTATTTTCCTTTGTTTTTCAAATCCCCTTCTTCTCTGGACCCTGCCATCATTTTATCTGCCATAGAATAAATTTAGCACATCCTACAGTAAGAATGTGTGATTTTTTCATTTAAATAAATCCTAATCTAATCAGGATTTTAAAATTAGAATATATATTTTTATATAAATTATAAGTATAATCTAATTAAAATTTCAATTTCTACTAGAATTAGAATAAATAAACATATTATTATTATTATTTTTATTTTTATTTATTTATTTATTTACTTTTAACAAAGGTGATAGACACACCCACAAGGGAGGGTTAATTTTTTGATGGGTCACCCAACTAAGTTTAATTATCAAAACGGTCATCAAACTTCAATTTGTATCAAAAAGGTCACTCAACTTTAATTTGTTTTCGTCGACAGGTCACCCAAAAGAATTCTGGCATCCAATTGAGTAATTTTGCTTAGCTGGCCACCGGAGTAGCTGACGTGGCTTATTATATTATCTAAAAGCCACATCAACATCT
Organism: Dioscorea zingiberensis; assembly: GCA_026586065.1. NCBI lineage: Eukaryota > Viridiplantae > Streptophyta > Magnoliopsida > Dioscoreales > Dioscoreaceae > Dioscorea > Dioscorea zingiberensis. The sequence continues at coordinate 80,558,800 of CM048818.1, read as the reverse complement.
CTTTCTCTCTTCCCCCTTCTTTCTTTCTCAATCCCGAGTGATGCCCTAATTTCCTCCATTCTGGTCCAGAAAATTACTGAAACCTAATTCAACATTGTAAAACAATTCATCATACACCTTATATGCAAGAAAATAAATCACAAATGTGTTCCAATCCAAGCAAAGTAACTTACCACTTTGTTTCTTCAATCTATTTTCCCTCAATCAAGACACACATAGATAGCAAGGAAATGCTTGAAAGTAGGTCTTCATTAAACGCTCCGGGATGAGGCCTCCCCGCCCACTTCCACCCCTGCCATACTTAACAACTGCAAACAACAACAACATCAACAACGACTAAGCCTAAATCCCATACTAGATGGGGTCGGCTATATGGATTCTCTGTTTTCATGTCGTTCTCAAATATGAAATAAAAATAAAATAAAAGGAAATGAAATAAACTAAAATAAAATGAAATAAAATGAAAAATAAAAATACATAAATAAATAATAATAACAATAGATAATTTCTATGAGAGATTGGGTTGTTAGAAGCAGAACAGTATCCCTATAAACAAAGCTAAGCTAATGAAAGAAAACCTTTTAGCTGACTTATCGGTAATCCTATACTAAGCGGAGTCGGCTATATGAATTCTTTGTCTCCATGTCGCTCTATCAAAAGCAAGATCCCACTCAATATCTAACATACGTAGGTCCTTAGACACCACCTCTCTCCACGCAATCCTAGGCCTACCTCTACCCCGGCCTCTTCTTACCTTCTACAACTAAACTATCACATTTTCGAACTGGATCACCTGGGAGTCTCCTGCACTGGCCCAAACCATCTTAAACGCCACTTTCCTCGTATTTTTATCTTTAATTGCAACATGCACCTTCAATGAATGTGTTCATTTTTAATCTTGTCCAATCTTGTATGACCACTCATCCATCTTAACATCCTCATTTCGCCACATTCATCTTATGCATATGTTGAACTTTAGTTGCCCAACACTCGCCTCCCCGTGATAGCAATGGCCGGTCTAATCAGCCGTCCTATAAATTTTCTCTTTATTTTGTTAGGCATCTTTTTCACATAACACCCCGCCAAGACTTCTCCATTTCAACCATCCAACTTTGATTCTATGGGTTACATCTTCATCTATCATCCCATCATCCTGGAAAATGGAACCTAAATGCCTAAAATGGTTAACCTTAGGTACTACCACCCCCTCTAGTTTCACTTCTCCTTTAGCTCTCTCCTACTTAGGACTAAAATTACAGCCAGATATATTCTGTCTTACTTCTACTTAACCTAAAGCCTTCATTTTCTAAAGTGTTTCTCCATAATTCTAGCTTTTGATTTACTCCATCTCTAGTCTCATCCACTAGGACAACATCATCCACAAACAACATACACCATGGGACGCCATCTTGGATATAACTAGCTTAATTTATCCATTACTAGAGTAAACAAAGTATGGGCTCAAGCACCATCCTCGATGTAGACCCACCGCTATAGGAAACTCCCTCAGACGCCTCCTACTGTTTTCACACTTGTAACCGCTTTATCATACATATCCTTGATAATATTTATATATTTTACATGAATGTTTTTCCTCTCCAATACCGACCAAAGAACTTGTCTTTGATACCTATCATACGCTTTCTCAGGCCAATAAAACCATATGGAGATCCTTCTTCTTTTCTCTGTAGATCTCCATCAAGTTTCTTAATAGGAAAATGGCTTACATTTGTGGATCTACGTGCACGGCGATAAAGCCAAATCGTTCTTCTTTGACACCTTCGTGATATACCTGAGTCGATGCTCTATTACCCTCTCTTAGAGTTTCATCATATGACTCATTAACTTAATACCACGGTAGTTGGTGCAATTTTGAATATCTCTCTTATTCTTATAAATAGGAACCAAAATCCTCTTTCTTCAGTCGTTTGGCATTTTCTCCCCTTTTAGCAACTACAAACAAAGCAAAAAAAAAATCCCAACTTTCCATCATTCATCAACCCCACCACCATTAAACCACCATTAAAATCCCAACATCAAATTCGAATGCTTGAAGAAGGACAAACCAACTTGCCAAGGCAATCTATTCATTCATAGCAGCACCCAATTGTGTCGCTGCCTCTCTCTGGACCAGAATGGAGGAAATTTGGGCATGGATTGAGAAAGAAAGAAGGGGAAGAGAGAAAAAGATGTTGATGTGGCTAATATAATAAGCCATGTCAGCTACTCCAAAGCCATTAGCTAAGCAAAATTACTCGATTACTGGGAGGTCAAATTCATATGGATGACTTGTTCTGAAAATAAATAAAACCGAGTGACATTTTTAATATAAATCAAGTTTGATAACCGATTTGATAATTAAACTTAGTTGAGTGATCCACCAAAAAATTAACCCCACAAAGAATGTTTAAGGCGTATATAAACGTGGTAGTTGGGGATTCGATCACAAATTCATCAAGAGGAAAACGTGCACTCTTAATAAAAGGGCAGATATAAAGAGGCCTCATATATTGTTGGTTATAACTATTCAACTTGGTTACAAACAAGATCATATAATAATTTTGGTACAAAAGATAATAAAGTCATTTCACCAGGTCAAGTTGGATAAACCCCACCCCAATCCCCCCGGGGAACGCTTTGACTTTGAAGCATACCTCCTTTTCTACGCTACCTGTCCTCTAGGTACGTAGGGTAGCCGTGGCTCCCGTGCACTCCATGAATTGCCCTCCAAGCTTCCTCTTGTGACTGTGACGTGGTCATAATTTGAAATGTCCTGGCATTTTATGACGTGGTTCCTAACACCAACACGAGTTCTCACATTAGTACGAAAAATAAGTAAGTGGCCATTGACCTTTTTTGAAATAACATGAATATATAAACATATATTATTATTATTATTATTATTATTATTATTATTGTTATTATTATTCTAAAAAATATCAACTTAATTACAAACAACTAGGGCCGTAAAACGATCAAGCTATTAGTGAGTAGCTTGAGCTCGGCTCAGTAAAAGCTTAAGTTCAGCTCAGGATTTTAAGCTTTCGAGCCAAGCTCGAGCTCCAATTTCGAGCTCAAAATTAATTTTCGAGCTGAGCTCGAGCTGAGTCGAGTTTGGCTCAAAAAAGCTCAAATTATATTTTAATGTATATTATGAAGTGCCGAGGTCCTTACCCCCCCACTCCCCACTCTACCCTCACTGAAAGAGCCACACCACCAAAATGCATAAGCTCCAACCTAGTCTGACACTCCCCTCGAGAGCACTCTACCAAGACTCTCGAGAAACTCTCTAGAAGTCCAGTGCTTAAACAGGTTGAGAGTCGGGCTAGGAAAATAACCATCTCCAGTGGCATCTAGAACCATCTGTAAGATCATTCGAGCTAGGTACGGTTAACACCCACGTGCTTTATTGGAGGATGGTTTGCTACCCAAGCATCACCTCATCCCAGCAGCCTATAAATACCCAGCTCCTCTAGTTTAAAGGAAGACTTCCTCTATATATTTTGGCGAAGCCCTGCCACTCTAGAGACTTGAGTTTTCTTCTTCTTCTCCTCCTCCATTTCTCCTCTTATAGCTCTCCAATGGAGCTCCAAACTGTAATTTGTGTTGATCGATAGTGGATTTTTGCTCCCACCGATGGAGCTCGTGGTTTTCTCCCCAATTTTGGAGTTTCCATGTTAATTCTAGGTGTTTTCTCTCTGATTTTGGTCTTCCTTTTGATCTTCTAGTTGATCTTCTCTCCTCATCTTAATTTTCGTTTCAACATATTATATAATATATTATAATATTATAAGATTTTATATTATATTTATGTTTCTAATAGTTAATAAAAATCAACCATTGGATCTTTGATCCAAAGGCTCACATCATCTTATATTTATGTTAGAAGTAAACCCTAGAAGCAAAAGACACCACCCCACCCCAGTGACCCCACACTGCACAGACTTGCCCAAAGGTCCAAACTCTAGTCCATGCCGCTTAACGACGCACCTCCACGCCGTCAAGTCCCCCTACACCATTAGTGTCCCACGGCCACTCTAAGACGTTTCCATGCCAACACCGGCCCACACAGCGAAGAACCCAAAGCACCTACATGCGCCACATTGTCCACCGTCCACACCACCATCGTATTTTGATTAAAAATATTTTTGTTTATATTTATATTTATGAGAATTGAGAATCAATTTTAAATTTCTCTTTTATTTTATATAATTAGTTGAAATCTTATGAAATATATATTTTATTTATGGAAAAGTATTATATAAATTATATTTTTAATTATATAAAATTATTAAAAATGAAGTTATAATTTATAAATAAAAATTTAATTTCAAATAAATCGAGCCGAGCTCGAGCTTTCGAAAGTAAAATCGAGCCGAGCTCGAGCCAACATATTCGAGCTAATTTCGAGCTCGAGCTAGTTTATTTCTAGCCGATTTCGAGCTGGGCCCAGTTCGATCAAGCTCGGCTCGTTTACAGCCCTACAAAGACCATTACGAAATCTGCATTTTAATTTAAAATAATACAACAACAACAACAACAACAACAACTGAGCCTTAATCCCATACTAGATGGGGTCGGCTATATGGATTCTCTGTCTTCATGTCGCTCTCAAATATGAAATAAGATAAAATTAAATAAACTGAAATAAGATGAAACATAAAAATTCATAAATAAATAAATAATACTAATAAAAAATAATTTTATAAGAGAATGGAATGTTAGAAGCAAAAAAGTATTCCCACAGATAAAGCTAGGCTAATGAAGGAAAATAAAATAAAATAAAATTAACCTAATTATAGGTAATTATACTAAAGTGGCCTGGGCTTATATGGATTCTTTGTCTTCACGTCAGCCTCACAAGCAAGATCTGGCTCAATATCTAACATACATAGGTCCTTAGACACTACCTCTCTCCACGTAATCCTAGGCCTACCTCTAACCCTCTTCTTACCTTCTACAACTAAACTATCACATTTCCGAACTGGAGCACCTGGGGGTCTCCGGCGTACGTGTCCAAACTATCTTAAACGTCATTCTCGTATTTTATCTTCAATTGGTGCAACATGCACCTTCTGTCGGATATGTTCATTTCTAATCTTGTCCAATCTTGTATGACCACTCATCCACCTTAACATCCTCATTTCTACTTACACTCATCTTATGGATATGTTGAAACTTTTAGTTGTCCAACACTCGCCCCCGTGATATAGCATGGTCGATTCCTAACTGTCGTCACATAGAATTTTCCTTTTACTTTGTTAGCAGCATCTTTTATCACATAACACCCCAAGTACTTCTCCATTTCAACCATCCAAATTTTGATTACATGGGTTACATCTTCATCTATCATCCCATCATCACGGAAGATGGAACCTAAATACTTAAAATGGTTAACCTTAGGCACTACCACCCCTCTAGTTTCACTTCTCCTTCATCTCTCTTTAATTTAAAATAATAATAATAATAATAATTTATTACAAAAGATAATAAAGTCAGATCATCACAAAAATTATTTTTCACAATCTCTTACCAAACACTCTCTAATATATTTTTCATAATAATCCTCTATTTCATAAGAATGACTTCTATTCTTATGGAACATATATATATATATATATATATATATATATATATATATATATATATAAAAGGGTGTCAAAGAGATCTTAAACTTAATTTTATTTGTAAATATAATATTATATAACAACATTATTTTTTTTTTAATAAAAATATACTAGTCTAACATACATACATTAAATCCCACATTAAGCGAATAATATAAATAGCTCGCTAACATGAGAACATAGTTGATATATATCTATCATCTGATCATTGGCTGCAGAGTTAAACATTATCAGCACCCTTGTTGCAGAGTTCCGGTTCTTTGCGGTGAACAAGGATGGCATAGAAACCACCGAAGACGATAACGCAAGCCATGAGCCAAACGATGATGGCGAGAAACAAAGACATCATAATTGCGATTTTATAAGTAAACAAGACGGTGAGCGTAGAGGCGAGTGCCCAGACCGTGGCCTTCATCCTCACCGGCCGCTTCATCTCCGGCGTCTTCTCTATGTAACTCATATAGTACACGAGCAAGACGACGTTAGCGTAAGCCGTGATGACGAACATCACCGTCCATAGGTCGTTGATGGAGCGATAGACGGCATTGATCGAGTTTATCGTCAAGAATATCATCCCGATGGTCGGCAGCCATGTCTCGTGTTTGTAGCCGCCGCCGCAGCTGCTCCATCCTGACGCTGGCGCTGACGTGGACAATGGCTCTTCTAAACCCATATGAACAGCCGGATCCTTCTTCTAAGTTCGAAGGTGAACCTTTATTGTTATCTTTTTTTCCATGTCTGTAATATATAGACTGATGCTTTGCGAAGCTTCGACGTTTGTGTGTTTTTTCACGCGCTTTTAATATCCAGCGTGTTTTTGCATCTTGTTGACTCAAAAAACACTCATTGACTTTTTTTGACTTTTTTTGACTTTTTTTGACTTTTTATCTGTGAGAGACAAAAAAATATGCCCAATAATTTCATATAAAACCTTTCATTACGTATGGAAACTTTGGATGGTGCGATATCTGCTGGGATGTTGACTTTGACGCTGTCGGCGGAAATCTAAAACAAACCCATAAACAGTTTGACGTCATACATTGCGTGTTTTGCAAGGAATACCAAGGAAAGTGTCCAACTTCAATGGAACACAAAAGCCCCGTTTGAATTGATACAGATATTTGGATATCCAATTGGGAGATTGATTCTCTTTACGGGGGGAAATGGACAAATGACTCGTATTGTCATGTCAATACCAGGAACATATTCCAACAAAGAATATAGAGTAAAAATAAAAAATAAAAATAAACATTAGTGACAAAAACAACTTTAATCCTTATTATTATTAATCTCCAAAATATCAACTTGGAATATATAAACATATATAAACATTATTATTTTAATAAAATATACTAGTGTAACGTGCATTAAGTCCTACATTAAGCAAATAGCTTGCTAACATGAAAACATAGTTGATATCTACATCTGATTGCATGCAGAGTTAAACATTATCAGGAGATTCAGCACCCTTGTTGCAGAGGTCCGGTTCTTCGCCGTGAACAAGGAGAGCATAGAAACCACCGAAGACCATAACGCAAGCCATGAGCCAAACGACGACGGCGAGAAACACCAGCATCATGATTGCGACTATATAAGTAAACAAGACGGTGAGCGTTGGGGCGAGTGCCCAGACCGCGGCCTTCATCCGCACCAGCCGCTTCATCTCCGGCGTCTTCTCCACGTTGCGCATACAGTACACAAGCAAGACGACATTAGCGTAGCCACAGCTACGAACATCACCGTCCATACGTCATTGATGGAGCGATAGACAGCAATGATCGAGTTTATCGTCAAGAAGATCATCCCGATGGTCGGCAGCCATGTCTGGTGTTTGTAGCCGTCGCCGCTGCTCCATCCTGACGCTGGCGCTGACATCGATAATGGCTCTTCTAAGCCCATAATAGCCAGATCCTTCTTTTAAGCAAGGTTGTCAAACTCGATCCGGGGTATTGATCTGGTCAAATCCAAAAATCAGGAGTCAAATGTTTAACCTGAACCGAGATCAATAATAAAATATTAAAAAATAATTAATAATAATTAATAATAATAAAATATGATATAAAGCAAAATTATAATAATAAAAAATATGATTGATTAACTAAATTTGATATTATAAATTTAGTTCTTGTTATTTTTTCCATGTCTATAATACACCTTTTTTTATATAATATTATATCCTTCTAAGTTCCAAGTGTTGTTATCTTTTTCCATGTCTATAATAGGCCTTTGTTTATATAATATTATAAATTTATGGGTTTTTTGCTTGTATGTCCCTACAAAACATCAAAATTATTTATTTATCTTTACAAAAGTGATAATTGCTTGCATACCCATACGAAACAATAATAATTGCTTATATGCCCCTTATAATTGCTTGCATACCCCTACAAAATCATTAACAACGACTAACAATGAGTAACAATAGGGGTATATAAGCAATTATTGTTGTTTCATAGGGGTATATAAGCAATTGTCAATTTTGTAAGGATAAATAAGTAATTTTGATGTTTTATATGAACATGTAAGTAATTATCTCTAAATTTATTTATTTTTTATGAGAATGCGCAAGATGTGCATATATAGCGTTGTTTTTAGATCAGTAGGCCCCACATTTTTTTAATATCATAAAAAATTAATAAATAAATAATTAAAAAATATCCCGCACTTCATCACCACCTCCGGCGAGCTTCGCTGATAAAAAAAACAAGCCCCAGCATGTGCGCATGTGCGTTTTTTTTTTAATATTTTCGTAAATAATACGCAGGATGTGCATTCACCTAAATAAAAAATAAATTTATAATATTCTTAAAAAAATACCCACTATAATATATAGACTGATGCTTTGGGAAGTTACGAACTTATTGTGTTTTTCTATCCAGCGTGTTTTTGCATCTGCCTCTTAATAATAAGGGCACGTGGCAGTAAAAGAGAGAGCCTTCCAATGGTTCTCTGCAGTATTATATCTATATATATATATATATTTTTTTTTTAAAAAAAAAAACTGCCATATCGCAGCATTTCATGCCGGGCACAAAATTTCATGACGATACTAATTTGAAAGAATACAATATTTTTAATTTGATAAATAAAAATAATTTCGTACACAAAAACAATTATAATCCAATGGACTCAGTGTTTAGAAACGTGGCTCCACACTCCACAGTAGCCACATAAAACACTTCGAGATCCAATTCTGGGACTTTTTTGATATATATTTTTCTCAAAATTTATTCGATTGAGTTATGATGTATATATTTTGGAGCACTTTATGTAATTACCGAAGAGCCATATCTCGGCTACTGAATCAGTTCTCCAGACAATAATATTACAAAAATAAAAAAGAAGAAAGTGGGAGAGTAGTGTACTCTAATAAACACCACAACTTGTGCACTATAGTTAGTGAATCTAGGGAGTATTTGATATGCTGGATATAAGAGGATGGGACAAGCTACATCCATGAAGCTTTAGTTTATAAGGGCATTTGATTGATTGTGACTCTTCATCCTTTAGATGAAGATCTCCAGAGATATGGATTCATAGGGATGTAAACCATGAGCCAAACGATGATGGCGAGAAACAAAGGCATCATGAGTGCAACTCTATAAGTAAACAATACGATGAGCGTAGAGGCGAGTGTCCAGACCGTGGCCTTCATCCTCACCCCCCGTTTCATCTCCGGCTTCTTTTCGATAATGCGCATATAGAATAAGAGCAATACAACGCTAGCATAAGCCGTGATGACGAACATCACCGTCCATGGATCGTTGATGGACCGATAAACGGCTACGATGTAGTTGACGGTTAAAAAGACCATACCGATGGTCGGCAGCCATGTTTGGTGCTTGTAGCCGCCGACGTTGCTCCGAGTTGGCTCTTGTGCTGACGTGGACAATGGCTCTTCATCTAAACCCATATGAGCTTCAGCCGGCTTTGTTCTAATTTAAACCTCGTTGGAGCACTTCGCCATTAGTTCACTGTGTATATATAATATATATGTAAATTAATGTTAATATAAACTTTAGGTGAGTTCCGCTGTAAGTCATTGGAAGCTTCAATCGCTGTCCATCAAAAAGGGCAGATTCGCGCAACAATGTTTTCCAAAATAATTAAAAAAAACACACAAATGAATTATATATCCTGACACTATTCGTAAGGGATCCATCTCAACACACACTGCAGGGACCTAAAATGAAAGTGGGCGCTCTCAGAGATTTGGTGAACCAGGGGACCATCCTCAAGGGTGGAACATACCCTAAGAGGAGGATGGGAGGTCACAAGCATGTGAATCACCTGTAACATTCGTGGAGATGAATAGGCGATGCTTTCAAAACTACGCTTTTCTTACAATTAATTATTCGCTATATTTCTTTCCTCATCATCTCTCATTTGGACGCTAAATTCCACCGGAAACGCACAAAGTTTGGAGGCGGCAATAACCCGTAAAAAAGGAGCCCTGAATTCAATCGATGGCGCGTGGGAGGCTGAGGAGGAAGAATCTCCTGGGGAAAAGCAAGCACCAGCCACTTAAGCAAGGTCCAGAAATATTACAGGCAGATATGATAGTCACTAAAATGATGTATCGTTAATTTTCCGATCTGTCCATGCAATGTAAAACTTTATAAACCTTTATAAATAAAATGTGGTTTATCCACTTTATCAAAAAAAAAAAAATGAAAATGGGCACTGTATATGAATTGTTAATTATTATTTAAAAAAAACTTAATTATGAATTAACTTTTTTAAAAAATCTCATCTATTTTTTGAATTCTTAGTTTCTAATCCTTAATTTATGAATTTGTATATATATTGGAGCGGTTGGCCCTTTGATTAACCGTGTAGATTTATTTGGATTTATTTAAATTATTTTACTTAATTAAAGATTTATAAAAATATTTAAGAAATAAAAAATTCTATTAATACTTAACACTATTTTGTAGTTTCACACACATTTGTATAAATAAAAGAGTCGTGCTTTCCTCAATTGATTTTCCGTTGATTTTATTTCGAGATCATCAGTACATTAAATCCAGCTATGAGGTTAATAACAACGCTAGTAGGGTTATATTCATGAACCAAATTCGGGAACAATTTCGAGAGGAATAGCAATTTTTTAAATAAAAACTCATTTTATATTTTTATTATTTTGTTTTAATTAATATTTGGTAACAATAGAACCGGGGAAGTATAAAAAAAGTCTTTTTATTTTAATAAAAAAAATATTAATTTGTTACAAATAACTGAGTAGATATTTGAATAACTACGAATTAATTTTTTATTATATATTTTAAATAATTGGAGTACATTTTGAAAAAAAAAATAATTGGAGTACTGATGAAGTGTAAGAACACAGGAAATCTCCGGCTAAAGCAACTGTAGGAGTAAAAGTGAATTTTTTTTTAAAAAATCTAACAGTCCTTGAATTGCCCTCCAAGATTCCATAATTGAGTTTTTTTTTAATTTAGAATCTTTGGGAAAACGTGGAAGTCTGTGGAGGGATCCAGTCAACATCAGTATTGTTTTTTGAAACCGTGGAACACACCAATATTAAAAACTATTCTAAGATGATGTCTCGGGGTAGGCGCACGGGCATTCAAACTGGCAATAGTGGGTCACCAATACTATTAAAAAAAAAAAAAGGTCTAAATACACTATTAATCCTTGTATTATAACCCAATATTCATTTTCGGTAGTATGATTTTAAAATATTCAATACATGCCTCTTTGTATTTTGCATATTTTGTTGATATAGATTATCGCTCAATAAGCCATGACAAATACCTGAGATGGTATAAGTTTCTGATTTTTCTTATTTACACATGGTAGTATTTTACTGATGTGGCATACGCATTTTACTACATCAGCAGAATAATAATTTTTTAAAAATAATTTTAGTGTTCTGATCGCGTCCAGAACACTAGTTGCATCCACACACCCCTCTAGCTCTGTTCTCCTCAACGTCTCGATTAGTAGCGGTGGGCGCATCGCTTTAGATCAATAGTGAGGGTGTGGATCATGGCCTGATTGGTCTTGTCTTCGATAAAATCCACAATGAGGGACCAACGCTGAGGACTCGAACGACATCATCATTGACGCTTCGGAGCCGGGGAAAAGGGGAGTAAATGGTGGGGAGGAGGACGGTGACTACGCAAGTGAGCTTAGTAGTGGTTACCGAATCCCGGCCGTCCTGTGCCTGAGAGGAAAGCGAGGAGCTCGGAGAGGCAGCTGGCGGGTGAAGAAGGTCCGTAGGGGGGTCTTGGAGTGGTCGTCAAGGAAGGACCAAAGCAAGATGAGGGTGAGATTAGGCACAAGGTAGGTGGAGGGAAGGGGGAGCATGTTGGTGGGGCGGTGTGGTGTTTAGAGTCCCGAGTCGAGACAACGCAGGATGCATGTGGCGGTCATAGGTGACACTGCGAGAGGTTCACCGATGACCGCATCACCTCCAAAGTGAGATCTGGCATTAGAAGTAGCTCTGTACCATCACTTCCAAACCCCTCCATCTTCCCCGCTGTCTCCTCTTCAATGGCAATCGGCGGCGCGGGGATGACCGGAGCGGGAGAGGGAGATGGCGATCAACGCCAGGATGGCCGTGGGAGATGAAGGTTTAGGGTTAGGGTTAGGGTTTAGTTAATTTATTTAATGATGTTATTTAATTGTAGTTAAAATAATTAATTTAAAATACTTATTTTTAAATAATATTTTAATGTTTAGGGCTGACATGAATAATTCACGTGGACAATCTAGCAACCACGTCAGCTAATCTCAATTAGAATCCACTGGGTGATTGTCCGGTGAAATAAAATTGAAGTTAGGTGACCATTTTACTTTAAATTAAAGTTTAGACCACAAAATGAAATAAGTTCATAGTTAGGTGACATATCAAAAAATTTACCCGATAAACATCACAAATTTTACCCGATAAACATGACAAATTTTACACCATAGTTAGTGAATTTAGCGGGTATTTGATTTGTTGGATATAAGTGGATGGGACAAGCTACATCCATGAAGTTTGACTTTGTAGGGTTGTTTGATTGTTTGTGAGTGTTCATCCTTTGTACGAGGATCCCCAGAGATATGGATACATAGGAATGTTAGTTTATAAAGGTTTGTTTTGTTGGTTGGATGTACAAAATGGATATAAAATTTTTGGTGTTCGGTTAGATATATGAGTAAAAAAAAGTTGATTTTAATTTTGGTGAAAGTGCAAAATAATTTATGGAATTTTTTACTTACCACTCTCTTAAAAATGACAAAATCACTTATCAACCCATCAACTTTTAATAATATCCCATAACCCCTATTTATTCTCATAATCTCTTTTTATATCATTATTTTACTTAACACCTTTTGAGTTAGTTGTCCCAACCCTTTGTATATTTCTTTAAAAATATTTTGAAAACCAAATATGAACAAAAATAAAGAATTTGGAGATTTATATCCACCCATATCCCTGAGCTTGTTTGGTTGGATGAATATAAAAAGTGGATTTAGATTGTAGGGTGTTTACTTGTAAGCGTTCATCCCTTGGATGAGGATATTCCACATCCAAAAAATAAATGAGTGTCTTTGGTTGGATGAATATCCACATCTCTAGAAACCCTATGTCCCGCCACTAAAGCCTCTTCAAACATGTAAAGTAAAAATTAATATGGATATAGCGTTTTCCATCCACATATATCGTGCATATTCATATTATAATAATAATAATAATAATAATAATTATTATTATTATTATTATTATTATTATTACATATCAACTCGGCTACAAACAAGTCACAAAATCTTATTTTTAATTTAAGAAAGCGGGAGAGTAGTGTGCCATGATAATTAAGTAGTTCCTCCTGCATCTTTTTTCATTATCTCATCCTCAAAGAGCATTTATTCTTCTCAATTCAGGAACACGAATCTGAAGACAAAGATTGTTATATCATGCCAGAATATCATTGTTGTGATCTTACTGCACCGAGTTAAACACTCAGATTAGGCGAAATTATTTTCAGTGCAACCTGCAAGCTTCAATCACATTGTTCAAAGCATTTCCTTAACGGTTTCCAACAATTGGATGCGTCACGTAGATCGGTTGAGCGGTAACTCGGCTAAGGCAAGATCTTATCTGATTTCCCGGATAGTGAAGAGCAACTTCGACATGGCCAAAACTAACGAAGCAAGATGACCAACTTGGGTGAGATGAAACGAAAGAAAACTCCAGAGAAACACAGGGGAAAAAAAAACGAAAGTGAGATTTTTATTTATTACTATGAAATTCAAATGTTACATAACAATTCACATTAAACTATTCTTACATAATCTCTTATCAAACTCCATCTAATGTATTTTCATAATAACACATTATTAAACTATTTTTCTTTTTTTAACTTATCACAGGTGTACGTACTCAATTTGATGATACATAGTGGTGGTATACTGGTATCTATCATATGATGGAGTTACACCTTATCAGCACCTTTGTTGCAGAGGTCCGGTTCTTCGCGGTTAACAAGAAGGGCATAGAAACCACCGAAGACGATAACGCAAGCCATGAGCCAAACGATGATGGCGAGAAACACCGGCAACATGATTGAGACTCTATAAGTAAACAAGACGGTGAGCGTAGAGGCGAGTGTCCAGACCGTGGCCTTCATCCTCACCGGCCGTTTCATCTCCGGCATCTTGTCGATGTTGCGCATATAGTATACGAGCAATATAACGTTAGCGTAAGCAGTGACGATGAACATCACCGTCCATGGATCGTTGATAGACCGATATACGGCTATGATGGAGTTGACGGTTAAGAAGACCATGCCGATGGTCGGCAGCCATGTTTGGTGCTTGTAGCCGCCGACGTTGCTCCGACTTGGCTCTTGCGCTGATGTGCACAATGGCTCTTCTTCTGAACCCATTTATGAGCTTCAGCCGGCGTTGTTCTAATATGAACCTCTTTTTACTAGCTCTTTGCCATTCGTTAACTATATATAAACTTTAGGTGACGTTCTCTGCAAGTAATCGGAAACTTCAACCGCTGTCCATTAAGGCGGTGCCTGTCAGATTCACGGAACAATGTTTTCAGAAATAAATAAATGGGCAATGGTGGCATCCATGGTTTTTTTTTTTAAGAAGAGAAATTATCTACAAGTTAAACCTTGAACTCAAATACACACGATATTAAATAATAAATAAATAACTTTTAAAGATCTCAAAATAATTAAAACATTATTTTAGAAATCAATAATAAATTATTCATTTTTAAAAATAATTAAAAATTTTAATTATGAATTAATTTTTGAGGTAATTATTCATTAGTTTATGATATTATTTAGTATTATTTTTCACCTAAAATATTATTACACTAAATCTCAACACACTTCAAAAATTATAAAGAAAAAAATAAACAGTAACAGAGACCAATAGTTTATTATCTATTAACTCTTTTTTGAAAATATATCTATTTCTTTAATTTATGAATTAGCATATATTTGAACGGTTGGCTCTTTATCAACAGTCTACATTTTTTTGGATTTATTTAAATTAATATCTAACATTGTTTTATAGTTACCCACATCTTTACATCAATAAAAACTTACTCTATATTTTCATTATTTTGTTTTAATTAATATTTGATAGTAATGAACCCGGGAAAGTATATAGAAAAGACTTTTTATTTGAATGCAAATAAAAACATTAGTTTGAGTAGATAAATCAATGAGTCAACATCAGTATTGTTTTTTACAACAGTGGGACCCACAAGACATACCTACAGGGAGAGAAAGGGGGCAAATGATCCATTTACCCCCTCAATTAATTATAACTGATAATGAACAAAAAGTCCTCAAAACTTTAGGAAATGAACAAAAAATCCTCAGAAGTTTGCACATGCCCAAAAGATCCCTCCTTTTCTCACTCTGTCAGATTTTAAGTGTTATGACCAAAATACCCTCATATCATTAATAATGATTTGATTGGTAGAAGTACAAGCCCCTCAATGCATCTAATATAAAACTAATAGAAATTCAATAGATGAATTGACGGAAATACCCTCATCTCCCAATGAAGTCATTTTCAACACATCTCTATGATTTTTTTCCGATAGCCCAAATCCACTCAGAATAACACCTCCTACTGAGTCCTCCCCTTCCGATAACCCCCGCCACTCATACTGGTTTTAAGCACAATCCACAAAATGAAGTAGAAGAAAAACATTGGCATTGATAAAAAGTTCAAACATCCTCAAACACAAATGAAAATAAATAAAAGTGCGAGTAACACCAACACAAAAAATGAAAAATTTCAACAACACAATGAAAAATTAAAAAAAAGCGAAGGAAGGAAGGGGTCCAAGACAAGCTGAAGAATAACATTTCTCTTCAATCAGTATCTTCTACCGGTGTACTGGGAGGGAGATACTGAAGGGCTTTGGTGAAATAGATTTCCATCAAGTCTAGATGGGGATGACGACGAGAGATATCTTGGAAGATTTTGAAACCTTCCTCGACACATTTTCGCCCCTTTTCGCAACGAGACGTTGGAATTCGTCGGATTCTTTGAACTCGGAGATTGCAAGGGCGACGATCTTGCGCTCGCGCGCCATGTTCTCGATCGAAAGGTGGTAGTTCTCCACTACGTGATGAATATCCAGGCGAAAGAGAACCGATCGTTTGTACGCCACTACGAATGTAATATTCTTATCAAAGTCGTCATCCCCGTAAGTCGCATCGCTGAGTTTTGACAGGAATCACGTCCAGTTGGCGTCAGTTTCATTATCAACGACAGCGAACGAAACATGGAAGAAGCCCTCGTTGCCATCTTTACCTGTCGCTCCCTCGTTGCCATCATGGTGTCAACTTGCCATATTTTCCAAACAAATGAGTTCCATCAACGAAAAGTAATGGCCTGCAACCTTTCTTAAAACCATCAATACAGGCACTGAAGGAGAAAAATACACGTCTAAACCACTTAATATCATCGTTTCCTTTAAATTTCCATGATCTCGTTTAATATAGTGTGTGTTCGTTTAAATTTTTAACTTACCGTTTAATTTAAGGATTATTCGCTTAATATCAAGCGTTATCGTTTAATATTCTTCGATTTATTCAATGTCGAGAGTTCCCGTTTACCATACAACATTTGATTGTCCACAGTTTTTCGAGCTTGTCCCCGCTACACGGGAGGAAGACCAGACCGATTGCATACAAAATCGGAACGCCCTAGTCCAAAGCCAGCCCCCACAGGTACCTCCGACGCCGTTCTTCCACTCCACCATTCCGACAAGGAGGCCAATGGATGAGGACATTGTAACCCGCCTTTGAGAAGGCATTTGAGACGTCATGGCCAAGAGATGTACCCGCATTTCGGGCCGCATCATGTCTCGACTTAATGAAATTGAGGGACAAAGGCGGTCGTTGAACCACGGCCCGCCGCATGAGAAAAGGAGTCGTGGCGGCAATCACATATCATCCCTCCCACGAGGAAGCGGTTAAAGAGAATCGCTTCATGTGCCCCTCTTAGTCTCACATCTTTGGTGACTCTATCTCAGTTGCTGGGACACTCTCCCCAAGACAAGCCGCATAAGTTTTTGTTTAAATATTTAGTTTCCTTATAATATTATGATTTTCAGTTAATATTACACGCTTCCATTTAATATTTGGAGTTACCACTTAATATATGACTTTTCCACTTAAACTTTTGGTTTTTGTTTAATATGCATGTTTAACACCTGTGACCATCGTGGTGGAAGAACTAGTGGTCATTCACCACCCGGACCTTCTAAACAACACAATCGATAAGAGAAGAAGAAAAATATTCCATTCATAAACTAAGCAGTACGCCCTAAACAACACACCGCAAAAATTTAAAAGAAGAAAGAAAAAGAAGAGAGAAAGGATGATGTAAACAAATAAAGTAAAAAGAGAAGGGGGTCCAAAACCAAAGAAAGAACAACAACATCTCTGCTCAATCAAGATCTTAAGCTAGATGAACTAGGTGGAGATACATTAGGCATTCTTGAACTCCAAAGAAGTCAAATCTAGCTTCCGGGATGATGGCGAGAGATATCTTGGAAGATTTTGTAACCTTCCTTGATACCTTTTCTCTCCCTCCTTGCGGACCAAGTCTTGGAATTCTTCGAGTCCCTTGAACTCCGGAGACAACATCGAGGCGATCTCGCTTTAGCAAGGCGAGGTTCTTATCCGAAATCTTGTAGAGCTCATAGAAAACTTTTTCAGGAAAAACGAAAAAAATGAACTCACTGCGAGCAAATGTGGATGTTTCTTCTACTAGCCTTGGGCGGTAACTCACCTAGAAAGATATGGTCGCAGAGCTCGTCACAATCGATTCATCTGAGAGCAAATGGACAATAGAAGAAAAACTTCTTGTAACCGGATGAAAATAAAAAGGAATAAAAGGGCTTGAGGAAGAAGAAGAACAGTAAAAGCTGGCAAAAAAGTACAAAAAGTAAGTGAAAAAGTTGCCAAAAAGTAAGGAAGTAATGGGTTGAGTGCAAGTTTCAAAATCATGATATGACTTGCGTGGGAAAACACCAAACAAACATAAGGTCATAGTTGGTATTATGGGAAAAAGTAGATGATGGAGTCAGTCTTAAGGACTGAAAAGTCACTAAACCGAAAAAGGAGAAGTATGCGGCCATAAGTTATGTGCCAGGAGAATTTATGCAGGAAGTTTGCAAACTTCCAGGGACCTAAAAATAATTTTCCCTAATTATAATAATTAATTATTATAATTAAAAAAATTTAAATATAATAGTTGATTATTAAAATTAATTGTTAATTTAATAATTAAATTTAAAAAAATTATTCTTAATTATATGATTAGGTGAATTATAAATATTTTTGCATAACAAATTATTCTTAATTATATTAATTAAATAAAAAATGATTAAATTGAGATATTTATATTTTATCATCACGATTTATTTAATTAAATCGAAGTATGCTAATCAAAATATTTTATAAAGAAATAAATTCATTTTTATATCAAAGGTATAAAAGTAATTGTATCACAACTTTTTTGTTTACTTTTTCTCATTCCCAATAAATTATCTTCCTATTACCTCCTATCCAATCAAGGTAATCATTCTCTTCCCATTTCTTTCCTTTTCATTTATTTCTCCTTTCCATTCCCTTCTCCATTCTTTTCATTTTCATTCTCCTTGTCCAAATGCATCCTAAGTTATTAATTAGCCGTTTCGTGCGTGTCTTTTTTATTTTTATTTTTATTTTTATTTTTATTTTTACTCAAATTTTGGTTGATAATTTAATGGATAATTGAAAATCTAAATTTTCGTCTCTAACCAAATAATTTAGTGATATGTGATAAATCAGTAAAATATTATAAAAAAAATATAAATTTATTTTTAAAAATTTTAAAAAAATTATTTAAATGTTATTTTAGTAACCTGTAATGTATCCCAACTAACTGATATATGAATAGTCATTGTCCAAGTAAAAAGGAGTTTGGAGTGGAAAGATTTTATGATAAATAATGCGTTTCACATTAATATATATATATATATATATATATATATCAGTTTTGTAATAATTTCTTGGTTTAATGCAACTCACATATCAAAAGGGCCAAAATTGATGGCGATAGAGTCTGTAACAAAAAGAACCCTGATCTTCACTAGGAAGGACCTAGACTCACCCTTGGTAGATGACCTTGAGGACACTGGGGCGACGGCATATAGACGGACCCTACCTTATCATAGTATGATTACTATGGAAACCCCGGAACCGACCAATATTCCGGATTCCAAAATCTATCATATAGTTTTTTTTATGTAATTTATTTTTATGTAAACTCTTGATTTTAAATTAATATATATGATTTATCCACCCCTCGAAAAAAAGTACTCAAGGCCTGTTTGGGTAAACCAAAATTATGGCATAATCCATACATTATGTCATAATTTTATATTTTGTGGGGATTATGTCATATTAGGAGTTTGGGTTAGTTAGTTGAGGGTATGAAATTATGGCATATCATAAGCATTATAGCATCACATTGTAAAATTCGTGATTGTCTCCCCTTTTTCTGTCGTCCCCCTTAGATGTTTTTTTTTTTTTGGAAAAAATTGATTATATACCCCTCAAAATCTTCATAATTACATATTTACCCTTGAAAAAAAACAGGTTGAATTGTAGATATGCCCATGTTGTTTGGTTCTGTTAATAGAAAATAATTAGATGATTTTAACCATAGTTACAACTTTAATTAAAGGTTCCAAAATTTCCAAAATACCTCTCTTGCAAAAAATATTTTTTTTTATTTTTTTATTTATTATGCTAGCCAAACACTCATTCTGTAATAATAAAATATTTCAAAATTTTTGTAATAATCATCTTCACTTCCTACATAATTAAAATTATGCTATAATTTTTTATTTTATAACTTTATACCATTTCTTCTTCCCTATTTATACCGGTTTTCTTCTCCGTTTTATTCTCTTGGCTTGGCTGATATTTTCCTTTGTTTTTCCAAATCCCCTTCTACTCTGGTCCTGCCATCATTTTAACTGCCATAGAATAAATTTAGCACATCCTATAGTAAGAATGTGCGATTTCTTCATTTGAAATAAATCCTAATCTAATCAGGATTTTAAAATTAGAATATATATTTTTATATAAATTAAAAGTATAATCTAATTAAAATTTCAATTTCTACTAAAAGTAGAATAAATAAACTTATTATTATTATTATTATTATTATTATTATTATTAACAAAGATGATAGACACACCCACAAAGGAAGTTAAAGGCGTATATAAACGTGGTAGTTGTCGATTCAATCCCAAATTCATCTGGAGGAAAACGTGCACTTTTATAATAAAAGAGCAGATATAAAGAGGCCTCATATATTGTTGGTTATATTTAGGGGAAATTATTAAATAATCTTTGGCACTATTATAACTATATTCATCTTTTTTTCCACCCCACTCAAAATACTATTTCAATTAAGTCCCCAAACACCCCTACTTAAGAACTATGTGACAATTAAATCACTATTTAAGAAATAAATAGTGATTTATCTATTATATTTATTCAACTTGGTTACAAACAAAATCATATAATAATTTTGGTACAAAAGATAATAAAGTCATATCACCAGGTCAATTTGGATAAACCCCACCCCAACCCCCCGGGACGATTCATTATCTCTGAAATAATCAATTGGGATTCTTGTTCTACCAAAAAGCAATTAGTCAAGGGACTTCTACAAATCCAAGACTAAGAATAGTTATGAATCCATGTGACTTAGGATTTTATTTGGTTGGGTCTTGGAGTTTATAGACAGGATCATGTCATGATTTTTACTTCAAAAATGGACTGGGATTTGGTATATCAAAAGAAAATGTATCACTAACTCTTTGATCGCGAACAGGAAAAGAGGAAAAAAGTCATATGTAATTACCCCCCCGGGGCACGCTTTGACTTTGAAGCCATGCTCCTTTTCTACGCTACCCTGTCCTCTAGGCAGGGTAGCCTTGGCTCCCGTGCACTCCATGAATTGCCCTCCAAGCTTCCTTTTCTGACTGTGACGTGGTTCAAAATTTGAAATGTCCTGGTTCATAACACCAACACGAGTTCTCACATTAGTACGAAAAATAAGTGGCCATTCACCATTTTATGAAATAACAAGAATATATAAACATATATTATTATTATTCTCAAAAATATCAACTTGATTACAAACAACTACGGCTATAAAACGATCAAGCTATTAACAAGCAACTCGAGCTCGACTCTCCAATTTCAAGCTCGAAATTAATTTTTGAGCCGAGCTCAAACTGAGTCGAGCTTGGCTCGAAAACTCGAAATTATATTTTAATATATATTATATAATATATTATAATATTATAATATTTTATATTGTATTTATGTTTTTAATAGTTAATAAAAATCAACCGTTGGATCTTTGATCCAAAGGCTCACATCATTTTATATTTATGTTAGAAGTAAACCTTATAAGCAAAAGACACTATCCAACCCAAGTGACCCCACCGCAGTTGCACTTGCCCAGTGTCTAGACTCTAGTCCACGGCCGCGAGAGGGCACATCTCCATGCCGAAGTCCCCAACACCGCGCGTCCACGAGCCACAGCAGCGCATCTACACGCGCCACACTGTTCGCCGTCCACTCCAACATCGTATTTTTATTAAAAATAATTTGTGTTTATATTTATATTTATGAGAATTAAGAATCGATTTTTAAATTTTTATTTTATTTTATATAATTAGTTGAAATCTTATGAAATATAGATTTTATTTATAGAAAAAATATTATATAAATTATATTTTTAATTATATAAAAATAAAAAAATGAAGTTATAATTTATAAGTAAGAATTTAATTTTGAGCTAAATCAAGTCGAGCTCGAGCTTTCGAAAGTAAAATCGAACTGAGCTCGAGCCAACATATTCGAGCTAATTTCGAGCTTGAGCTAGCCTATTTTGAGCCGATTTTGAGTTGGACCTAGCCCGATCAAGCTCGGCTCGTTTACAGCCCTACAAACAACATCACAAAATTTACTTTTTAATTTATAATAATAATAATAATAATAATAATAATAATAATAATAATAATAATAATTTAGTACAAAAGATAATAAAGTCAGATCATCACAAAAAATATTTTTTACATAATCTCTTGCCAAACACACTCTAATATATTTTTCATAATAATCCTCTATTTCATAAGAATGACTTCTATTCTTATGGAACATATATATATATATATATATAGAGGAAAGTATCAAAAAAAACCCTTGATATTTTCCAAATCCTCAAAAAGCCCCTCAAATTTTCCAACTCCTCAAAAAGTCCCTCCTTTGACCAACTACGTCAGCGCTTCACGCCTCCGCAAAGACAGCTTTGAAAAGCGGTGAAATTACAGGCTGCCCCTCTTTGCATCCCAAAACCGACTCTTTGCATCCCAAAACCGCTTTGGCCGCCACTCTTCATCACAAAGGTTCATTTCTCTTCTCCCCACCTTGTACAAGGTAACGCCCATCTCTCCACCGGCCACCGTCGAAGAGCATCTTTGCAAAGCTTCCAACGACTATCTCCAAGGCGAGTGACAATCTCCCACATTTATGCTCAACGGTTTTGGGTATTTAGGGTTTAGGGTTCCTGTTTAGGGCACAACCTGTGCGTGATTCTGAATCCGTGTTTAGGGTGGAGTGTTTAGTGTGCCTGACTGGTTGTGAGAGCTAAAGCGTGTATTTTTTGGAGTTTAGTGTGTATCTCTCAGGGGTTGCGTTTATTTCATGAGCTAAAAGCGTGTATTTTTTGGAGTTCAGTGTGTCTCTCTCAGGGGTTGCGTTTATTTCTTGAGCTAAAGCGTTTAGTTTTATGGGGTTTTCGTTTACTTTCAAGGCAAAGCGTTTATCAGTCTATTTGTAACAACAGGCAACAAGCGTTTATTAGTCTGTTTGTAACAGAGGGCGCTTATTATTTGGCCAAAGCGTTTAGTTTTGGGGTTATGCGTTTTATTTCGTGAGACAAAGCGTTTATTAGTAGCGGGGCCAAAGCGTTTAGTTTTCGGGGGTTTCGTTTATTTTGTTTCCAAAGCATTTATTGTTGTCTGTAACGTGTGTTGCGATTACATATTGTGCGATTCTACGAATGATGGGAAAAAATGTCAAAAGGGTCGTCAAAAGGGTCTTCAAAAAGGTCAAAGAGGTCAAAAAGGTCAAAAGGGAAGTGTGCCGCTCATCAACGCCGGAGTGCTACACGGTTCCACTGCGGCCGTTTCAGAGCCGGCTACGCCGGCGATGTTCTCAAGATTGGGAGTTGTTTGAGAGAACTCCCTTTGCCCATTTCATGGAGCTGGAGCCTATCATTTAGGAGAAGGGGGTCCTGGATTCCATCCTCTCGATGTACGACGAGAAGACCAGAAACTTCAACATTGGTTCATCTCAGCTGGAGTTCCGGGCAGAGGATGTCGCTATGATCCTCGGTCTCCGATGCCACGGTGCTGCGGTAACCTTCAAGACGAAGGCCGCAAAGAGTGATCTCGAGCGCAGGTTCCTGAGCACCGCGGCTGACCGAAACATCCACTCCATCCAAAAGACCCTACGCGATCTCGTTACGAAGGGCAAGGGCGAGGAGGAGAATTTCGTCAAGATGTTGGTAGTCTACATCCTCGGGAGCTTTACGTTTCATCGGCCTCTCACAATGCAACCCCGAATTGGGTTGCCTCGTACGCCAACGACCTGGACACGCTTGGAGACTACGCATGGGCGCAGGCCACCCACAGGTGGCTGATGGAGGAGGTCCCCGATGCAGCAGGTCGTGTGAGGGCCCGTGCCGCAGGGAATCGGAAAACGTCAGGCTACCTGCGAGGGTGCGTCCTCGCACTTAATCTGTGGTTCTACGAGTTGATTGTGGACCGCAAGAGGATACACTTCAAGAAGACGCCCGCATTTTGTGCTACTCTGGCGAGAAATCAGCCTTCAAGATGAAGCGTAAATCGATCCGAAGTCACGAAAAAGTGGAGGGAAAGAAGGTGGGCAATGTTAGTTGTTTTCGAGAAGTGTTTATGAATTTCGTAATGCGCTTATCTTTTTACTTATAATCGCTTATTATTTTTGTAAAGCGTTTATTTTAATGCTAAAGCGCTTATTTTTCCGTTGAAGTGTTTTTATTATTAAACTTAAGCACTTATTTTTCCGTTGAAGTCTTCATTATTCCGTGTAAATCGCTTATTATGTTGGTAAAGCGTTTATTATTTATCTTAAGCGCTTATCCGCTCAATCGAATGAAGTCTTTCTTTCTTGTTCTTCGCAGATGTATTTGGATTGTCCCCGCTCACCCCCTCTAATTCGGCGGAGTCTGAGTTTATCGGGTCGAAGAAGTCCACCCACAAAACGGTACCCTGCAAGGACGTTCCTTGAGGAAAGAAACCTCCCCTCGAAGAGAGGGAGGAAGGCGAAGAGGTGGAGGTCCCAGCGAAGAATGTTCGGGTGCAACTTCCGTAAGGCGCAGAGACAAGGCCGCAGTTCCTCATGGAGGAGATGAGAGCCGCTTGATCGGTGGTGAAGCGATGGCTGCGAAGGTGAATGCCCGGCATAAACCGAACCCGCCGTAAGCTCCCCGCAAGCAATGATAAGCTTGCCACTCCTCCGCATCGAGAACCACAGGAAGCACCTGTACCTGCAACAGATGCATCACTGGTTTCACCACCAGAAAAAGATGCACCTGCAACAGAAGCACAAGCACCACCGGTTTCAAGAAGAAGCACCTGCACCGCGGACTCTTGGGATACGCTGCTTTCGCAGTAAGGAAAGTGGCAAAACCACTTAATCGCGACGACGGCAGCTCGCCGCTAAGGGGAAACTGTAAAAGCAACACGATTCGCGACGGGCGCAGGTCAAAAGACCACGCCCGCAAGAACACGCGCACGCAACCCGCCAAGAAAACAAATGCAAATGGCTGACGCTGGCCCCCCGCTCTCCCGCGTGAGGCGCAAATGAAAAGGGAAAGTCACCGAGGCGAATCTGCTTGCCCCGCACGGGAAGGGGACGGCGGAGGCAGCCATCCGGAGGACCAAAGTGACGCCCGAGCATCTCGAAAGCTCTTGAGTCCCTTAAAGAAACAATTCCGGAGGTCACCAACGATGAAGGTGTCTTGTCCGATAAAGCCAATGACGCCATTATCCCGTTTGCCCCTAGTGCTCCCGAGCCTGTGGATAATACAAACTTCTATTTACCCGCGAATAAGAGGCCTCTTGGTTTCAAACATCTGAACCAGATGGAGCGTACGACAATTTCACTGTTTTTGAATCACAGGATGGACAAGTAAGACACATGCTAAGAGAATATGATTTTTTTAGTTTTAGGCTTTGTTGCCCATATTTTTATTGAGTGTATTATTTACCTTAAGTGTTTATTATCATAATTTTCTGCTTATTATTTACCTTAAGCACGTTTTATTGGAGGTTTCCGCTTATTATTTTCATTAAGTGTTTATTATCAGCTGTTTTCGCTTATTAGTTTCCTTAAGCGTGCAAATTTTTCAGTTTTCGCTCATTATTTTGATTCAGTGTGTATTTGCTCGACTTTTAACTTATTAAACAGCTTTATAAGTTAAATAAGCGTATTCTCCTTAACAAAGACCCCTGATGCGGAAGAGCGACTTGGACGTTCGCCACACGCTAAAGCAACCTGGTGCGCATGATCAATGGAGAGTTCGATTTCCGATGGCGTGATCGACTTCTTCGTAGTTATGTTGCAAAATGAGCTTAAAATTTGGACAACCCATACAAGCGGAGGGCTTCCATTATCGGGCCCATAAGCGTATCTGTTGTCACAATTTTAGGAAATCATCGCACCCGGGCCGAATGAGTGGATTGATGAAGAGAGGAATAGAAAACTTCCATGACCTGGACGTTGTCCTAATGCCGATAATCGGCCATGAGCACTTCCACCTCCTGGTGCTGGAACGGGAAAGACGAGAGTATCTCCATTACTCGTCATTAACGAGCATAAGTTACGACATGGACGCGATGGCCATGGTAAGACTTTCCCTTATTATTATTTGTATTATTATCCAGTCAGTAATGCTATTGATCTAACAATAAAACCCCATGTTTGCAGCGTAAATTGTGCGACCAGTACCTTGCCTCGGCAGGGAGTTACCGGCGGTGAGAAATGGCCCACGACACACATCGAGGCGCCCGGCAAGAATCTAGCATGGATTGTGGAATTTTACCATCCATTTCATTGATCGATTCTCCGTGGGCAAGAGCTTGAACTCGACTTGGAAGATGTACAGGGTGAGGCTAAAGTGGGTGGCGAAGTTAATATTAGATGGGATTACTTGGAAGTAATATTTTATGTATGGCGAAACATGTTTTGTTAATTTTACATCCTGTTCGATAACAAGCGCCCGAGCGTGTATTATATTGTTCTTTTCACTTATTACTCGCGGAAAGCGTTTATTCTACTTGAAAGCGCTTATTATTATACTGACGAAGCGCTTATTATACTCAAATAAGCGTTTATTATATACAGAGGCATTTATTATACGGAGGAAGCGTTTATTTTCTTTTAGTTATAAACTACTAAGGGAGTTTGAGCGTTTATTATTTAGCGATTAAGTGTATTGTCTTTGTCGAGTGTCGTGAGTGCGTCACATCGTCCGTATAATATGCGGAAAGACACGCTTCATATTTATATTAAGCGGAAACCCTATTTAATATATTTTTTACGCCCGCTCACTATATGCAGACAACAAAAATAACTTCGCGAATGTCTTGGGACCCGAACTTTCAGTTTCATCCGATCACCTTTCGATAGCGTTGCATGTAATTCTATTATGCGGCCTCATGACACCGACTACAATGAAGTGGTCTAATGTCGAATGCTTGCGACTTCGATCCTTCTCGATGCGTATTAAACCCATTACTTTTCTTGGTCAAAGGTGGCCTCATACGAAGTTCCCGTGAGGCACAGGTGGGCCTATCTATATCCGGGATTGGAAATATAGGCTCCTGGTATGCTGCGCTGTATGCTGATACAGTGAAGAAGTCATCAATATTAGAATGCACACTTGTGTCTTTTTGCATAATCGTTGCGCATGCGTGTTTGCATGGTAGTCCATCAACTTCCCAACGACGGCATGAGCAGGTCCTATTGCTTAAGTTCACACAATTACTATGATTGTCCATCACTTCAAATTGAACCCCATTTGAACAACCCACTTTCAAGTACCTGCTTTGCTCCACGGTTTCTTCAATCCGCTTATGTATCTCAGGACAAAGATGACCTTCCCATAGCTTGCATTGCTCTCGTCGATGATATATCATACTCATCATCTTATACCTACAACATAATAAACGACAACTCAAAAACGATAAACGCTTCGGTAGCTATAATAAGTGAAAACGCCGAAAACTAAACATTAGGTCATTTCGATAAGCGAAACAACAAACCATAAGCGCGTAAGACGTTTAATAAGCGGAAAGACTCATAAATAAAGGCTTAGTCCGTTATAAAAGCGAAAACTAGGAAAAATAAGCGTTTGGGCAAAACCTTATGGAGTCCACCATGTTTGTCACGGGTAGGTGACGCGGGAGTCCCGTGATCCATGCGTTGAATGACTCATACGTTGGAGTACATCTCACCCCATCGAGGCCCTCTGAACAAATAATTACACCAATGCTCCATGTCAGACTTGTGAAATAACCAGTTGTGTGTCTGCGATGATGCGGATAGGACCTCATCGACAGCATCATTGTACTCCTTCCGTATGCGGGGCATATACTGACCTTAAGCAACAGGCTCCAACACTCATCCTTCATCGCCCTACCCATCGAAGCATTTGCCTTCAAGAAGTTCGCATGAAGATGTCGTAAGCAATACGCATGGGGGGAGGAAGGAAAAACCCTAGCGATGACATTGATAAGCCCCTTCGATCGGTCCGATATGAACGTAAGGATCTTCTCGTACGGTTCGCCGTTGTCGTACAATGCGTCACCCAGCGTTGACACAAACCATGTCCAATTATCATCAGTCTCATTGTCAACAACGGCGAACGCTAGGTGGAAGAATCCTTCATTACCGTCTTTACCAGTTGCGCCAAGCAACGTGCCACCGTATTTCCCCATTAAGTGAGTCCCATCAAGGAATAACAAGGGCCTACACCCCTCCTGAAACTATCAAGTGAGGCCCGAAAACAAAAGAAACCTCGCTTGAATCTTTCACCTTCCTTTCCCAAAATCACAATGCTACCTGGGTTGGTCTCTGCCACCTTCTCCGCATACCACATCAACAGATCGTAGCTTGCAGCGTCGCTTCCGTGGAGCATCTCCCTCGCGACCTCTTTACCCATCCAGGGCCCCGCTTGCGGCGGTGAACTCCATGGTCACGTAATATGTCCCGTTGCATGTCCACGGCCCTATAGAGTGGTCGATCTTTGAGTTTACGTATCACATGTTTGTGACCCACTTCTTAGAAGCCTTTGGATGGGATGTAGTGCCAATCCCTCCACATGTATGCGAGGGTACAAGTATTGTTTTGACACGGAATTCTTTAATATTACCAACCATCGATGCATGGACACGCTAATCGACAATCATCCATGCACGTACAGCGGTCACTCTTTGGCGATCATTCTTAATGAACCGATAGTCGAAATTACGCTGATGGCAAAGTCCCGTAAAGAATCCACGAAGTGTTCGGCGATTGTGAAATCTCCGACCGACGGTGCCGATCACAACGGAAGTCTAATTCCAAAGTGCTTTCTGGCATGCATGCCGCTAAAGTCCACTTCTTCACTTTGTGATGGCGGCATTGGGGCGAAACCACGTGTAGAAGACCAAAGTCATGAAATACACGCAGCTTAGTCGTTTAACAAATGGGGAATACATGCTTCTGAGAAAAGGATAAGCGATGCGTCATTATAGTAAGCGAAAACTCCATAAAATAAGCGATCGGCCGTTAAATGAGTGAAAACCGCAAATAATAAGCGCTTAGGTCACATAATATGCGAAAACTCAAAATAATAAACCGTTCGTACGTTTAGTCAACCAAACTCCTAAATACTAAACGCTTGATTGGTACAATAAGCGAAAACCATTAATAATAATAAAGGCTTACACATAATAATAAGCGAAAATACAAAACATAAACGAAAACAAATCAAAAAGAAATTCTTCATTACGGGGCAGCGAGATGATTACGCGGGTTCCCTATTGTCACATCCTTGTCCTCCAGCGATCATGTCCACCACCATCTTCTTGAATATTGATGCACCCCGCACATCCGCAAAGAAATCCCCATGCGAGTCAACTAAACATATAGCCTTGTGCGTAACAAATGCGGGGCGACATACTTCACTCTCACTCGTGAAGCTCGAGGGCTCCAACGATTGAGGATTTCCTCCAACACGGTACGCCACGAGGACAACATGGTGAAATCAAGAACATGGCCTTCTTTCAGTACCAGCAATAAAAAATGGTTTCCATTAAGCGAAAGTAGGTGAAGATCTTCAACTTGAGACGCTAGAAGGGAAGGAACGAGGAGATAGTATACTAAACAAGGAAGCGAATGTGGGTGAAGATCTTGGTACAAGGTATGGCGAGGATTCGGCGTGGCCGGGCGGAGATCTCAGCCAAAATCACCCAATAGGGATAGGGGCATTACGGGCATTTTGAGAAAATAGAGGCGGGATGGAGAGGGAGGGACTTCTTGGGAAGATTTACCAGCAGGGGACTTTACGGGAAATTTGGAAGGAAGGAATCGAGGGAGGCTATCGAGGAATTCAGAAATATGTCGGGGACTGTACAGTAATTTTCCCATATATATAAGGGTGTCAAAGAGATCTTAAACTTAATTTTATTTGTAAATATAATATTATATAACAACATTATTTTTTTTTAATAAAAATATACTAGCCTAACATACATAAATTAAATCCTACATTAAGCGAATAATATAAATAGCTCGCTAACATGAAAACATAGTTGATACATATCTATCATCTGATCATGGGCTGCAGAGTTAAACATTATCAGCACCCTTGTTGCAGAGTTCCGGTTCTTTGCGGTGAACAAGGATGGCATAGAAACCACCGAAGACGATAACGCAAGCCATGAGCCAAACGATAATGGCGAGAAACACCGGCAACATAATTGAGACTCTATAAGTAAACAAGACGGTGAGCGTAGAGGCGAGTGCCCAGACCGTGGCCTTCATCCTCACAGGCCGCTTCATCTCCGGCGTCTTCTCTATGTTACGCATATAGTACACGAACAAGACGACGTTAGCGTAAGCCGTGACGACGAACATCACCGTCCATACGTCGTTGATGGAGCGATAGACGGCAATGATCGAGTTTATCGTCAAGAATATCATCCCGATGATCGGCAGCCATGTCTCGTGTTTGTAGCCGCCGCCGCCGCTGCTCCATCCTGACGCTGGCGCTGACGTGGACAATGGCTCTTCTAAACCCATATGAACAGCCGGATCCTTCTTCTAAGTTGTAAGGTGAACCTTATTGTTATCTTTTTTTTTTCCATGTCCGTAATATATAGACTGATGATGCTTTGGGAAGCTTCGAACTTAGCGTGTTTTTTCACCGAGTGATGCTATACTTATCAAAGAAGTCATCCCGAAAAATCACCCGAAACCATTGATTGTGCATCGAGATCCGTGCTGCACACATCCTAATGCACAAATCAATGGTTTCGGCTGATTTTTCGGTAACTTCTTCGGTGAGTAAAGAATTACCCTTTTTCACCGCCTTATAATATCCAGCGTGTTTGTGCATCTGCTGCTTTATTTTGTTGACTCAAAAAACATCATATCGTGTTTTCTTTTAAGATACTGACGTCGCATATTACGCGTTTTGCAAGGAATACTGTAAAGACCAAGGTTCAACCACGTCAAGAGACCGCAATTTAGGCAGCATATTAGGTCATACTTCACGGAACAGGTAATAGCAAATGTAGCAATCAGGGATATGTTTGGAAACGAATTAAATTGTGGAGATGGAAGAGTGCGGATTCTATGAAACTGTGATATCAGCTCAGCTGGTATCCCCCCTTGACATTTACGAGTGGGGCCGATAAGGAGTGAAGATCGTTTTATCAATGGAGTCGTTGATGGGTTTTGATTAGGGTTTATGATTAAGCAGTGCCCAACTCGAATTTGGCTCGAATTAGCCTAGCTCGAGCTCGAAATTAGTTCGAATAAATTTGCTCGAGTTCGGCTTAATTTTAATTTTAAAAGTTTGAAATTAAGTACTTAATTATAATTTTAGAATCTCAGATTTAGTTTGAAATTAAAATTTTATTTATAAATTAATTTTTTTATATTATATATTATATATAGAACATCACAAACGATCCAATTTGTGAAAGTGAAAATTTCGAGATCCACTCGGTAAAAGCTCGAGTTTGGCTTGGAATTTCGAGCTTTCGAGCCGAGCTTGAGCTTTAATTTCGAGCTCGAAATTAATTTCGAGCCGACCTCGAGCCGAGTCGAGCTCGATCGAGCTCAGCTCGAAAGCTCGAAATTTAATAATAATATATTAATATATAATATAAATATTATTAAAAAAATCAATAAAATTTAATAAAATTAGTAAAAATTAATAAATATTATAATATATGAATAAAATATTTAATATTTAGTATTGACATATAATATATAATATAAAAAAATTAATTTATAAATAAGTTTTTAATTTCAAACTAAATCTGAGATTTAAAAATTATAATTAAGTTCTTAATTTCGAGCTTTCGAGCCGAGCTCGAGCTTTCGAAATTAAAATCGAGCCGAGCTCGAGCAAACTTATTCGAGCTAATTTCGAGCTCTAAAGAGCCTCGAAACTAGGCTATTTGGAAATTTGAATTGAGTCGGGCTCGGCCCAGATCAAGCTCGGCCCGTTTATAGCCCTAATTATATATCAATACTAAATATTAAATATTTTATTCATATATTATAATATTTACTAAATTTTTTATTAATTTTATATTATATAATAATATATTAATATTAAATTTTAAGCTTTCGAGCCGAGCTCGACTTGGCTCGAGCTCGGCTCAAACTTTTACCGAGCTGATCACGCGTTGCTCACTGACAGCTTGATCGTTTGACAGCCCTAATTTTGATTGATGAATATCATAATTGCAAAACCACCCACATAAACCAATTTTATTTTCTTTTTTGCACTTCCCCACATAAACCTCATAATTATAAAATAAATAAATAAATAAATAAATAAATAAATCTAGAGGGTTATACATGAAAAACCCCCTAAATTAAGAATTCAAAACGGTTTCCTTTTTTTCTAACATTTTTTATATATATCCATGCAATATTTTAACTGGTATATATGTAAGAAATACTTTTGAGTTTTCACACGTGCATACACATAATTAAGACACTGCAGTCACACGACTCACACATTGCGCGTTTTGCAAGGAATACTGTAACGACCGTGGTTGACCCAAGGAAAGAGTCCAACTTCAATCGAACACAAATTTGATTCTATTAGTTATATGAGTTATTTTAGGAACATTTATATATTCACCCTTACAAAAATGTATAATTATATATACATTATTAAAAAATTATATTTACATGTTCACTACCGCAAAACATCAATTTTTTATATATAAATATCTATGATCCATTTTTTTTAATAAAGTGAATAAACAACATTCATTTATTGATAGAAGATTAAAAAACAAGAGTAAGACAAACCACATAACTGGGTTAGCGTTTTACCAGGGTCCCTTAGTGGACCGAATTATACTACAAGACTTGGGTTGCATCGAGTCCTTGTGGGCTGTGTGGAGGAAGAGGGTAGGCGTCCCGCCCCGTATCCTCCTCTTCGAAGTCCGCTCCTAGAGGTCTCGGCACATGTTCTTCCCTGGTTAGGGTAAGGCTGTGGCGGATGAGGGCAATCATGGCCTGGAGCTTCAACTGCTTGGTGGTGTGGGTAGCGTCGACCCACGAGAGGAGGAGGAGGAAGTCAACTTGGCGGATGAGACTCGAACAAACACGTTGTTTATCGTTGAAACATCGTCTGTTCCTTTCCAACCAGAGGTTCCATGTAATCCCGAGTAGTTGCCAACCCTTGCAAAGATCCCTTTCTAGGTTCTTGTCGAGAGATGTTTCCCCCCATAGATCTTGTATCTTGTTGGGGGGAGTCGCATTCCAAGGAGTCATGTGTAATCGGTCGAAATTTTTGATGTATATTGGCATTGGATGAATAGGTGGTATGTGGATTCTTCTTATGCGTTGCGAAGGTACCTTTCCCCTTGCCAGTGTCGCTTTGTTAGGTTTTGGAGCGTGGGAAGCTTGTCTTCCAATGCTAACCAAGTAAAAAGTTTTGACTTTTAAGGGGATATTTGCTTCCAAAAGGACAATGGGAGAGAACTTCTCATACCGCTATTCATCCGGAAATGATACAGTGACTTGACTGAGAATTCTTGGTTGGGTGTGAGTCTCCATTGCCTATCGTCCTATCGTTGAGTTTCCCCATGTGCCAAGTGCTCTTGTAGCCCTTGGAACATCTCCATCGCCCTTTACGATAGGGCCCCGGTTTGAGGATCAGCCTTCCTCATTCCTTTAATACGATTTTTTTTTAAATCCTATTTCGGCCTCACAAATTTTTCCTAATCTCATATCTAATATAATAAAAAAAGGTAAAATGGAATTTATTTACAAAATAATATTACTAGTTACCCTTGATAATTGGCCAAGAAAATATGACTTTTATGTTGTATATGTATTTTATAAAATTTTATTTTCCCTCTTATTAATAATTTTTGACTCCGTCATTACTTCAGGGGACAAGTAATAACAAATATAGCAATCACACAGTCTGTTCCTTAAGGAACTGTTTGATAATCGAGATATCACGAGATGAGGATGGAATATCCCAGACTAAAATATGATCCAAATGTTTAGACACCCAGATGAAGAGGGATAGGGATGGCCCCCATCCCTCAAAAATGGACGAGCTGCGTCTCACTGTCCCTCCAAATTGGAGAGACACCGCTCATCCCTCCACACACGTGCTCTCTTATGGGTTATATACTTATAGTAATATAACATTATTTAAATATTTTTAAGTTAAAATAAATATATATTAGATATTAATTATTATATTAATTTCAATATTTAATTTTATTAAACTTAATTATTATAATAATTTTATAATTTAGAATAATGATTTTATAAATTATTTTATAATTTTTAAAAATATTTTTAAATATATAATAATTATATATTAATAATAAATATAAGATAGTATTATTGTAGAGTTAAAAATTATTATTATTATCTATTAATTAATATAAATATTATTAATATAAATAATTAAAATTATTTTAATCTTCATCCATATCTTTGTCCATCCATCCAAACACCCCAAAATCTTTATATCTCCTCTTCATCCCATCAACCAAACACCCACTTAAAATTTACTGAACCATGGATATCAATATCCTAGTTGCTAAACACTATCAAATATCATGTTTGGATGGTGAGATAGTGTATTCCTTGGATAAGGATATCTATAGATGAAGCATAATTTATGGATGTTTGGTTGGTGGGATAAGAAGTGAATAATAAAAATTGTTAGATATTTGGTTGGAGGGATAATGATATATAAAGTTTGGGATGTATATTTTTAATAATTGGTTTGGAGTGATGAAAATAGATAAAATAAATTTATATATAGTTATAATTATTTAATTTAAATTATAATACCTAAAATTAAAATGATACGTCCATGACCTAAAAACATCCATATCCCCCTAATTTTTCTCTGGTCATGATGAGACGCACCCTCCAAGAGCCACCACCATGCTTCCTGCAGAAAAAGGGACAAAGGGAAAAGACAGGATACAGGATAGGCACGAATCTCAAAGAAGATAAGGAGGGATATAGGAAGTAGGGACACCAAAGACGAAGGTAAGCAAGATTCAAACCAGAAAAGCTCTTTCCCTACTTCTACTTCTTCTCCGACCGGTCTATTAACTTGATCGTCGGAGAGCTCACAGGCAACAGAGGCCTACCCTCTCTTATTTTTCCTCTTCACAGTCCCCTTTTCAGGTGAACTTGAAGTAAACAAGCCTGTTACAAGGTCTTTCATCTTGGAAGATCATCAATTAGTTGGACGTTTGAGTAGTCCACGTGGCGTAACCAGATCACTGGCTAACATAAAATAATATTAGTTATTAATAATTAGATAATTAATAATATTTATATTAATTAATAGATAATAATAATTTTATCTTAAAAAACAATAATAATTTTATATTTATCAGATATATAATTATTATATATTATTATTTTTAATTAATAAAAAAAAACTAAATCTCTCATCTATCTCCAAAGGATGAGCGGTGTCCATCCAATTTTTAAACGAGTAACAGCTGTGTCCATCTAATGTGTCCATCCAATTTTTTAAATGAGCGGTGTCCATCTAATTTTCACAAAATTCAATTTGAAATTCTCGGGAAAAAATGGCCACTATCTTTATTCATGGTAGACTTCAACTTACTTTTATTTATAAATATAACATTACATAATAACACAATATTAGTTATTATTATTATTATTTTTTAAATCACTGGTGTACGTGAACAATATTATGATACATAGTTGATAGGTATCTATCATATTGGCTGCAGAGCTAAACTTTATCAGCACCTTTGTTGCAAAGATCTGG
Organism: Dioscorea zingiberensis; assembly: GCA_026586065.1. Classification (NCBI taxonomy): domain Eukaryota; kingdom Viridiplantae; phylum Streptophyta; class Magnoliopsida; order Dioscoreales; family Dioscoreaceae; genus Dioscorea; species Dioscorea zingiberensis. The sequence continues at coordinate 80,522,972 of CM048818.1, read as the reverse complement.
TTCTTCGCGGTGAACAAGAAGGGCATAGAAACCACCGAAGACGATAACGCAAGCCATGAGCCAAACGATGATGGCGAGAAACAAAGGCAACATGATTGAGACTTTATAAGTAAACAAGACGGTGAGCGTAGAGGCGAGTGTCCAGACCGTGGCCTTCATCCTCACCGGCCGTTTTCATCTCCGGCATCTTTTTCGACGTTGCGCATATAGTGTACGAGCAATATAACGTTAGCGTAAGCCGTGACGATGAACATCACCGTCCATGGATCGTTGATAGACCGATAGACGGCTATGATGGAGTTGATGGTTAAGAAGACCATACCGATGGTCGGCAGCCATGTTTGGTGCTTGTGACCGCCGACGTTGCCCAGAGTTGCCTCTTGTGCTGACGTGGACAACGGCTCCTCGAAACCCATTAATCAGCCACAGCCGGCCTTCTTCTATTATGAACTTCAATTTGTGAATTGCTGCCCATCTTATGAGATATATAGACAAGTTAAGGTATCCAAGCCGTCCGAAAGCGACAACGGTAGTTTAAAAGAAGTCCAATTCTGCCCTCCCAAAGGATGAACTTTCAAAAGAAAAACTAATTATTAATTAGCCCCCTTATTTATTTAATTTTCTGTTTGTAATCTTATTTATTAAAAATTCTGGTTGATAGAGCAATACCTGGCGGAATTAACTCGGAAAGAGTTTTTTTTTTTTAAAGGAAGGTGACAAGCACCCCAAGTGAAAAGTCAAGAATAAATAACAAGACACATGTGAACGTGTACCCTCATTTTGTGGTGGTGAAGATTCAATTTGAGTTTGTTTTAACCAACGAACACTTACACAAAGACTCAAAAGCCAAAAGACTGTTGGTGCTGAAATAATCAAATTAACATGGGTGGGTATTTTTTTAAGGCAAAACCTAGACCGGACCGGTCGGTTGGACCGACAAAATCGGGAATCAAGCAACAGTTTGGTCCGGGTTTCAATCTGGTTCGGCTTGAGGATTTTAAGAGGGATATATATATATATATATATATATATATATATATATATATCCGATGATATTCTTGTCTTGATGGTAGGATCATTTGTGTAAGTAAGGTTTATATACGTATTTAGACATTTGGAGAGTGTTTTAAGGATTTTCAACTGTATGAATGGAAAGATAATAAAAAAATAAGTTTGCATGTCGATTTTCATACAATTTGGTGAGGTGATGATCCTCTCATTTAAAGGTTGAAATTTTGAACCCTTAAAATAACCCTAAAATAAGAGTCGTTAGGTGAGAAGATCATCACCTCACCAAATTGTATCAAAATCGATATATATATATATATATATATATATATATATATATATATATATATATATATATATAATATTTTCGTGATGTCATTGGATCCGATGGAAAAGGGACCACAAAAGAATAAATAGCGATAAAAGAAAGAAAAACATCTTAATTAGCATGGAAAATAAATGTCTTTTATAGGGATTTTTTATGTTATAGAAGAAAATAACTGAAGTCATAAATTAATTTGAATGTTTTTTTATAATTAATCAAGCATTTTTAATTTATTTTGGCATATGTCAATGGAGCCCTGCTAGGAAAATGGTGGTGGAGAATTCTAACCGGCCATGCTGGCATATGTCAGAAGATATTGCATAATGCATACGCAAGAAGAGGTCACATTGATCCATACAGGCCGGCACCGGGGTGCGCCTCCAATTTCTGGAAAAGCTTGTGCAAGGAAGCCCCCCCAGTATTAGCCAACATCCGTGTAAGACCAGGATCTGGCGTCGACACAAACTTTTGGAGAGACAATTGGTGGGAGGGACAGTCACTGGTAAACTTCTACCCCGGGATGAAAGAGCTAGCCACCTCCACCTCCCTGACCATTCAAGAAGCAAGATCAAGGATCCTAAGGGGACTCCCAATCCTTCATCACGAGACCCTCGGCCCATTTAGAGATCTTGGATGGACTAGAATTAATATGCTTAGGACTTTAGAAAATCTAGCAACACACCACATGCGGCTCACGCTGCTTAGAGAATGGAAGCTCACAAATAACAACACATACACGGTCAAATCCCTCTACAGATTCAAGATCGACGGGGGCATCAGAAGCGACCTTAAGCAGGGGTTCTGGAAACAACCATGTCCTCTCAAGGTGAAGCTCTTTGTATGGCTGGCCAGAGAAAATCGAATACTCACCCTTGACAACCTACACAAGAGGAAATGGAGAGGAACGCTGCGATGCTACTGTGTGGGAGCGAGAAAAAGGAATCGATATCATTTTCTCTCCTCCTGTCAATACGTGAGACATATTTGGCACCATTTTGGGACACTGTTTGGATCACGAACAGGAGAGGTGGAGCTTCGGGAGATCTGGGGAACCAGGGCTACCTCTTCGGGGGTGGACAATGCCCTCAGAGGAGGTTGGGAGATCGCCGCAATGGCAATCACTGCGAGCAGGGGAGAGAAATAGGCGATGTTTTCGGGGAAAAAACAGCGTTTTTCACTTAATTATTCGTGATATCTCTTTCCTCATCATCTCTTGGTTGGATGCGACTCCATTGGCGAAAAGATCAAAATTTGGAGGGCGACAAATCTGATGAAGCGGCGCAGAGTTCACAGGATACACCAGGGAGAGTGGTAGAAGAAGGAGGCTCCTCAGGGGAGGGATCGGCCCCAACATAAGACAAGAAGAGCGAGAAGATTGCTGGCAGATAGGAAGAACACTTAACAGATGTATCTTTTACTTCCTGTCTCCATCTAAGCAATGTAAAATTTATTAACATATTTAAATAAATATGTGGTTTATCCACCTTTTTTAAAAAAAAAAAAAAAATTTGGCACAACTTGTTTTTTTTAATTAAATAAAGTAAATTTACTATTTTTCCCTTATTTAGTTTGACTTTCTCTGGAAAAACTGAAAAACAAACAAACAATTCTTAATTCCTAATTCAACTATACATTGTGCGTGTAGATTCGGGGATGACTATTTGATACAAAATAATTTTAAAAACAAAATTTTATTTTTATTTTTAATAAATATCAACAAGCCTATTTTCCTAGAGCTTTTCCACGAGTTACTTGACTTCAACTCCACCTCCTGAAAATCATATGAGAAAAATGAGTTATTAAGCTTTTTTTTTTATAAAGGTTGATAAAGTCATTATACATTCAGTTGACGAAGCTACCCACGAATTTTCAACGTGCATCACTTTTCTTCTTTTTCCCTGCAGAGATGTGATACATGCCAGTCTAGGCTATCTGTCAAGGTCCGTTTGTTAAATTAAAAAAAAAAAAAAATCAAAAACCCAATTTAGCTTTTTTATTATAAATTGAACTTTTTTTGGTTCTTATATTTTTTATAATAAATAAATTTTAATCCCTCACTCATGTTATAATTTGAGTTTTTTTAACCTTCATAGAGACTGAAATTTTTCAATAATAAAAAATATATGGATCAAAAAAACTTTAAAATCTTAAATCAGTATAATAAAAAGATTAAATGCAATATTACACTAATAAAAAAGGCTTTTTAAAGTGTTTGTAAAAATGCGTGATCTTAAAGTAATGAGCATCTTTGACTCATTATTGTGTGTACAGAAATAAAAACTTAAATTAAGGAGTTTTGTGTCTACTAAATAAATTATTTAAATTATTTTTTGAGTTAAAAAGTCGGGATTTAAATTTGAGTGGTTTGCTCATCAAATAAATTATACTAGACTTATCTTTTAAAAAAATAATGATAATAAAATTGGGTCAATGATAATAAAATTGGGTCACGAATCACAAAATTTTCAGTCACCGTCGTGGAAGTTGCTTACGATTTCAAAGGAAATTTCCTGGAAACTTCTGAGTTGGCTCATTTTTGACCAAGTGCAGTGACTTTATTTAGTGACAGACAAGGACAAATAAAATGACATTGAAAACCGGCTTGGCCCACTGACAATGACATTAATTTACAAATGGGGATTAGGATCTTTCCGTAGGAGCGGGGGAGAAACCCATGTCTTCTTGTTTAAAAAAAAATGATAATTTCTTTTTTTTTTACAGGAATAAGCATCCTGCCTATTATTTATAGGAATGCACCGAAGGGAGAGCTCGGTTTTTATAATGGAGAAATTATTTAATAGTCTCTAATATTATTTATATAGTATTTGTATTTATATCCTATCCACCCATAATATTATTTACACTAAGGGTGCGTTTGGTTAGAGGTAGTTTCAAATACATGGATTTTGAATTACATTGTAGTTGTAAATCCATGGATTTGAAAATCTGAGGAAGTCAAATCAGGTGTTTGGTTGGATGTATTTGAAAGTCTGAGGATTTTGAAAGTTTGTGTTTGGTTTGATGTATTTAGGTGTTGGATTATAGAAGTGCTTGTATATAGTTATTAAATGGTGAGGTTCTGCATTTATAGTATTAGTATATTTTATTAATAATAAAAGCCTCATAAAATTTTTTTTAAATTAATATATATATATAATTATTTTTAATAATTATTTTCTTAAAAAATTAGATTATTATTATATATATAATATATATTTTTTAAAAAAATAATTATAATAATATTTACAAGTTATAATACTTGATTATTATGGATGTATTTAACATAATATTAATTTTTGATGATAGTTATATGAATAATTTATATTATTGTAAATAAATTTAAAGATTATTTTTAAAAAAAATATATATTATATATATATATATATATATAGTGATATTACTTTGTCATTAATTCGTCCTAAGTTTGGTACACTGAGGCGTGTTTTAAAGGATTTCCAGACGTACTGGATGGGAAGATGCATCGAAAATAAAATAGCGTGTCCATTTTCATACTGATTTGGTAGCTGTTTAGTTCTCCCACTTACTTGGTTCTTATTTTATAGAAATTTAAGCGGTCCAAAAATTTCAACTATTAAGTGGGAGGACCAAAGCGATTATCAAATTATATGAAAATCGACGCATTACAAATTTTATTTTTCGATGATCTTTCCATCCATACGGTTGAAAATTTTAAAACTCTTCAAATAACCAAATAGGGAATTATTTACTTACACAATAACATAATAGAAAAAAAAATTTTCACTCATTTGATCCCTCACGTGAAATCACGTGAGGGATTGAATTGTTGGATTTGGTACTAGGGCCAAATCGGCCGTAGTTCAAATCCCATAGTTAGGGGAGTTGAGAATGCCTTTGGATTTGCAAATCCTACAAATCCAACCAACCAAACACCCGATTTCAAAAGTAATCGGATTGATAAATACCTTTGGATTTGAAATCGATTGAAGAAATGTAACCCCGGTACATTTGTTTTGATTGTTAAATATTTCAAATTATAGTGTATTTTAAATTACATGTAATTAGAAATGTAGTATTTTATTTTACATCAATGGTGTTTGGTTAGATGTAACTGTAAATACCGCATATATTTTTGCTTGTTTGGTTTTGATGTAAAAGTTGGATCTGATTCACCATGTAAGTGAGGTGGTGAGATTACCCCATTATCTATTATTATTACTAACTAGTTTATACATAAAAATTACTTTTAACTACAATAATTAATCTAATAAAATGTTTATTAAATTTAAAACATTAATACTTCTTCTTTGCTAAAATTTAATTTTCTCCATTAAACTTAAATAACAAATAGTATTTTTTATCTAACAAAATTAGATTTTATCTAACAAATATATTTTTAGAGCCATAGACATGTATAAGTACATCTATGCATCTCTACACATGTTAAATTGATATTAACGCTATCAATATCCATGCTTTACTCTCAAAGACGCTGACCCTTAATTATGGTTAAAACAAATTCTCTAATTATTCTTAGAGTTTCTCTTAAGCATATAATAAGAAAATGGTGTGCATGATTTTTATAAAAAATTCGGCAACATCTCCTCTGTTTATAGACTTAGAGTTCCTTATACAAACATGCACCATTTCTGTGCAATAACTCCCTATAATTATCTACACAAACATACAATTCAACATACCTCCATTCAAGCATACAACATAAATATAATAAGCCCAGAATTTCTTCAGCTCTATCCAACCTTCCAATATTTCTTAGGTTAAAAATCAAATCCCTCGTCTAGGCTTGCTTGAAGAAGTGGAGGTGCTCGTCGGCGTTCAGATCTCGACGGACCTCCGGGGAAATGGAAGAGATTGGGAGAGGAGAAGGCCAGAGTTCGCCAGACTGGTGAAGAAATAGGCGGACAATGGCCACACGCGAGTGAGGATGGCGGTGGCTCGCTGGTGTTGGACCTTCCAAAGCCGCTGGAGCTCACCGGAGAAGAGTGAAGCAGGCGGCCTTCATGCCCCTTTCAGCGGGACGGAGAGGAAGCGGCTGGCGGACCTTGTGCCGGAGAAGGAAAGAAGGGCGTGATGCGAGTGCAGCGGGGAGACCTCGTCACGGCGATGGCCCAGCTGCGACGAGGAAGAGGCGCAGGATTCATTGCCGAGGAAGAGGGCGCTGGGTCGTTTTAGTAGAGGCAATGGGATTCTGATTGCCGTGGGGAAGAGAGGGGTCTTGCGGTACAGGTAGGGCTTCACCGAGGTTTCTTAGGAACTGGTAGAGACTTCAATTTTGTAGGGGGCAATGCCAGGATTACATTCTTAGAAGGGAAGAGAAGTATGAGGTAGGGGCCTGTACGCGTATTGTGTTCGTGGGAGAAGCTTGAGAGAGGGGGGGTTGGAGATGGGCTCGTGGGTGATTTTAAACCAATTTTTTTATTGTATTTTAAAATACGTCCAAATCGGCTGTAGTTTGGAATGCAGCATAATAGGCCTATATGTAAAATATTTTACTGTATTTTCAATTTTTTACATCAAACCAAACACTGAAAAGTAAATTTTACATGTAAAACTTTTTACAATACAACTACTTACATCAAACCAAACAGCCCCTAAATCTCAATACACCTCCACCCAAAGATTCTTAAGTAATTAAATAACTATTCAAAGAATGAATAGTTAAATATCTATTTTTTAATTAATGGGTCTTATTTATTTTAATATTACAAAAAATTTAATTATAAATAAAATTTATTTTTTAATTAGTGGGCACATTTTTTTAAATATTTAAAAAAAATAATAAAAAATTAACACAGAGTAGGACTTTGTTTTTTAATTGGTGAGCCCCCATCATAGAAAAAATTAAAAAAAAATAACACAAGAGGGGCTTTGTTTTTGGAATAATTCTCTTTTTAATCACTCTATTTTTTTTAAAAAAAAATATCTTTTTAATCTTTTATCTTTTTTTATGACTATTTGGTCCCTATATTTTATAAAATGAGACTTATTAGTCCGGAAGCAGACGTTATTCACTTACGCAGTTTCAGATGACATACATGTTTGCTACTTGACATTATGTTGATGTCCAAATGGCCATCCAATCCCCACATGGCCTTTTAAAACACTAAACCAAAAGAAAAGATTACATGAAAAGAAAATATTAAACAAACTCTCAAATTCGGGTCATGGGTCATAACCGATTAGGATTCGAATTCGAGCCCCCCCTCTCTGACCAGCCCACACCAAAGCACCAATCCCACGCCAGGGCCCACCCGAGCCCCACTAAAAGTGCTCCATGCCAACAATGCCATGTGGTCGTAGCAACACGACGCCGTAGCTGTGTTCCACTATAACGCCCAGATTTTTCTTTAAAACTATCGGTTAATATTTAAATAATAAATCAGGGTTTATTAATAGATAAATAAATGATGTAAATTGTTAACACTGAGATCGGCTATTTTAGATATCATATATTAGTTAGAAGACTCCCCCGCACAGACTCACTACATGCCTCAGAGACAGGCTCAAGTCACACACCCTTCATAAATCAAAGCGTTCAAGAGCCGCCTTCGCTTACTTAATTAGGTATTATAACATTCGCCACGACATTAGTGGCTTCGCTCGTTCCACGCTGCCTCAAGATCAAATCCAACCTCGCACCAATGGTTAAATTTGTTTGAATTGGGAACTGGAATCAGCCGGAAATCAAATTGAAAGGCAAAAAGTTTAACATGGAAAACCCTCAAAATCAAGGAAAAACCACGGGTCTCTCTCATGAGAGTGAATCACACTAAGAGCTCATCAAAGTTATATGAAGAGTGAAATATTTGGGGGAAAAGCACACTGATGAAGGAGGAGGAGGAGGAGGAAGAGCTGCTAGAGAGGCAGGGCTTCGCACTTTTTCTATCTCATCCCATTATCAATGGGTCGCCCCTTCTCATTATAGACGTCGGGCCTGGGGGAGACTTGACACCCAAGTTTGCCAACTCAGTCCTAGGGGAAGCTTGGCGCCCAAGACCGTTAGCTCAATCCTAGGAGAAACTTGGCGCCCAAGTCCACCAGCTCAGTCCTAGAAGAAGCTTGATGCCCAAATCTGCTAGTTGTCATTCCTTCTAGAGGCTTCTAGATGGACCCTCGTGGTCCTCTCATTATGCATGACTGAGTTTAGTAATAGAATTCCGAATAGAATTTCTGAGTAGAATTACCCGAATAGGCGGATCTAAACATGATTTCTCAATGAGACTTCTGAATGGAATTTCTTTGGTCCAAGTTGAGTTGGGTTCGGGTCCGAGTGGAGTCCATACTAATCCGGATGGGGTCATATGTGAATCGAAGCATAAGTTTCCTAGATGTTTTCTTGGATGTTCCTCCACATGGATGGTTGGATGGCCACCACATGTCTTCCACTTTTACTTCTATCATAAATAATTAAAATCTAATTTAAATAAGTTATAAAAGAATTTTGAAAATATATATGGAAGTAGAATACATGGAGGAATAAAATCATTTGAGGTTACAACTAAATAAATAAAAAAATAAAAAAATAATAGTAAAAGGTTGGACTTGCATGTAAATTTTGGACATATTGTGAATTGTTGTAAGGCCAAAGTTGGAAATTTGCAAAAACATTAAATCCCCACCCATAGGCATGCCATCGTGATCCACTAGGTTTCAATGGTATTAGTTTTTCTTCATGACATCATCAACCAAAGGAATAAATAAGGGCTATGTTTCATGGAGGTTTTGGAGCTTTTTCCTTTTTCACATTTGAGATGATGAATTAGAGTTCTCTAAACACAGGGTAAGTCAGCTGGAAACTAAGTCATTAAAGTCAATATATATATATATATATATATATATATATATATATATATATATATATATATATATATATATCTGATAATTATCAAAAAAACCCTTACATTGTTTCATTTATTCTTTGGGGTCCCTGTGGGGATGGGGTAGGGATTTAGTATAAATAGGGTTTTGAGTGGGGTGTGTATAAAGGCAAATAGTGCCAAAACAGTGCTAGTAATAGTGAGAGTGGGGTGTGTTGTATAAAGGCAAATTTGCAAAACGCCCCTTCTCATTTCCAAAAAAAATCATTTGTCATTCATTAATAGTGAGAGTGGGAAGTAAGATGTGTTTTTGCATTGGGGTCCCTGGTTTTATAATTTAATACATGAAGGTCCTTTTCTCAACCATGCACACTAAGATGTATACTTGCTATTAAGTCCCCCATGATTTTACTTATACTAATTAAAGAAAAATCTCATTTCATTAATTTAATAATTGGAGGAATAATTAACTTTTGTAATTAAAAATAGCGGTCACTACAGAGAAACTCTCTTATATTCGGTGTAAACCAAAGCCACCTGCAGAAATTGAAGATGGCTATGAAAGATGGTATGCTGAAAATCAAAAAGTGAAGCGATGGATGAAGTCTCTCTCCGAATATTATGGAGAGTTAACCGGAGTGTTCCGAGAATTGGATCATCGTGATAAAGTTGTCATGAAGGATCCGGATGATATGCAACATTTGAACAAGTTCGTGGGGAAATCCTACGCAACATTTGAAGACTGGAGCTGCAGCTGTTGTTGCAACAGATGTTACAACAGATTTTGCAACACAGGCCCAACTCACAACCGGGAAGATCGTCAACGGAAAACGGTGACGATTGGTCGTGGTATTAGACGAGGCAAGCTGTACTATTCGAATTTGGTGCCAGCTGTCTCAAATTGAATCTTCTTAAATTAGCCGAAAATCGGCTTGAATGAATTAGCCCGAAATCGGCTTGAACAAATTAGCCGGAAATCGGCTTGAACAAATCTTCTCCAATTAGCTGGAAATCGGCTTAGACAAGTTGGTGATATCTACGCACCAACTTGAGGGGGAGTGTTGAAGATTGACAGGAAATCAGCTGGAAATCAGCTTGAAGACCTTGAAGATTGATTGGAAATCAGCTGGAAATCAGCTTGATTGAAGATCTTGAAGATTGGAGATTTTCTTGATTGGAGGATTCCTTAGTTAAAAGATTTCTTTAAATTATTTGAAATATTTCCAGATTATGTAATTTTCTTTCCTTATTTTCATTGTTAGGTGAAATTCTATAAATTGTAATGATTTGCTCCAAGTGAGTAAGGAAGTCTAAAATTATAAAATGAAATAAAAGGCTTTCAACATGTAGCTGTTTCATCTTGTTTGTTAGTCGTTTCTTTGTTGCAACTTTCTGTGCAACTTAACTCCTGTTTTCTTTCTCTTGTCTGTTAGTCGTTTCTTTGTTACAACTTTCTGTGCAACTTTCAACATCTGCTTCCCCCGTCGAGACCCGGCACGCATCCGTCGAGCTCTCGACCACGCCTCCTCTCTCCTCTGGCTCTCCCACTCCAAGTGCAGCGCGCCCGGTGAGCCCGTGGCCTTCGCTCGTGCCGCCGGGGACGGCGTCTACAACGCCATCGTGTGGGACGTGGTCGTGGACCCTTCGTTCCAAGGCATCGGGCTTGGGTGCGCAGTCATGGAGTGCCTTGTGGCCGACTTGCTCGTGTGGAGGATTGGACCAGAAGGCTGACAAAGCGGGAGGCGACGGTGAAGACGCAGAGGCGATCAAGCCTAGCATTCCGGTGGTGAGCTGAGGTACGGGGAGGTGGCGGAGGCGTCATCGGTGGTGTTGATCCCGGTGGTGAGCGAGAGGGACGGCTCGGAGGGGATGGAGGCGGCGCCCGCGTGGTGCAAGGCGGAGGAGGGGGAGATGGGTATGGTGTCGGCGGAGAAGGGTTGGGGGAGGTAGGTGGTGCTGCCGGGGTTGGGGTCGGTGGCGACGCTGGAGGGCGGAGTGGCGGTGGAATTTGCCGACTCAAGAGTGCTACTGTGGCAGGTGGGGTCGTATGAGGAGGCGGCAGTGCTGGACGTGGTAGCGGACATGAGATGTTATTTTCGAGTTAATGAAAAACTCCAAATTAGTTGAAGTTAATGATAAAATTAGTCTGTTAATCTCACGGCCGTTACGCTATTGAGGGTCTCTCAGATTCTTAAAAAAGTTGAGGTACCAAATTGAAAAAGCAGTATTGTTTAGGTGGGTAAAAAAAAATTAACCCTATACTAACAACGTTAATGGAATACTGAATGGTTCCGCCGTGTGTGGGGTTGCTATGATAATTATTTCAAATGTGATAGTAATAAAAGTGTAAAAACACGTGTGGCGGATCCCCAAAAGGAGCCGGGATTCCCCGCCCAATGCCCATTCTTAGATATTATTAAAAAATAAAAAAGTGATAAATAATTTGATTATTTTTTAGGAGTAATAAGTAAATTTTTTTAAAAAAATACTAATAAAAAGGTTTCGACTCATTCAAAGAAACCACGATAAAGTTCATGACAATGGCCTTGTTTGGATGATTTTTTTTCTTTTTCTTAGAAATGCTTTCAGAGTAAGTTAAGGAACAAAATAGTATGTTTAGATGGATTTTTCCAAAAAATAGAAGCTGTAAAATAAAAAAAAAACTAAAAAATAATTTTTTTTCTTTTTTAGAAGCTTATTATTTGTAACTTCCAAAAAAAAACTGTAGAAGCTGTTTTAAAATCTGTCAATTATCAAAAATGTCAATTACGAAAACACCCCTCTTAAAATTTTTCAAAACTATTTTAAAAATTATCAATTATTAAACAACATTTATTTTTATTATAATTATTTATTTTTATTTATTATTATTATAAATTATTTTTGTAATGATTTACCCAACCATAAAAATAACATATGCGTTTAATTTATTTTAAAAAAACATTTTTTTTCAAAATCTTTCTATTAAAAAAAAAGGAAGTTTTCTCGAAACTGGCCAATTTTTGAACGTGTGACCGACTTTAATTCAAAACATTGGAAATTGTGATCAAATACGAATGAGAATGACTTAGCGTGATTCCTTCTTCTGACCTGAGAATCGCGTGCCTTTGTGAAGGTTCTCAACATTGGTAATAGTCAGCAGCTACAGTGCTAATTACAATAAAAAATTATAGGGAAAATTATTTTTAGGTCCCTGAAAGTTTGCAAACTTTCCAGACAGTCCCTCTAACATAAGTATTTGCCAGACAGTCCCTCCTTTTTGGCAAACTGACCTTCCAGTCCCTCAAGGCCACTCCGTCAGTCATATTTTTCTAAAATACCACAACTGCCCTCCTCATAGTGAAGTTGTTTGCCTAATAAATATGTCGTGAATTTTAAAACTAACACAATGCCATCACATCATCACCTTTTGGCCTAACTTTCCACTAACTTTGTACCTTTTGATAGCTTTTTAGACCTTCTTCTTCCTCAATCCATTCTCGCTCCCTTTGTTTCAATCTGGCGTGAGATAGAACTTTGTCTCTACTTTGTTTACGTTCCTTTGTTTCCATCCGTGGCGAGAGAAATTTGTCTCTTCAACCCGTTACATTTACGTTCCCTTGGTTTCCATCCGGACCGCTGAGAAAGAAATTTGTCTCTTGATTGAGCTGGTGAGGACGAGCTCTGCGACTCATCTGTTTCTCGGTGAGTCGCTACAAGGCTAGTCGAAGAAACATACACCTTCACCGTGGCGTGAGTTCCTTTCCTCATTTTTTCGAAAAAGGTTTTTCATATCTCATTATAGTTTAAAATCATGCGGTGTACTCCTGCTGCGGGTTGGCAATGGAAACCTTCCGCTTGATTGCGGATATAAGGGGAGGGGACGCAGTGTTGCGGTTAGATCTTGAGCTCTTGGGAGTCGAGTACTTCAGCGAGAGATACGCCGTGATGGGATCTTGAACTTTCGGTGTAAGGGTGAAGTTTGTCACCCCGGATCTGAAACGAGCTATTTGCCCAATTGATCACAGGGTTGACTTTCAGCGTATGTGTCACATATACCACATGTTCAATAGCCGGGCCAAGTCATGACCTCATTGTGAAGCCCCATTTCAAGACCTGGCTGACGCGTGCCTCCCGCTCATCGTAAATAAATAATTCCTTCCCTTGATTGAACAAACCAACCCGTCGACTTGTCAATCCTCCATTTGTAATTCCTTGTATTACGTGTATCTCGGGTTTAGTTTAAACATATGGGTTTTCGCTTAGTTTATTCTAATTCCGCTTTAACATTTGTAGTTTTAGGTGTAAATTACGAGTTTAGTTTATTTTCCGTTGTTTCTATTTACCATTCTATCTTCACGCTTAATATAATACATTTCCGTTTAAGTTATTATTTTCTCACTTGTGATATATGAACCAACGGGAGGGATTCATTCTCGGATAACTTATCGGCATCCCAACAAGGATCTTGAGGGACCTTAGCCATTTGTACTACGGAGAATGAAATTACATGCGTGAAAGTAGGTGACGGTTTCGTGATGGTGACCACTTCAAGGATTCACTTCATAATTTAAGCTTATAAAACGGAATTTTGACTTTACTTTCATAAAGAACGACAAGCTGAGGGTAATCGCTGTCCAATGTGCCACGCTGGGGGCTGCGGAGTGCGTGTCCACGGATCGAGAGAATGTAATCTTGGAACATTCTGATCAAGGCGATGCATCCTACACATGTATGCGGCGGGCATCGATGCAGACGCTGGCCGTCGATCCGAAAGCATCGAAGAAATGGGTCAGTGCACAAAGTGGTACAAAAGTTGAAGGATCGCCCACATATAGACCTATTGATATTCAGCGGGATATGTTGCGTGATCATGGTATTAATCTGCCTGGTATAAACATGCTTGGTTGGGGAAAGAGGTGGCCATGGATACTCTCCATGGGAGTCAGTGTGAGCTATGACTTGCTTTTATAGTGCGCAAACAAGGTGGTGGAGCCGAACCACAGTAGCATTGCCATTGTGGAGAAGGAAAGTGGCGGTTTAGGCAGCGCCTTTTTTCCTTTCGTGCTGTATTGTTGGTTTCAAAAAAGGTTGCGTGCCATTGTTGTTTGTTAATGGAACTCATTTGCTTGGGAAATCACGGGGGCACTCTGTTGGGAGGCGGCGGGTAAAGATGGGAGCGAGGGCTTCTTTCAGTATTGGCGTTCGCTATTGTTGACAATGAAACCGATGCTAAGCTGGGCGTGGTTCACAGCCGAAGCTTGGAGATGCGTTGTATGGGGATAGCGACTATGCGAAGATTATTACATTCGTGTCCGGACGAAGTCGAAGGGGGCCTCATCGGCGCCGTCATAAAGGTTTTCCTACTTGCCCACATGCATATTGCTTACGACACTTGGAATCGAACTTCATGAAGGGAAATGTTAGACTTGGGAAAGCACTAAAGGAGGAGTGTTGGTCCATCATTACAAAATTGCATACAGCATGTACCTCCAGGGAATATGGCGATCGCGATTCAGCGATTTACTAAGCCCGCGTCGGTGGCCTTTATCGCGACATAGCTACTTCAATCCGATGTTTCCCAATTTGGTCTAACTATATGTTCAAGGGTGAAAGATGGGGAGAGATGTATTCCAACGTGGCGAGTCATTCAATGCACGGATCAAGGAGGCACGCAACCTCCCGTGATTTAATATGGTAGATTCCATAAGGTAAGCAAAGCTCTATTTATAGTGTCGTCTTTCAATTAAATCCCTTTGTTATACTTGATTCCGTTATTACCGCTTAATATACGAGGTTTCCGTTTAATATATAACTTTCCTATTTAATATAAGATGTTCTTGTTTATTTTTTCAGGTTTTCGTTTAAAATATGTGTTGCGTTTCTACTTATTTTCTAGTGTTTTCATTTAACATGACAAGTTTCTAATTAATATCCGTCGTTCTTGCATCGGCCCTGTTGTATCGCTTTATCTAATAAAGGTTCAAGCTCATGAACATGATGTGTACACGCCGTGAGCATTCTCTACGATGGGAGACCCACCTATGCCCTGTCATACACAAGAAGCTTGAGGACATTGTTGAAGAAAGTCGTAGCCTACTTGTTGGACGCTCCGACGGTGATTATTTCGAGGTTGTCGAACAAAACAGCAACTCCGTCGATGCGGTTTCAAGGACATGTTCATGTCGAAGGTGGCGGTATCACGGTCTACCTTGCAAACATGCATGCTTATTTGCTATAATCTTGTGGAACATACCGGTGTTAAATTCCCGGTATGTAGGCGAGTACTTCAGCGGTTGAAGCTTAGGATGGCATATCACGAAGCTATTTATCCGTTCGGACAATGACAAACCGACCGATGCAAACCGTGGAATCGCTTTTGGCCCCCTATGTACAAAGAGGTTACCGGGTCGCCCAAGACGAAGCGGATAGAATCGCTTTATGAATGCGGTGTCGCGTGATCCGCAGCTGCGCTACGCCACGTGAGGTTAGCTACAATAGGAGATCATGCAATGACCGGGATTTGATTCTTGTGAAAAGCGAGGTCTATTTATATGTAATATGCTTGTTAAACATAAATGTTATCCAACAGGAGAAAACCATAAGAGTTAGCGGTACAAAATTTGTTAAGCGATGTACAATCTTCGTAATTCCGGCTCTTAGTGTACAATCTTTGTCGCGGTGTCTCTTCTTTCTTGCGATTGAGACGCGCCACGCTTTTATGCCGTCCATTACTATGCGTGCGGCGTAAGCGCCATAAGCATAATAGAATGCGTCCGTCTTTGGGGAGGTGGAGTTTCTCGGCATCAAGAATTTGTTCAATGAACCTCATAACATATGCTGTGTAATCGAGGCTCCCGCCTTACAACTGCTGCGCGGGCGCTTGCTTTCGATTCTAAATAGGTGCGTCATCGTTTCATTTTCCCCAAGCTCAATTTGGAGGCATGAATCAAGCAAAGGTTTCATTGCTATCGAATAAGAACCACTTAGAGAAAACCAATACAAAAAAGTATAAATCAGCGGGGAATATTACCCTTGCCTTTGCGTCGGCGTCATATATAGGGCTTTTCGCTGATGTGTAATGCACATACTCCTTATTTTCCCTGTCGAGGACGAGAAGATGATAGTGTCCATTGAGAATTATGGGCATAAGGACCAATCGCACTTGGTGGAACGCACAAAGCGGCGTCCTTCATCGTGAGCTAAGGCCGAATTTTCGTAATCCATTCTTCGACATGAGAAGCGCCAAAGGCCTAGTAGCGTGGCCCGCTTCTTGTATGGATATGGAGTCGAGCTCATGGCTTCAAGGAGGATCGGGACAAGCGCGCCGAAGACATCATCGGGAACCATATTCTTCCCTCGGCGTGTATAAATGGTCCCGTGGTGAAAGACCATTCATTTTTCCATACGATGGTCCTAAAGCATCATGTTAAATGTAAAACCGCTAAATTAAATGGAAACACAAAATATTACGCTTAAAACTATTAATCTTAAGCAAAAAGTAGAAACTCGTTAAGCGGGAAATATAAATATTAAACATAAACTATTAAAAATAAGCAAAAAGTAAAAATATTAAGCGGGATATATAAATATTAAACCGAAATCAAGTAATATTAAGCAAAAAAATATAAAAATTAAGCGGGAAATATAACAATTAAACAAAAACAAAATAAATAAAGCTGAAGCGGAAAACATTTGCAAAAAACAAGCGGAGGACTTACTTGTCAATTCTCTGATTCAGATACATGCCAATTGCCGCCGCTTTCGATGTTGTTCAACCTCACGCAACCCGCGGGACGCTTTATTCTTGGCCATAAAGTGCATCCTCACCGGCCGGGTCCGCGTATTCCATGTAGGCCTCTGCAAGGATCACGTCTCCAGTCTCCTGGTTGGTGACCGGACCCGTTGGTGCATCAAGCATTTGTTCCGGCGGGACGCCGGCAATTCACTTGCTACATTTTTTATCCCGCGGGGATAGCCGGTTGGTTCCGCGGCCGAGACTGGCAAATTTGTACATTCATATTTCAGTTCCGCGTCGGTAGTCATTTTTGACTCAGTGGCAGTTGTGATTTGAGAAACGTGGTCAGCTGATGGATCTTTGTGGACGACACAAAAAATTCATCGTCAGGGGTGAATTACGGTCGGTTCTCGGCGGTGATGGTTGCTTTCGTCATTTGGTCGATGTTCAGCGGTGGCGGCGATGAGTACTGACCTCGGTGGTAGTGTGTGTGGTTACTGCGGCCGGGTGTCGACATTCGCTCATCAGTGGTCAATTGTGCCTCAATATCAGCGGTGGGTACAAGGAATACAAGCTCTTCATTCTTCATTTTTTGCAGCTATTCAACAACGCTGCTAAGAACCGTGTCGTCATCAACATCGGCTAACACGGTTGTATCGCCTTTGATATTTTCCTTGCGCTTGTTCATCTTATACGGGATGTCTTTGGAGAGAGCGGCCTCGCGGTGAAGATCTGCAAGGCGACGAGAGCGGGTCAGCGATCGGCCGAGACCGTGAGGGGTATGACTTCGCGGTTCTCTTCGTCCCGCTTCTTCAAGGGAGGGATGATAATGTGGCCTCCTCCTCGCCTTAGTTTTCGCAGGCTCGTTTTTTCTCGGTATGCGGAGCACAATACTTGGATTTGGCTGTCGGCGGCACGTATGCGTTCGGCTCAGAGTTGGTCAAGTCGGGACATGATGCTACCAATGTCCTTTGCCATCATCTTATCTCGCTTCTCAATGCGGGTTGCAACGCCATCATCCTTTGGCCTTCTCTGCTTGGACTTGCGGTGGAAGAACGGCGGAGTATGCAGCGGGGGCTTCTTGATGGGGTGTGTTCTTGCACCCTTTTGCCCTCATTGTTCACCTTCCCTTGCCAAGGGATGGGGTACCATGAGCATGTATATCTAATTTTCGCTCGATGTGAACGCTTGTTCTTCCTGCCTCAAGGCTTGTACAATGAATTCTTCCTGCAGGGTGTGCCGAGGGGCGAGTTAGAATCACGTGAACAATCAAATAATGTATGTTAAACGAGAACGCTTTATATTAAACGAAAACATATTATGTACCACACAAACGCAATATATTAAGCGGAAACTACAAAACTTAAAGTAAAACCTGGCTAAAATTAAGTAGAATGTGGAGTACCTCCTTTCCATTGAGTGAATTCAGGAGAGGACCAAGGGACGCTTGCTTTCTGAAGCTATTCTCCCCATAGTTCAGAATCCTTGGTGTCCTACCAAATCGCACCTTCTTCCCTGTCCCGGTGATCTCATAAAACCATATGTTGAGAGCGACAGTGCACCCTCTCAAATACCCAGTTTGTGTTCCCTTCTCGAAGACACGGGATTGCACACGAGGCACTGTCTTAGGACGTCATCCATAAGCCACTTGTGAGTGGCTTGCGCGCATACGATACCGTTTAGTGCGGCTAAGTTGTCCGCGTAGTATGCAATCCAATTGGGAATCGCACATACGAGGAGTTAGGGAAGAGCTTGAACCAAGGAGGTATGCCACCAAGCTTCACGAAGTTTTGTCCTTCCTCCTTTCTTGCGAACGAAGTGGAGAAGATTTTTTCTCGATGGCATCTTTGTAATACATCATATACTTAATACTTTGCGAGATATTTGTCTTGAAGGTGATTGTGTTTTACTGTTTCTTGAATACCACCCCTTCCCCATCATAGCGGAGGCCAAGGATGAGAGCAGCGTCTTTGGAGTGCGAAGGGCGACATGCTCTCTCCGATTCTGAATTTGTTAGATGCGCTTCATCAAACCTATGTAATAAGGCATGAAGCGGGCTCCCCTTTCACCGCGAGTAACATGTTCAATCTCCATCAAATCGGAAAAGGTGTGCGTCCAGAATGAGTGCCCAATGCCTGCTCGGTCATTTGAGAGCTTCAACTTCGGCAATTGTCTCCACTACACGAGCACCAAGTAGCACCTACCTTTGACAAGGTTAAATTCACGGCATATTTCCGTATCCACGCATCAAAAGAGAGTTATTACGGTGGATTCTACAAGCGATTAAGTGGGAATTAAGAAGAATAAATGAAAAAACCGTCTATTAAATGGAAAAAAGCTGGGAATACTAGTACATATAATTACGTAGCGATTAAATAACAAACATATCATCTACACTAAATCGGAAAGACATTGCAATTAAAGCAAGTAAACCATACATTTCTTCTTGCAAATTCCACGAACCCTAAAACCCAAAATCACTCACCAATGTGTGCATTCTTCCATCACGCAAGTGCATACAAAGCATAATAAATAAGCGTAAACTTCGAGAAAATCATAGATAAACCGCGCATAAATCCGTGAGCCTAAACCCTAGAAAATGTAGCAATAGCTTACAAGAAATGACTTTGATCTCCTGGGGAGGCGGCGACAAAACGGCGGCGTGGCCGATGTCGCATGATGGTCGGAAGTTCGAGAAAAAGCACTACAGTAGGCTAAGTCGAAAGCGCAACGTCATTTGGAAATCGAAGCGTTGGGGAAGTCGGTTTGAGAAGATGAAGTTCTCTCTCCGCGTTTGAGAAGATGGGCGCATCGTCTGGGAGTGGAAGCCTTGGTAAATCGCTTCATTAGATGAGGGGCATTTTGGTAAGTTCGGCCGCTTTATTTTGGTGAGGAAAATAAAAAGCGATCATGTCATGATAATCGCACTTGCAATGACACAAAGGGCATTTTGGTCAAAAAATGTAAAAGTTAACAGAGTTAGTGGATGGAGGGACTTATAGTTCATTAGTTGTAAAAGGAGGGATGGTTTGAGAAAGTCAAACTTTGAAGGGACTTTTTGTTCATTTTGCAAAGTTTGGGGGACTTTTAATTCATTACCAGAAAATTATAAAAAATAACACTATTTTTCATGAAGTAAAATATAAAAACATAAAAATAAAACCCTAATCCAAACTTGATGCGTTCTACAGTACCGTGGGATTTTTCCCACGGTATGAGAACTTTAAATAAAACCCTAATCCCAACCTTCATATTTGGATTCTAAGCTTTAAATTTTGTATCCCAAATATTATAGAAAAAATGGTGATGCTACTGTAGTAAAAATAGTACCACAAAACCTAAAACATTAGAATCCAAAACATACTACCCTAAAACCCACTGTGATATCATACCGTGTGAACAATGCACACGGTATGTTAGCATTTACCCCCAAACTTAGGTGTGTGCTACATTACTGTGAGCTCATGTTATCGTTGGGTTTTTAGGGTGTAGTTTTTGGGTTTTATTACATATTTCTTTGGGTTTGAGCAACCATTTTTCCTATAGTAGAAAAATGACGAGTATTCTTTGTCTAATGTTGTCGACTGTGTCCACCACCAATTTAAGCTGAAAAGCTGGGAATCAAATTTAAGTGGTAGGGCAGCTGGCATGTCCATAGACTCGGACTGGGAGAGACTTGGGAGGTTACTAGTTGACCCGACTGGTTGAATCAGGAACCGGCTAACCCGACCTAGTCAACTGAGCCAAAATGCATGGCTAATTTTTTCTCGTTTTTGTTTTTCTCAACCTTGGTGATTACTGTAGTTTTTTTTTTTTTAAATCTTTAGTTGAGATTTATAAGATTAGAGATTTTGTGCAAAAGATATCTTTTTTTTTTTTAATCGTTTGGATGATTTTTAGATTTATAAGTTCCCGACAATGACAAAGGAAGTTTCCTCGAAAGTCATTTAATGCCAATTTTTGACCAAGTGCCAAATTTTGACTTGGCTTCAATCCTTCACTGACAATGCCAATGCATTGTACATATATTTCCCATTGATATAATAAGAAATGCATGTATTGGCCACCCTAGGACGCTAACACGTGACACATGTCACAAGATAAGGTTTGAAGGGTCCAATGAAGGAGATGGGAAAGAACACATGGGAGACTTCTAGCAAAAAGGAGAAGCTTCATGGAAGAGAGGAAGGTCTCTCTCTCTCTCTCGGAGAAAAGAAGGACAAAGCTCTATGCATCATTCTCCCTCCGACGAGCCCAAATTCTCTCCGACGAGCTTCTCTCTCCCTCTCTGACGGGCTCCGATGAGCTACTCTGTCATGGTACAAAGTAATTTACTGCAATTTCCTACATATGTACTTCATATAGCAGGTGCAGAAATTATTCCCGGAGTTGCTTGATTATAACTTATAAGGCCTTACAGCAGAAATTTTAATCACAATGAGAAGTTTATTAGATTACATGGGCAACAACATTCAGCACCACAGATAGCTATCTATCATCAATTACATTGTTTATGTTCTAACAAGGCGATTGACGAATGTTTTACATTAAGTGCTACTAGATTTGAGAATTGAATGATTGGAGCATTTCAATTCAGTGATTACATCTACTGTTGTTTGATCATCAGCTTGAATTCCCAGTTGACATGCCTGCTACATTAAAATCTCTATTGCTGAAATATAGTACGATCAATACGGTATTTTCGATACCTTCTGGCTTACCACCATCAAGGCCTTGTAATCACAGGATTCCTTTATTGCCTAATTCCAAACCATTTAAGGTTAAGCCTTATAGATATACCCTCGCAGCCAGAAATCTGAAATTGAAGGGATGGTATCTAAGATGCTGGAAGAAGGATTGATTGAGGCTAGCTCTAGCCCATTTTCTTCACCTTGTCTTACTGGTTAAAAAGAAATATGACACGTGGAGATTGTGTACAGATTACAGGTCATTGAATGCCATAATAATTAAGGATGCTTATCGATCCTATACCAACTGTTGATGAACTACTTGATGAATTATGTGCCGCTCGCTAATTTTCTAAACTTGATTTGAGATCCGGCTACCACCAAATTTTATTGAACATGGATGACAAGCACAAGATTGCTTTTAGAACACATCAAGGGCATTACCAGTGGTTAGTAATGTCATTTGGCCTTTCTAATGCGTCCTGCAACTTTCAGTCTTTAATGAATCATACATTTCAGTTTGCTATGAGAAAGTTTGTGCTTGACATTTTGGTCTATAGTCCTAATTGAGACAGTTTCTTGGAACATTTAGAAATGGTTCTCTCTACTCTCGCTGACAATCGTTATATGCCAAGTATACAAAATGCAGTTTCGAGCTTACACAAGTGGAGTATCTTGACATGTGGTCTTAGCATAAGGAATCACCATAGAGAATTCGAAGATGGAAGCAATTCAAAAATGGCCAGAACCAATAAACATAAAACAATTGAGAAGGTTCTTGGGACTTCGTGGCTACTACATAAGATTCATTGAAAGTTATGCTGCTTTGGCACAATCTCTCATTGATCTTTTGAAGAAAGATAATTTCAAATGGTCTGCGTTAGCTCAGGAGGTATTTCTGAAACTCAAAGTTGTTTGTTCTGCACCAGTATTAGTTCTACCAGATTTTTCTAAAACATTTGTCTTCGAAACTGATGCTTCTGGACTAATAGGTATTAAGGCTATTCTTAGTCAGGGAAGCCATCTAATTGCTTATTTCTCAAAAAAAAAAAAAAAGGTCTCCATCTATGCAGGAACAATCAGCTTATGTTCACTTACAGAAGCAGTAAGTAAATTCCGCCATTATTTGATTGGTCATCTCGATTGTTCGTGCTTAAAACAGACCAAGCATCTTTACCATCAACAATACAAACTCCAGAGCAACAAAGATGGCTTCCCAAATTGCTTGGCTATGATTTTACAATTGATTACAAACCAGGATCAGATAATCTTGCAGCAGATGCACTGTCTAGATGTTTCCTACTGGCTACTTCTACATCACAATGCATGCTTATACCACAAATACAACAATTACAACAGCAAGACCCTACTTGTCAGCAATTAATTCTAGCTATTAAGAACAACACTGTGGAAGATTCAAAATTTACATTGAAGCATGGATTATTGTGGTGGAATGCGCGGGTGGTGGTGCCTGACAATCATCAACTAAAAGCTCAGTTAGTGCAGGAGTATCATGCATCACTTAGAGGGCATGTAGGATCATTGAGGACCTATGCAAGGTTGGCTCACCAAGTTTATTGGAAAGGTATGACGAAAGATTTTTTTTTTCTATAAGTGTTTTTCCTAGAAGCAACCTATTAGGTTTTGAAAGATAATTGTAAACTTGTTTCCATTGTTTTTGTTTTTTGTTTTTGTTTTTTAAACCAAAAATATCAGAATATTGAGCATAAAATGTTTAACTCATAAAATATGTGTATATAACCCCATAAAATATGTGTATATAACCCCATCGTCATGGTCTCTCCAAGATGAGCTCTCTTTCCCTCGTTCATGTGATGGCTCTCATGCACTCTTCCGGTGGGCTTTCATGCCCTCTCCAATGAGTTCATACTCCCTCTGACGAGCTTCTCTCTCCCTCTCCGATGGGCTCTGACGAGCTACGCTGTCGTGGTACAAGGTAATTTACTGCAATTTCTTGCATATGTACTTCATATAGCAGGTGCATAAATTATTCTCTGAGTTGCTTGGCTATCTACACTTGGGCCACATATATACAGTAGCTATTTTATCACAATGAGAAGTTTATTAGATTACATGGGCAACAACATTCAGCGCCACAAGTAGCTACCTATCGTCAATTACATTGTTTGTCTAACAAGGCGATAGACGAATGTTTTACAATAAGTGCTACTAGATTTGAGAATTGAATGATTGGAGCTGTCAATTTATTGATTACATCTACTATTGTTGATCATCAGCTTGAATTCCCGGTTGACATGCCTGCTACATTAAAATCTCTACTGCTGAAATATAGTACGGTACGGTATTTTCGACGCCTTCCTAAATTCCAAACCAGTTAAGGTTAAGCCTTATAGATATCCTCACAGCTAGAAATGTAAAATTGAAGGGATGGTATCTCAGATGCTGGAAGAAGGATTGATTGAGGCTAGGTCTAGTCCATTTTCTTCACCTTGTCTTATTGGTTAAAAAGAAAGATGACACGTGGAGATTGTGTACAGATTACAGGGCATTTAATGCCATAACAATTAAGGATGCTTATCCTATACCAACTGTTGATGAACTACATGATGAATTATGTGGCGCTCGCTACTGTTCTAAACTTGATTTGAGATCCGACTACCACAAGATTTTATTGCACCCGGATGACAAGCACAAGATTGCTTTTAGAACACATCGAGGGCATTACCAGTGGTTAGTAATGCCATTTGGCCTTTCTAATGCGCTTGCTACTTTTCAATCTTTAATGAATCATACATTTCAGTTTGCTATGGGAAAGTTTGTGCTTGTATTCTTCGATGACATTTTGGTCTATAGTCCTAATTGAGACAGTTACTTGGAACATCTAGAAAAGGTTCTCTCTTCTCTGGTTGACAATTGTTATATGCCAAGTATTGGAGGGCTTGCAGGATCATTGAGGACCTATGCAAGGTTGGGTCACTAATTTTATTGGAAAGGTATGACGAAAGATTTTTTTAATTTTTTTTTGTAAGTGTTTTTCCTAGAAGCAACCTATTAGGTTTTGAAAGATAATTGTAAACTTGTTTTCATTGTTTTTTTTTAAACCAAAAATATTAGAATATTGAGCATAAAATGTTTAACTCATAAAATATGTGTATGTAACCCCATAAATATGTGTATATAACCCCATCTTCATGGCCTCTCCAAGATGAGCTCTCTTTCTCACCTCCATGTGATGACTCTCATGCACTCTTCCTGTGGGCTTTCATGCCCTCTCCAACGAGTTTATACTCCCTCCGACGAGCTTCTCTCTCCCTCTCCGATGGGCTTCGATGAGCTACTCTGTCATGGTACAAGGTAATTTACTGTAATTTCGTGCATATGTACTTCATAAGCAGGCGCATAAATTATTCTTGGAGTTGCTTGGCTATCTACACTTGGGCCACATATATACAGTAGCTATTTTATCACAATGAGAAGTTTATTAGATTACATGGGCAACAACATTCAGCACCATAAGTAGTTACCTATCATCAATTACATTGTTTATGTTCTAAAAAGGCGAGAGACGAATGTTTTACATTAAGTGCTACTAGATTTGAGAATAGTATGATTGGAGCAGTCAATTCATTGATTACATCTACTGTTGTTGATCATCAACTTGAATTCCCAGTTGTTTGCATATTCGTTTTTCATAGATTTGTAAAAACAAAATTGTTTAGTTAGATGAAATTTTAAGTGTAGATGAACTCACCACGTTTGTTGCGTGTTTTAGTCAATGTTCCATAACCACTTAACTTGTTTGGTAGTTTCATCGATAGATCCTCCTTTAGTAATGAAAAAGAATTGTTAGCTATAAAAAATAGGATAAAAAAGTTTTGGTTCTTTCTTTTACCAAAAAATTCATTATTAGATCTGATAATTCTCAACACTCCTGAGTACAAAAAGTTTCATAGATGGCAAACATTTTTCGCTGAATATAATTTCGAAATCGAACAGATCAAAGGTAGTTGTGATGGACCTTGAATTTAGTGAAAATTTTTGGTTTAGGGTTATAGGGTTTAGGGTTTACCCGATCCCGCCGGGTCCTTAGAAATGGTATCACAGCTTTGGGGAATGAGGGATAAGGAAGAGCCGAGAAATTTGACACTTTTTACTGTATAAATTTTTACCGTACCACAGTAAAAAAAGTAAAAAGTAAAAAACCAAAACAGTAAAACATATTAAAGTTAGCAATAAATAGTGATTCTGACTTTAGACTAAGCGAAAGTGAAGTAGGAATATATGAAGAAGAAAAAGAAGATAAAAGTATTTACCAACACAATATTATCTTTAACCGACAACAATATCAAAAAATTCAGAAAAAAGAATTAATAAAGACTAGCAAGATAGGATTTAGAAAGGCCTCTTACACCAGGTGGTTAAAAAGAGAAAATATAACTTATTTCTGTACAACTAGTATAGAAAAATCCTTGGAAATTAAACAAACAACTGGAAAAATAAATATACCCTTGATTATAAAGGAAGATATACAGGAACAATTAAAAAGAATACCCGATAAAGATAAGAAGAAAATAAAATGTATTCATATTAGAGGTATTCAAATAGCTATTAAAGCTCACTTTAGAGAAGGGATAGACACACCTATAAAAATAGCGGCACTAGACAACAGAATGAATAATAGAAAAGAAGCATTTTTTAGAAGTAGGAATAAGCGGAAATTTGATGTATCAAAAGCGATATTTAGCTTATTTTCAAAATTCGCTATAAACCTTGGAGATAAAAACATAAATAAAATCCTATGTTTTGGCTCATAAATTTGAAAGAAGCTGATGAATGAAAGACGGATCTATGCCCTTTAGCATATATTATATCTTAACTTATGCATTAACTAACTCTCATCAATCTGACCTTTTTGGAAGTAATGAGTTTATTGAAATCGAAGAAATCTTTAGTGATGTAGAAACAATTATTCCTCCAGAGGTTATAAATAATATAGAAATACCAGATGAATGGGAACTAGATGTTTCGGAAAAACCACTCTTACTAGGACAAGAAAAATCTAAAGAATTAATAGAAAATGAAAATTTGTTAAAATTGATAACTGTAGGGAGTCATCTAAAAGATACCTTTGGAAGGTTGTCAACATCATCAAAAAGACCTTCCCTCTCTACCCCATTTAATTTAGTAGAAGAAAATTTTAAAATAAAAATAGAATATAACAACGGAAGCCAATGGCTTGAAAGCACCGTCCTGATTAAACCTAATGAAGAATCTTCCTTTATACATAAGATTCTAATACTACAAGTAAAACTTCATGCTATAGCTAACTCCTTTCAATACAAGAACTATTATGAAAAAATTGTTCTAATAGACACCTCTGCACTATTATCTATTAGAATCAGAGTATAACTGGGAAAGAATACTTTATAAACATTCAAATCTATATCGACAATGAAATGACCAATTCTCCCTTTATTTTGCTAGGAAAAGATTTTTTAGACAAAGTGTTTCCTTACGAAATACAAAAAGATAACTTAATGATTATCTTAGATGAGCGGATCATCGTCATACAACGGTACCGCTAAAACAAGTATATATAGTGTCTACATACCTATAACAATATTATACAATGAATATGAAAATGAGAAATTCCATGCTTTCATAGATACAGGATATGGAATTACCTTAGCCAAACCGTTTATATTTTCGCAACATTATTGGACAAAAAATGAAAATATAGTAAAAGGGTACAACCGTGGATAGTAGCCAAATATTATATAATGTCAGCCTTAGAAATGCTAAAGGAATTATAGCAGGAACAGTTGTTACAATCCCTTTAATATTTGCTAGTGAATATCATGGTTGCGATATTTTGCTTGGAAACGATTTTCTTTCTCAATTTATAACTTATGTACAAACCAGGATAATTGTTAAATTATATACCTCATGCCAACATTGGTTAGTATTATCCCGCATATTTAATGCCTACGCCCGAAAACCTTTTAGGTTTCGCAGCCAGCGTGGTGAGAAGGTAGACCTAAAACATGTTCCAATACTACTAACCAATACGGAACCAATACAACATGATTGGGTAAAAGCAATAAAAAGATCCCTAGAAGCTACTTTAAGCGAGAATCCTCTCCACCTTTGGGATATCAATAAAACGTATGCTAATATAGAATTTATCAACCCTAATGACATCATTCGAGTAAAATCTATGCAATATAATCAAGAAGATGTAGTTGAGTTTGATAAACAGCTAGTTGAATTATTAAAACAGAATCTAATACAAAAATCTGAAAGTCTTCATAGCAGCCCAGCTTTCATGGTAAGAAATCATGCTGAACAAAAAAGAGGAAAAGCTAGGATGATAGTAAATTATAAACAGTTAAATGATAAAACTAAATTCGACGGGTATTTTCTACCTTATAAAGAACTTTTGATTAATTTAATCATTAGAAAAAAAATACTTTAGTAAATTTGATTGTAAATCCGGTTTTTGGCAAATAAAGTTAACTCCTGAAGCTATTCCTTTAACAGCCTTTAGCGTCCCAAATGGACATTATGAATGGAAGTAATGCCTTTTGGTCTAAAAAATGCCCCTCAAATATTTCAAAGAAGGATGGAAAAAATATTTCAACCCATTAAACAATTTTGCATAGTTTACGTAGATGACATTCTAGTTTTCTCTGATTGTGAGAAAGAGCATGAAGTTCATCTTAAAAAGTTTTTTTATTTAGTCAAAAAAACACGGAATTAAATTATCTAAGAAGAAAAATGAGTTGTTCAAAACAAAAATAGATTTATTAGGATTTATAATAGATAATAATGGTATAGAACTTCAACCACACATAGGTGAAAAGATACAAGCTTTTCCTGACAAAATCGAAAACAAAAGACAATTACAAAGATTTTTAGGTTTCTTGACGTACATAGAACAATTCATTCCTAATCTTTCTAAATTAAGAAATGGGTTAAATAAACACTTAAAGAAAGATGTCTTTTGAAAGTGGGAAGAAGAGCATACTGAGTCTGTTAAATTTTTAAAACAATTTTATTTAGAATTACCTAGATTAAAATTACCACAAGAAAGTGATAAATTAATATTAGAAACCGACACCTCAGATGATTATTGGGGAGCCGTTTTAAAAACAGATCAAGATCAGATTTGTAGATATACTAGTGGTACTTTCAAATTTGCGGAAAGAAACTACCATAGTAATGAAAAAGAATTGTTGGCTATAAAAAATGGGATAAAAAAGTTTTGGTTCTTTCTTTTACCAAAAAAGTTCATTGTTAGATCTGATAATTCTCAGGTCAAGTCTTTTATTTTTAATAAGCTTCCCAACACTCCTGAGTACAAAAAGTTTCATAGATGGCAAACATTTTTCGCTGAATATAATTTCGAGATCGAACGAATCAAAGGAACTAAGAATTGTCTTGTAGACTTTCTATCAAGAGAAGAACATTTAGATCTCTGATAAAAAGAGGGATTCTATAAAAAATCAAGTAAAATAAACTTGATATATTTTAATATCTAGAATCCAAAGAGATCATATGAAGCTATATCAAGAGAAAATTATTATATTTATGGAGCATATAATGGAAGACATGCATTTCAAGGAGAAGATCTACATCATCAAGTCATCAAGTCATCAATCAAAACATCATCACCATCATGAAGAAGTCATCATCATCACGAAGGATTTGGAGTCTTTACTTATTCTTAGAAGAAAGAAAGCTACTAAGATGGCCTTTAAGACTTTTGCTAAATCTAAACATAGCCTTTGAGACTTTCCTAAGTCTAAAAGGATTAGGTTGTATTTTAAAATGTAGCCTTTAAGATTTTCTTAAGTCTAAAGGATGTAGTGCTTATATTATATGTAGCATTTACGATTTTGTTAAGTCTAAAAGGCATAGGCTTTATGTAGTTTTTATTTTTAAGTGTGTAGGCTTTATTAAAGCCTAGTAGTTTTTAAATAAATAGACTAAGGTCTATTTAGGTTATTCAATGTAAGAGAAACCCCTATATAAAGGGTGGTTCTCATAGTTATGGGAAGAACTTGAAGTAGATTGAAGTCTTTGCTTTGAAGTTTGTAAGAGTCTTGAACCTTTCCTTTCAAGTTAATAATAAGAAGAAAATCTCTTCGAAGATCTTTGTGAGTATTTCTTATCTATATGCAATAAAGTTTTTATTTGCATTTAGTCTTTAAAATGACTGAGTAAAACACTCCGTAGGCGGAGGGTGTTACCCTTCCCATACCTCTAAACTCTTGAAAAGACTAAAAATTTCATGAAGATTCTAAGTTTCATCTAGCTTCATATCTTTGTTTTTCTTTTAGTAAATGAGTCTTCATATTCTATTTCTTCTCTTAGAATGATCCCTTTATATGGCCTAATCTGCATAAGATTGGCGTCTGTGATCACTAAGTATTGCCTGAATAGTCCGTTGATGTAACGCTCCGGAATTTTTATGATTAAATAAATTATTTTCTGGAGAAAATCATTGAAATTAATTAACACATAAAAGAGATTAATTACTTTAACAACTCAATTAAGGAAAATCGGGAATTTCACCGATTAAAAGTTCAACCTCGCGACTATTGGGCCAGAGAGGGCCATGTTGAAGTAGGGTCACTTGGCGTCACGTAGTTGGATGTTGGGTGAAGAGAGATCGGATTATCAATTAGAAGGATTAGTAAATGCTAGTTAAATTCAACTATCTAGTTGGAGAAGCGGGACAAAATGTAAGTCACGATAAAACACGGTGGCAGAGTCAAAAGCGGGAAGATGCGAGGATCGGTCACGGGTGTGAGAGCACTCGTGAAATAACGATAGGTCCGTGACTGCTTGAAAAAGATATAAGGAGGAATTAATTTAAATAAAGCATAAAAATAATAAATTAATTATCTCGATCCAAGATATGTGGATGCAGTGGGGAAAGTGTTAGCTCAGGTGTGTAGCTTGATAAAGAGGAATAATAATCCAATTAAATAATATTATATAATATTACTTTATGTAAAGCTACTTTATTTTGGTCAAATAAGAGAAAGTGAGAGGGGGAGAGGGATTTAATCTCCCCCTCCCTCACGAATCCTCCTCTTTTCCTCTTCTTTTCCTACCCATTACCCATTTCGCCTTCCAAGACTGCACACTTTTTGTCGTGATCGTGGAGTGTAGCCTCCCACTTGTAGAAACCCTCGGCCATTCTTCCTGAGCCGCCTCGTAAGCCCTAGTCAAGCCCATGGCGTCGTCCACTGTTGCTCAGGTTAAGGGGTTTGTCAGCCGACACTTCTACGCTACTTGGTATCCGGGGAGCCTCGGCGACCTACAAGCCGAAGCGCCGGTAGCAGCTCCACCCCTGTCTCTGCCAGCACTTGCGAGCACCGCTCCCCCCTGACCCTGTCTCTGCAAGCACCTGCGAGCATCACACGACCGCTAACTCTGTCCTTTTCGGCAAATTGAGCGCCGACGAGCGCCCTCCTTACTTCAAGTAAGCTGGATCAAGAGATCGATTAGTAACTTAGAGACATTGGGGGTTGTGTGGAACGGAAGTATTAGGGATTTAATGATTTCATGTTATATGCTGGTAAGGGGCATCATAAATAGCATGAATCAATGTTAACCTGTAGGGATGGAGTTGGATATTAGTGCATGGATTTATTTTATGAAATCCACGTGTGTTGGATTAAAATGAATGAATGTTTGTATATTTTCGGGGCCCTCTAAATATAGGAGGTGTTGCCAAATTTTTTGTAGAAAACTTAAGTAAATTAGAGCCAATTAAGATTCATGATCTTGCTTAACTATGAATCATGTTTAAATGAGCATATTAGAAGTTGTTCGATAGTCACCAGTGATTAGAGTTTAATTCTTTCAGTTAAGGGCAAGTTCGTATTATAATTATGTGGAAATATGAAGTTTTTACTTGAAGAATCATGCTCTAGTTGATTTATGGAATGATTGGCCTCTAATGAGATTAGATTTGAGAATACCTTGAGGATATGAATTCCGTATTCCTAAGAAGTTCGTATTTTTATTTTAAGGCCAAGAGAAGGGCAAAGGCAAGGCCGCTGCTGTGGAAGGACCTAGCCAGCCTTAGGAATTACTCAGACTAAGGTGAGGGAACACAACTATATATCATCGTATTTCTTTTATATTTTGATCGTATTGATATTTGGAGAATTCATGTTATGAAATCATTACTTTTCATGCAATGCTTTTCAGTTTTCAAGCATGATTTGCTGATTTATTCGGAGTTTGAAATTTATGTTTATGAAAAGCATGTGAAAACATTTACACATTTTAGAAATTGCAATGATAGACATATTAGTGCATTGCACCATACTCGCATACATGCTTATGCGGGGCGTGGCTCTCTGATGAAACCCGAGGAGAGTTCGATACTAGGTAGGGAAGGGGTGGTTTTATATAATTACTTTTTACTTGTCCAACTTTACATTTTCAAACCCTCCTGATTTCAAGAAAACAAAACCCTTCTATGCGTACATTATTGCTTAGTATACGTATATACTCTGATAGCTCATGGCCGATGAGTTGATCCGACCGGAGATATATTGAGTGTTGGTTTATTCCACTCTGGTGCCGTTGTATGAAAGTATATGTGTAGATGACACTAATATGATAGATAAAGAGGATTTGATTCCATAGCTTGTCACGTCACGGTTGTTGATACGGTCCAACCTGGGAGGTTACTGGTTTGATACGGTCAGCCAGAACATGTGTGGAATTGATCACCCCCAGACGAGGATTTCTTTCCATAGCTTGTCACCCCATAGTTGTTGATACGGTCCAACCTGGGAGGTTACTGGCTTGATACGGCCGCGGAGGCCGGGGAGCTCGGCCCTAAATGATGGCTCAGGCTTTTGCCATGACACAGCAGGGGGCTGTGAACACCCCCTATGTTATCTCAGGTATGATGCAAATCTTTGGTGTTAATGCATGTGTGTTAATTGATCCTGGCTCCTCTCACTCATACATAGCTACTGCTTTCACTCTGCCTACTCACATCTATGCTACACAATTAGCTGAACCTATAATGGTATCCTTCGCTATTGGGAGTTCGATGATTGTAAAAATAGTGTATGAAAGATGTGATCTGAGGGTTGATGGTCATCTGTTGTCAGCTGATCTGATTCCTATGAGGATCACAGACTTTGACGCTATCTTAGGTATGGATTGGTTGTTTATCCATCACGCTATCGTCGAGTGTTACTCGAAGACGGTATGCTTCCAATGACCTGGTAAGGAGGAGATCTACTTCTCACGGGGCTGACTCGGAGCGGAAGAAGCACATGGTGAACACGGAGGATCTTTGAAGCCCCAAGAAAGACATACACGAAATAACGGTGACGTTTGAATATCCGAACGTATTCCCTGAAGAATTACCTGGGCTGCCCCCTCATAGAGGTGTCGAATTTTTGATTGAGTTATATCCAGGAACAACTCCAATCTCTAAAGCACCCTACAGGATGGCCCCAATGGAGCTGGAGGAGTTGAAGACTCAACTGGATGAATTACAAGAGAAGGGGTTCATTAGAACAATTGTCTCCCCTTGGGGTGCGCACGTATTATTTGTGAAGAAGAAAGACGGCTCTTTAAGGATATGCGTCGATTATCGACAGCTGAACAAAGTCACCATTAGACATCAATACCCCTTACCTCGTATCAATGATCTCTTCGATCAACTACGAGGAGCGTGCGTCTTCTCAAAGATCGACTTGAAGTCAGGGTATTACCAACCACTGGTGAAGGAGAAGGACGTGCCAAAGACTGCTTTCCGGAGCCGATATGGTCATTTCGAGTTCTTGGTGATGCCTTTTGGCTTGATGAACGGACCAACGGCGTTCATGGGCATGATGAATAGAATATTCGCACCCTATCTAGACGGTTAAATTACGTGATCTTCGCCGATGACATATTGGTGTACTCCGGGTATTGAGAACGCGTTACATCATTTGAGGATAGTCTTGCAAGCATTGAAGGCGGCAACTATCGCCAACCTCGAAGTGTGACTTACGGTTGGGAGAGGTGTGATTCTTGGGACCGCGTTGTTTGGTGGTGAGGGATCTCACGTGGACCACGAAAGATCAGCGATAACTAAGCTGGCAAGCCCCAACTAACGTTAAGGAGATCAGGAGTTTCCTCGGGTTAGCCGGGTATTACAGGCGATTCGTTGAAGGATTCTCTTTAATTGCTCAGCCTATGACTAAGTTGCTACGAAAGAACGCGAAGTTCGAGTGGACGGAGGAATGTGAGCAAGGCTTCCAAGAATTGAAGAACCGGCTGGTGTCTGCTCCTACCTCACTTTACCCACTGCAGGAGTAGGATATGAGATTTATAGTGATGCATCATATCGGGGATTGGGTTGCGTTTTGATGCAGTAGGGCAGAGTCATCGCCTATGCATCTAGACAGCTCAAGACCCAACAGGGGAATTACCCTGTTCATGATTTAGAATTAGCGGTTGTGGTCTTCGCCTTGAAGATATGGCGATACTATTTATATGGTGAAGCCTGTAAAATCTTCACCGACCACAAAAGCTTAAAGTATTTGATGAGCCAGCGGGAGCTGAATATGCGCCAAAGACGGTGGATCTAACTGTTGAAAGATTATGACTGTACCTTCGAGTACCACTCCGGCAAGACGAATGTTGTGGCTGACGCCTTGAGTAGGAAAAGTATGGCACGGTTGGGGACCCGCCTCCTCTTCTGGTGCTTCCTAGCTAACTTCATCAGCTTGGGGTCCCGCAATTGAGCCTCCTTGATCTCTGATATCAACGTTGGGCGTATATGAAAATTTACTTGCCAATAGTGGCCCCTGATTCATCCACCGCGAATCACTTGGCCCCGGGCTCAGGTGAGATCTCACCTGAAATTCGTGAAATTTGGGCTCCCGGGTTGGTGAGTCCCAGCCCAGTGCCATGCCTTTCACCTTTTCTCGGGCCAAGTGTCGGCCACAACATTAAACGCTTGTAGGGGTGGTACTTGAAGATGCAGTCGCATAATCTTTCAACAAGCTTAGATCTAGATCCAAGCGTCTTTGGTAGCATATTAAAACTCCATTTGGCTTTCGTATTAAATACTTCTTGCAAAGAACTTTTTAAGGTGGTTTCAAGGAAGATTTCTGACGTGCTGTAGTATAAATAGTATCACATACGCCCGTATCATGTAACGAGACCCTGTGCATTGACATTCTTAAATCATGGAATACAGGGAGTAAATTCCTCATGGGTCTCTAGGTACAGCTCGCCCAGTGTGGCGATACTTCGCCTGCTTGCGTCAAGAGGCGCGACCCAATCCCGATATGATGCGTAACTTATGCAAATCTTATATCCCTATTCCCCAAACTGCGGTGGGTAAAGTGAGGATAGGAGCGGATACCGTAGGTTCTTCCAATTCTTGGAAGCTCTAGCTCCACGTTCCTTAAGTCGCTCGAACTTCTCAAGGCGTTCTTTACGCGGCAACGAGTCCTAAGTCATAGGGGCTGAGTAATTAAAGGTGAGAATCTCTTCAGCGAACACACTGGCCATTACCCCAACCCTGTGAAACTCTTGGTCTCCTTAACATGCGTTAGTTTGGGGCTTTACCGCTAGTTACTTTCACTTGATCTTTGGGGTCCACGTAGAGACTCTACTTGGCCAATAATTCGCGAGTTCCAAAGGAACTTCACTCTCCAGCCCGGAAGTCGCATTTTCTTGGGGTTGGCTGACATAGTTCTTTCTTTCTCTTAATGTTTGCGGCAAACTATCCTCAGTAAGTGTACATACATGCTCGCCGATACTGCGGAGGTACGCGACTAATATAGTCATTGATGAAGACGTGGCTACTTAATTAACTGGTCTAGATAGGGGTCGCGAATATTCTATTCTATCATGCCCATGAGCAGCCATTTGGTCGGATTAACAGCCAGGCCAAAGCTTCATCGCCAGGCGAATGACCATATCGGCTCCAGAAGAAGTCTTTGCAGCTTGCGTCGCTTTACTCCCTTCTGTTGATTTGGCTATGATACCCCAGACTCAAGTCGATCTTTGAGAAGACGCACGCTCCTCGTAGTTGATAGAAGAGATCATTGATACAAGGTAAGGGGTATTGATTTCTAATGGTGACTTTGTTGGTGTGTTGCTCAGCATACGTACTTAAAGCCCGTATACTTTCTTCAGTTTCATAGCTAAATACTGGCGCACTTGGAAGTACGAGACACTTCCAGTCCTAATGAACCACTTACTGCTTATAATTCATCGGTTGAGTCTTGACTCCTCCGTACTCCATTGGGGCCCGTCTTGGCAGAAACAGCTTTAGAGATTAGGAGTTAACTCGGGATATAACTTCGAATCGAAAAGTCGGCGCCTCACATGAGAGCGTCGGAGTAATTCTTCAAAGGGGAATACGCTTTACGGGTATTCCAAGCATGCCGATATTTAGGTATATGCATGTCTTTCTTGGGGGCTTACGTGTACTTTTCCAGCCTCCGGAGTTCACTATGCGGGGTTTCTTAGCACAAATGCGAAGCTTGTGCCATGAAGTAGATCTCCCCTGCCATATTTGAGCTGTCGTTTTGGGGAAGCATACCGTCTTCGAGAGTGACACTTTCGGCTGATGGCGCATGATGGATAAACAACCAATCCATACCACAAAGATGGCGTCCAAGTGCGGATCCCTCATAGGGAATCGGTCGGTGACAGCGGATGACTCATCAATACTCCGGATCACATCTTTCATACACTATTTTTGCAATCGCCAGACTCCTGGCCAATGGGTGTTGGATGGCCGCACAGGATACCCAAATTTATGGGATTCGACTGGTAGGCATAGATGTAGTGAAGTGAAAGCGATAGGCTATGTATGAGTGAGAGGGAGGCGGGATCAATTAACACATTGCATGCTTGCTAATGCAAAGATTTGCATCCATACGAGATAACGCCTGTCGAGGGTGTTCACAAACATTTCTTTGTGTCATGGCAAAAACTGAGCCATCATTTAGGTAGAGCTCCACCGACCTCAGCAGTATCAAGCATTAAACCTCCCGAGGTTGGGCCAGACTGTATCAACAATATGGGGTATTATTTATGGAAAGAAATCCTCGTCACGGGGTGATCAATTCCACACATGTAATTGCAGGTAGTACCGTGATCAAACTGATAACCTCCCAGTGTTGGGGTACCAGTATCAAATCGTGTAAGTAATGACAACTATGGGTCAGAATCCTCTTTATCTATCGTATTAGGAATTAATGAAGTCTACCGCATACATTATACTTTTCATCTGTGGCACCCGTGAGTGGAATTAAGATAAACGGCCTTTCATATGTCTCCTGGCCGATCAACTCGGATCGCAGCTAAATTGTGTGAAATTTGCTGGAGTATATCATTATCTTTAGAGCACCACGGCCAGATGCAGGATTTTTAGTGCCTTGTTTCTGACCTTGAAATCCGAGGTAGGTCTTGAAAAGCAGTAAAAAGGGTGGACAAGTAAAAAGCGAATTATATAAAACCACCCCCTTACACTACCCTAAGTACTCCGTAACTCCTCCTCGGCTCTATTGTAGAGCCCACGTCATGGCAATGAGCATGTATCGCGAGTATGGTGCAATGCGCTAATATATCTATCGTGCAATTTCTAAAATGTGTAAATGTTTTCTAAGCAGTGCTTTTTCATAAACATAAATTTCAAACTCAGAATAAATCACAGTGAGATGTTATGCAAACTTGGCGAAAAGCATCGGTGCATGAAAAGTGAATGATTTCAATAACATGAATTCTCCAAATGTCAAAATCTGAAAAGAAATACTGCATGATTTATAGCTGTGTTCCTCACCTGCCTGAAAATTCACATACCTTGATGCCATGTAATTCCTAAAATTTGTTGCTTTCAGCTCAGGCGGCTTCCTTTACTTATATATCTTGGCCCTTCAGTAAATAATAGGCACAACTACTTAGGAATCTGAATTCATATCCCTCAAGGTATTCTGATCTAAAAATCTCAATTAGAACCCGATCATTCCATAAATCAACTAGAGCATGATTCCTTCAAGTAAAAACTTCATATTTCACATAATTATAATACGAACGTTGCCTTAATCAGTAAAGAATTAGAAAACTCTAATCGCTGGTGACTGTCGAGACAACTTCCTAATATGCTTTCGTTTAAAACATGATTCATAGTTAGCAACAGATCATGAATCTTAATTGAAACTCTAAATTTACTTAAGTTTTTCTACAAAAAATTCTGGCAACACCTCCTATATTTAGAGGGGCCCAGAAAATATACAAAGCATTTAAGTATTCATTTTTAATCCAACACCGTGGATTTCCTTATAAAAATAAATCCACGTGACCTAGTCATCCGACTCCATCCTGCGGGTACTTGTTACTGATTCATGCACATGGCGATTTACTTAGTGCCCTCTACCCGGCTCGCATATAACCTTGAAATCATTAAATCCTAATACTTAGTTCCACCACAAACTGATGTCTCTAAGTTACTAATGATCTCTTGATCGGCAAATTTTACACTTGAAGTAAGAGGTATATTTCTGTGGTATTTGGGCGCCATCATTGCCGAAAGGAGCCAGAGTTGGCTTGTGTGATGCCTGCAGGTGCTTGACAGGGTCCGAGGGTAGCGGTGCCCTGTCTTGT
Source organism: Dioscorea zingiberensis (assembly GCA_026586065.1). Taxonomy (NCBI): domain Eukaryota; kingdom Viridiplantae; phylum Streptophyta; class Magnoliopsida; order Dioscoreales; family Dioscoreaceae; genus Dioscorea; species Dioscorea zingiberensis. The sequence continues at coordinate 80,484,779 of CM048818.1, read as the reverse complement.
GTCGGGGAAGGCAGGCAAAGGGGCCCAGCCTGGCTACGTGGCTTGAGTGTCCTTAGAGGCTACCGGGGCAGTAGCGAGCGTAGAAGTAAGTCGTGGACATTGCTTGGGCAAGCAATTGAATGACGAGGCGGTACTAAAGCCCATTGGGATCTAGTGAGCTTACGCTGGCCCCGGCCCGTCGAGAATGCACAGGCTCGAAGGTACTCAGCGTGATATAAGGCGTAGACGCGATGTGAAGATGGCGTGGCTTGGGCGTAGGTATGAGGGGAGGAAGAGAAGGAAAGGAGGAGGATTACGTAGAGTGAAGATGAAATCCCTCTCTCCCTCTCCACTCTCTTATTTGACCAAAAAATAAAGTAGCTTTACATAAAAGTATGTGCCATTAATAGGCATTGTGCTATTTAATTGGATTTATATATTCCTCTTCTTCTAATGTTTACAGGGGAGCTATACATCTTTCCCCAGAGCCTCGGATCCACATCTTACTTGGTTAGGGATAGTGAATTTATTGTGCAATTTTATTTAAGTGGAATTCCTCCTTATATTTTTTCTCACAGGTCCGCGGACCCATTACATTTACTAGTGGTGCTTTCTCACCTCCATGATAGAGATTCTCGATCTTGGACTTCTTGACTCTAAATGCCGGTCGTGCTATCGGAGGATTCTTATACATTTCATATCCCGCTTTTCTCCAACTAGATTGTTGAATTTATTTCATTTTACTAAATCCTCATGACCTTGAAGTGATGTCAAGGGATTCTCTCTATATATACGATTCAACATTCCAACTTCGATACCTTGGAAAGTGACTCCGATGACATGGCCTACCATTTAATAGTCGGTGAGGTTGAACTTTTAATCGGTGAAACTACGTCTTTCTCTTGATATAGCTTCATATGATCTCTTTGGATTCTAGATATTAAAATATATCAAGTTTATTTTACTTGATTTTTTATAGAATCCCTCTTTTTATCAGAGATCTAAATGTCCTTCTCTTGATAAAAAGTCTACAAGACAATTCTTAGTTCCTTTGATTCGTTCGATCTCGAAATTATATTCAGCGAAAAATGTTTGCCATCTATGAAACTTTTTGTACTCAGGAGTGTTGGGAAGCTTATTAAAAATAAAAGACTTGACCTGAGAATTATCAGATCTAACAATGAACTTTTTTGGTAGAAGAAAGAACCAAAACTTTTTTATCCCATTTTTTATAGCCAACAATTCTTTTTCATTACTATGGTAGTTTCTTTCCGCGGGTTTGAAAGTACCACTAGTATATCTACAAATCTGATCTTGATCTGTTTTTAAAACGGCTCCCCAATAATCATCTGAGGTGTCGGTTTCTAATATTAATTTATCACTTTCTTGTGGTAATTTTAATCTAGGTAATTCTAAATAAAATTGTTTTAAAAATTTAACAGACTCAGTATGCTCTTCTTCCCACTTTCAAAGGACATCTTTCTTTAAGTGTTTATTTAACCCATTTCTTAATTTAGAAAGATTAGGAATGAATTGTTCTATGTACGTCAAGAAACCTAAAAATCTTTGCAATTGTCTTTTGTTTTCGATTTTGTCAGGGAAAGCTTGTATCTTTTCACCTATGTGTGGTTGAAGTTCTATACCATTATTATCTATTATAAATCCTAATAAATCTATTTTTGTTTTGAACAACTCACTTTTCTTCTTAGATAATGTAATTCCGTGTTTTTTTGACTAAATAACAAAACTTTTTAATATGAACTTCATGCTCTTTCTCAGAATCAGAGAAAACTAGAATGTCATCTACGTAAACTATGCAAAATTGTTTAATGGGTTGGAATATTTTGTCCATCCTTCTTTGAAATATTTGAGGGGCATTTTTTAGACCAAAAGACATTACTTTCCATTTATAATGTCCATTTGGGACGTTAAAGGCTGTTAAAGGAATAGCTTCAGGAGTTAACTTTATTTGCCAAAAACCGGATTTACAATCAAATTTACTAAAGTATTTTTTTCCAATGATTAGATTAATCAAAAGTTCTTTATAAGGTAGGAAATACCTGTCGAATTTAGTTTTATCATTTAGCTGTTTATAATTTACTACCATCCTAGCTTTTCCTCTTTTTTGTTCAGCATGATTTCTTACCATGAAAGCTGGTCTACTATGAGGACTTTGAGATTTTTGTATTAGATTCTGTTTTAATAATTCAACTAGCTGTTTATCAAACTCAACTACATCTTCTTGATTATATCGCATAGGTTTTACTCGAATGATGTCATTAGGGTTGATTAATTCTATATTAGCATACGTTTTATCGATATTCCAAAGGTGGAGAGGATTCTCGCTAAAAGTAGTTTCTATGGATCTTTCTATTGCTTTTACCCAATCAGGTTGTATTGGTTAGTAGTATTGGAACATGTTTTAGGTCTACCTTCTCACCACGCTGGCTGCGAAACCTAAAAGGTTTTCTTTCGTAGGCATTAAATATGCTGGATAATACTAACCAATGTCGGCATGGGGTATATAATTTAACAATTATCCTGGTTTGTACATAAGTTATAAATTGAGAAAGAAAATCGTTTCCTAGCAAAATATCGCAACCATGATATTCACTAGCAAATATTAAAGGGATTGTAACAATTGTTCCTACTATAATTGCTTTAGCATTTCTAAGGCTGACATTATATAATATTTGGCTACTATCCATGGTTGTTCCCTTTACTATATTTTCATTTTTTGTCCAATAATGTTGCGGAAATAAAACGGTTTGGCTAAGGTAATTCCAGATCCTGTATCTATGAAAGCATGGAATTTCTCATTTTCATATTCACTGTATAATATTGTTATAGGTATGTAGACACTATATATACTTGTTTTAGCGGTACCGTTGTATGACGATGAGCCGCTCATCTAAGGTATTCATTAAGTTATCTTTTTGTATTTCGTAAGGAAACACTTTGTCTAAAAAATATTTTCTGGCAAAATAAAGGGAGAATTGGTCATTTCATTGTCGATATAGATTTGAATGTTTATAAAGTATTCTTTCCCAGTTATACTTCTGATTCTAATAGATAATAGTGCAGAGGTGTTTATTAGAACAATTTTTTCAGAATAGTTCTTATATTGAAAGGAGTTAGCTATAGCATGAAGTTTTACTTGTAGTATTAGAATTTTATGTATAAAGGAAGATTCTTCATTAGGTTTAATCAGAACAGTGCTTTCAAGCCATTGGCTTCCGTTGTTATATTCTATTTTTATTTTAAAATTTTCTTCTACTAAATTAAATGGGGTAGAGAGGGAAGGTCTTTTTGATGATGTTGACAACCTTCCAGTGTATCTTTTAGATGACTCCCCTACAGTTATCAATTTTAACAAATTTTCATTTTCTATTAATTCTTTAGATTTTTCTTGTCCTAGTAAGAGTGGTTTTTCCGAAACATCTAGTTCCCATTCATCTGGTATTTCTATATTATTTATAACCTCTGGAGGAATAATTGTTTCTACATCACTAAAGATTTCTTCGATTTCAATAAACTCATTACTTCCAAAAAGGTCAGATTGATGAGAGTTAGTTAATGCATAAGTTAAGATATAATACATGCTACAGGGCATAAATCCGTCTTTCATTAAATCAGTTCTTTCAAATTTATGAGCCAAACATAGGATTTTATTTATGTTTTTATCTCCAAGGTTTATAGCGAATTTTGAAAATAAGCTAAATATCAGTTTTTGATACATCAAATTTCCGTTTATTCCGCCTAAAAATGCTTCTTTTCTATTATTCATTCTGTTGTCTAGTGCCGCTATTTTTATAGGTGTGTCTATCCCTTCTCTAAAGTGAGCTTTAATAGCTATTTGAATACCTCTAATATGAATACATTTTATTTTCTTCTTATCTTTATCGGGTATTCTTTTTAATTGTTCCTGTATATCTTCCTTTATAAGCAAGGGTATATTTATTTTTTCAGTTGTTTGTTTAATTTCCAAGGATTTTTCTATACTAGTTGTACAGAAATAAGTTATATTTTCTCTTTTTAACCACCTGGTGTAAGAGGCCTTTCTAAATCCTATCTTGCTAGTCTTTATTAATACTTTTTTCTGAATTTTTTGATAATGTTGTCGGTTGAAGATAATATTGTGTTGGTAAATACTTTTATCTTCTTTTTCTTCTTCATATATTCCTACTTCACTTTCGCTTAGTCTAAAGTCAGAATCATTATTCATTGCTAACCTTAATATGTTTTACTGTTTTCGTTTTTACTTTTTACTTTTTTAATGTGGTACGGTAAAAATTTATGTCTTAGGTCCCGACAGGATCGGGTAAACCCTAAACCCTAACAAAAAATTTTCACTAAATTCAAGGTCCATCACAGCTTCCATCACTTAACCAATGATTTCCCTTTGTTTTACTCTTAGTAAATACAGCTTCCACAGTAGTCAAATTGTTTCCTCTATCATTCTCAGAAAATAATGGTCCTATATATGGCTTTACTGTCCGGAGGTAGATTTCTCCCCGAACTAAACCCTCAACCCTTTCGGGAAACCAGCAAGGCTCGCAAAGCATTCTATGATATAAGTATCTCGCCAATCCTTCTTCCCCATTCCTCGGGTACTTCAACGGACTATTCAGGCAATACTTAGTGATCACAGACGCCAATCTTATGCAGATTAGGCCATATAAAGGGATCATTCTAAGAGAAGAAATCGAATATGAAAACTCCTTTACTAAAAGAAAAACAAAGATATGAAGCTAGATGAAACTTAGAATCTTCATGAAATTTTTAGCCATTTCAAGAGTTTAGAGGTATGGGAAGGGTAACACCCTCCCTCTGCGGAGTGTTTTACTCAGTCATTTAAACGACTAAATGCAAATAAAAACTTATTGCATATAGATAAAGAATACTTACAAAGATCTACGAAGAGATCTTCTTCTTCTTATTGAAAGGAAAGCTTGAAGACTCTTTCAAACTTCAAAGCAAAGACTTCAATCTACTTCAAGTTCTACCATAACTATGAGAACCACCATTTATATAGGGGTTTCTCTTACATTGGATACCCTGAATAGACCTTAGTTTATTTATTTAAAAACTACTAGGCTTTAATAAAGCCTACACACTTAAAAATAAAGACTACATAAAGCCTATGCCTTTTAGACTTAACAAAGTCGTAAAGGCTACATATAATATAAGCACTATATCCTTTAGACTTAAGAAAGTCTTAAAGGCTACATTTAGTCTTGGCAAAAGTCTTAAAGGCTATTTTACTAGCTTTGGAAAATGTTTTCACGAGATGTTTAAGATCCTTCTTAAAGTAAAATAATAGCTTCATTTTCCTCTAATTCTTCAACTTTGGCATTAGGATCCTTGGTGTAGCAGGGTCCACAGCTTTTCTCTTCATGCTTTAGAAATTTGCAAAGCTGGCTTCTTATTTGGGAGCTGGAAGCTATCCTGTTCTTGAAGATGCGGGAAGCTTCATTCCGAACTTTTCCTATGGAAGCCATGAACATCATTTTATTTCCTATAGAGATAACTGATATAAAAGGAGAAAATTGGTATGTCCAGATATTCCTATTGCTGAGATGCTGAATGAATTTGTCGTATAGGGTCTTCAATCCTGCAACTCTTCTTTGTTCAATATAACTTTTGTTCATTTGTTTTGGGAACTTCATGTAAAGTTGATTCTTCTGGAAAGGTCTTGGTTTCGAGATTCTAATTTGGACCAGATGTTATCCAGAGAAATAGGACTCTCCCTCCCAATCTGGAGGGGCACTAATTATCTAAAGGTAGATATCAGAGGTAGTCTTGGTTCCTTCCTTGAACTGCCTACAGGCTTCTCTGATCTTTGTTGGTAGATACACTAGCTCTTACAGATTTAAGGATGGATAGATAGTTTGTATGTATCCATATTTGAACATTTCTGCCACAACTTCAGGTCTTACTCTAGGAAGCATGATCAACTTCGGATAAAATCCCTCGTGAATAGTATGACATTTATCTGAATTTCTGATATTAAAGGCGATTTGGCTCACCCTGTAGTATTCATCAAAATATGACTTTGTATCTATTTTCATGTTGGAAATACTTGGTATCTTAGAAGATATATATAGCATGCCCACCCGATCAGGGACCTCGCACGATACCTGGTGGCCCGTGGCCGAGTAGAGACGGGCCCCACTCGGATACAAGGCCTAAGTGAGTAAAGCAGATAATGCAAGTAAACAACTTAATTTATTCAAAATAACAGAGTTCAGCGAAAAATGAAAAAGGGTTCAAATACCCTACAAATACTAGGCCTTATAAGGGACCTACAAAATGAAATGTCTCACTCAGAACAAGAAAAGAAAACAAGGTCCTCGGACCTCTGCAATCCACCCGACCCACGATCGGCTCCTGCGTACTAGGGTCCTACGCCGGGATACGTAAGCAGAAGAAAACAAGTGCATGAGCTTCGAATGGAAAACCCGATAAGTACCGCGGGGTTCAAGAAAATATGATATCAACAAATATGAATATTAAACACAAGCTTCGGGGCCGCGCCCTCAAAACAATCCCTAGGAGTCTACCACAAAAACAAACAAGGTGCGACTCCTAGCTATGAAGTTCGATGGAAACTCCTCGAAATGTCTCCCCGATTGATACCATCCCGAACCCCTGCGAGAAAGCGACCATCCGATCCGTGCCGCATTCGACCCTCGGGTGTTGGTATGTTGATAGCGCCACCTCTCTACGCGTCGTAAACGCGACCAGCGAATCATCCCCAGACGAAGCGGGACAGCAGTGCTCGACCCTCACGGTATGGCAATGCCGAACATCGTGGTGTCCAGATCCACTGAGCGTCCAAAAGGAGCTCACCCGCTGCTCATCGAATCCGGGACGAAGAACAGAACAAGTAGGGATCCCAACATCCCGAAACAATCAAACATGCTAAATATAGATTTCAACAAATCATGGAAGCATGTATGAATACAAAGCAATATGTCACAATAAAGTCATGTCAATAAGATCTCCGAAGAGAAGAGCAAGGCAAGTGTACTTACTTGCTCAATCAAAAAGTCCAGAAACCAATCAATATACGACTGGGGGTACAAGGCATAAGTACTTACTTAAAATCGCAGAGTCTCGTATTCCACGGGACTTCCCGACGCATCCACGTCAATATCTGATATAGACAATTCTTCTCTCAATGAAAGTACATGTCTATGAACAATACATCTACATGCATACGCTTCTAACGGGCCCAAGTCCTACTTGGAAAGGCCTTCTCTCCCCTTATTTCCCTTCTAGCTTTATTTCCCATTAGTCTAGTTAATATAAATATCCCAGGTTCCTTTTATCACAAAAGAGGTTTGGGCCCTGGTGGTTAGAGCCTACGAAGCCCATGAGAGGGGTCTCTAGTTCAAACCCCCTCTCCCACAATCTTTTATTCCTTTTTATTATTTGTTAGTTGATTAGACCATTTCTTTGACTAGACTTTATGCTACAAGTCAATTGACTCAATCATTTCCACTTGGCCCAATTCTAGATTTAATTTAATTCGATCAAGCCCAAATCTTGCCATCTGGTTAAGCCAATTCAACCGATCCAACTACTCGATTAATTAATTAATTAATCACTTGTTTATCTTCTAAATTAATCAACAATTAATCTAGATCCTCCATTTGTCTAAACCTTTTCTACTTGATCAATCGAATTATAGGTTAACTAGACCAATAATTAGATCAATAGTCCATTAGATTAGTTAAGTTTAATTAAAAACCGGTTCCAATTAATCCCCAGTTAATTAATTAAACCATGGTTTTAATTAAATACTATTCAATTAATCTTAGTTAATTAATTAACTAACTTAATTAATTCAATTTAAAACTTTAATCAAACCGGTTCTGTTAACATGAATTAATTTATTTAATCAATTAATTCATTTAATCTAAAGTTTAAATCAAACACTTATCCATCAGTTTATATAATCCAAATTTATTAATTAAATTTTATCTTTTAATCTAATCAATTAATAAATCAATTAACTAACTTGTTTTATTTTCTCTTTCTCTCTTATCTTCTCCTTCTCCTCTCCGATAAGCCGTAGAAAGATGAAGTACATCGCTGCGTGACCATAGCAGCCTCAACCTCTCCGTGGTGGTAGAGGCAGGAAAAAAAAGCTTTCCCTCCCTCTTTTCTCTCGTGGGGGTTAAACTCTACATGCATGCAGGGCTAAAAGACAGAGGAAAGAGAAGGGTTTACCTAAACCTCGTCGCCGTCTCCCGGAACTCCGCCCACCACCTTCCCGGCGTTCTCCTTCCTATCTCCCTGTTCCACCTTTTCTGGCCCCGTCAGAGATCAGGACTCTCTCTCTCACTGTCGCTCTATACTTCACAGTGGGGAGAGCTCGGTGGTGGGTGCTTCATGGGCTCAGTCACAGTTCCTTTTATAGGGCTCGAGGAAGATCGTCTTTCGCTTTCGAGGGGAATTGATTGGAAATCAGATCCCCTCCTTCCATTCCTGGCCGCAATCCTTGCAGCCAACTTTGGCAACGGTGTGACGTCACGCCTTGGGCGAGTGGAGGAACAAGACGATTGCCACGCCTTACCGAGATCGAGCTTACGCTGCGGATGGGCCATGATCCTTTCGTCCTGCCTCGGACTCAAACCAAGATCACATGATCAAATCTTGGCCATTGATTCTTAATAGGCAGCCCCATGCATGATTTGATTGGAGAATTTCAGACTAGTCCCTCTACTTTTCTAAATTTTCATGAAAGTCCCTGTCATGTGATAGGAGTTTAATTTCCTTTAAGTCCTCAAAAATTCTCTAATTACAAATAGGTCCTTATCAGCCCCCAATTAACCCTAATTGGGAATTTAAATCAATTTTCTAACTTCCCTTCAATTAAATCAATCACCAACCCTTTCTTAAATTGTTTCAATCAATCACTAATCAATTTAATCCTCACTTCCAATCTTGGTCCAATCATGATCAACTTAGAGGGTTTCCACATTTAATTAAATTGATTATTTCTAAATTTAATTAAATCAATCACCAATCAATTTAAATAAATCTATATACTAAATTTATTTATTCCTTCTAAACCCTCTCTCTCTCATTCATATTTATATATCTTACTATATATATATAACCATATATATAAGTTGTCCCATGACTCTCCAGCCAACCTTCATAAATATATACTATATATATATCTAACATCCATCAGTCAAATCGTTTCCTTCTTAAATATTTGAATTCAAATATATAGATACTAACATCCTTCAATCAAATTGTTTCCCTTTTCAAATATTTGAATTCAAATACATCCCATCCTTACCTCATGTATATATATTCAAAACTAACATCCCATCTTATTTTTAAATTAATCCTTCTTTTCTTTTAAAACCCAATAATTTCCAAATTCAGTGGCCTCTTTAATTAATTCATTAATTAAAGAAATAATTAGAGGTTTGTTCAAATTAAAATTTCATTTAACTCCAACCTTGGAAACTATCATTTATCAGTCAACTCCATAAAGAAATAATAATAATAATAATAATAATAATAATAATAATAATAATAATAATAATAATAATAATCCTCTAAAAATCCAGATAATAATCCTCTAAAAATCCTGGATTTTACAATATATTTTGAGTTTGACTTTGTATTTTATGAGAAATCTCGGCGAATCTTTTTGAGATCAATTCACCTTCCTTCTCGTCTATATCTTCTTCTTGTGTAGGAAGAGAAATCGTCTTAGGTTTTTCTTCAAAGGGGATTTCTGATTTTTCTAGATTTTCAGTTTTGCTAGCTCTTCCTTTTTCAATTCTTTGGAGAGAGTATACGCCGACAGAGTCAATAATGCTCAGGACTTATTGAATTATTTCTATTGCTTTGTTTAGCCTTTGTTCCATGTTTGCATATTCATTTTCCATAGATCTGTAAAAACAAAATTGTTTAGTTAGATGAAATTTTAAGTGTAGATGAATTCACCATGTTTGTTGCGTGTTTTAGTTAATGTTCCATGACCACTTAACTTGTTTGGTAGTTTCATCGATAGATCCTCCTTTAGTTTTTATGAACCAAGAGTAATATTGAAGATTTAAGATTTCTATGGATGCTAGTTCTCTTTCTTTTAGTGTTACTGCATGGATCTTTCCGTGTATAATGTAGGCGACTATGTCCTCCGAAGAATCTAATTGTAGACTCGTGATGTTCTCGCATAATATCTTATTAACTGGATAAGTTAGCTAAACAAAGACATGTTTATAATAGCTTTGTATTATCTCTTCCATTAAAGGTTGTTCTGAAATGATTTCATTCCAGTAGATTTCTATAAGTTTAACAAAGAACTCAGCTTGTAATTTTTCTAGGTTTAGAGACCTAAAGATTACTCTTTTCTTCTTCAGATTCGACCCACTCGAACCAGATGAGTTCTCTGTTGATGACATCATTTTCTATTTCAGAAAAGCTATGCATTCTATCGCATCTATCATATTTATATATTTCTTGTAAAGAGAAATTATTGATAATATTTTCATAAATAATTTTATTTACTGGAAAAGGTAAATATACTAAAAGTTCCTTGTAATAGTCTTTTACTATTAAATCTATAAGAGATTGATGATATCTCATAAACTGTATATTTATAGTTCCATAAGGGAATATAGCTCTTATTTTTCTTAGAAATTTATGATGCAGATCTTCTATACTTAGTAGTTTACTCATCTTCTTCAGATGATGTAGGAGCATTAAAGAGATAGTAAACATATCTTTTATAATTGTCACTTTTAAATAAGTCTAAATCAACTTGAGCTATTGCTCGGTCTAGATTAGAGAAGTTACAAGGTCTTCCTATTTTGCAATACAAATATATTTCTTCTATTGATATTTCCTTTAAATTTTCATAGATAATTTTATTTGTGGGAAAAGGTAAATAGAGCAGAACTTTTATAAGATATTTTTTATAAGCCTTTTGTATGACATCTTGTTCTACGTTTACTTTATACCATAATGCTTCTCTATCAGGGTAGTATTTTGGTAATTTACTATAGTATTTTATTATGGCATGTTCTAGATTTTCCATCTTTAATCAGAATACCAATTTTCTTCGTCATCGTATTCTTCGTCATTATAGTTTTCTTCTATACAAACTATGGTTCTTATTTCTTCGCAAAGAAAACTTATTTCTAGTCGTATTGTTTCTTCATCTCTTTCATTAAAAGAATGTATTCGTTTTAAGCGTACGTATTTGTATATTTCTTCGATAGTTATATTCGAAATAAAGTTTTCAAAAACTAATTTTCCTATTGGAAAAGGTAGGTAGGCAAGAATATATCCATAGTATCTTTTTACTAGTATTTGGAAAGAATGTTTTTTGGAAATAAATTCTTTCCATTCAAAATCCATCCAGTTTCCAAGATTAGATTCTAGTTTTTCCAAAAATTCTTTTTGAAGTTCTTCGATAGTTTTTAAAGTCATTTTTAACAAGTTTTTAACAAGGTTTTATTTCTTTATCCTTTCATTTGTTACTACGGTGAAATTTGTGTTTGTTGATATGTTTTCTTTCAACTTAAAGCTTTCATATCAATTGCTAGCTAACATTAATATTTTTACTATTTTGGTTTTTACTTTTTACTTTTTTGCAGTGGTACGGTAAAAATTTATGCGGTAAAAAGTGTCCAATCAAATTTCTCGGCTCTTCTTTATCCCTCATTCCCCAAAGTTCTGATACCATTTCTAAGGTTGACATAGTTGCTACATTAAAATTTCTATTACTAAAATATAGTAGGATACGGTATTTCGATACCTTCCTAATTCCAAACCAGTTAAGGTTAAGCCTTATAGAATGGTCTCTCAGATGCTGGAAGAAGGATTGATTGAGGCGGGCTCTAGCCCATTTTCTTCACTTGTCTTATTGGTTAAAAAGAAAGATGACACGTGGAGATTGTGTACAGATTACAGGACATTGAATGCCATAATAATTAAGGATGCTTATTCTATACCAACTGTTGATGAACTACATGATGAATTATGTGGCGCTTGCTACTTTTCTAAACTTGATTTGAGATCCGGCTACCACTAGAGTTTATTAATTGCACCTGGTTGACTGGTACAAGATTGCTTTTAGAACACATCAAGGGCATTACCAGTGGTTAGTAATGTCATTTGGCCTTTCTAATGCGACTGCTACTTTTCAATCTTTAATGAATCATACATTTCAGTTTGCCATGAGAAAGTTTGTGCTTGTATTCTTCGATGACATTTTGTTCTATAGTCCTAATTGAGACAGTTACTTGGAACATCTAGAAAAGGTTCTCTCTTCTCTCGTTGATAATCGTTATAAGCCAAGTATTCAAAATGCAATTTTTAGCTTACAAACAAACATATTAGAATTGAGGAGGTTCTTGGGACTTAGTGGTTACCACAGAAGATTCATTAAAAATTATGCTGCTTTGGTACAATCTCTCACTGATCTTTTGAAGAAATATAATTTCCAATGGTCTGCATTAGCTCAGGAGGCATTTTTGAAACTCAAAGTTGTTTCTTCTGCACCAATATTAATTATACCAGATTTTTCTTAAACATTTATCTTCGAAACTGATGCTCCTGAACTAGGTATTGAGGTTGTTCTTAGTCAGGACTTGAAGGACATCCAAAAAGTCCCTATCTATGCAGGAACAATCAACTTATGTTTGGGAGTCGTTTGCTCTCACGGGAGCAGTAAGTAAATTTCGCCATTATTTGATTGATCATCAATTGGTCGTGATTAAAACAGACCAACAAGTATTCAAGCATCTTTGTAATCAAACAATACAAACTCCATAGCGACAGAGATGGCTTCCAAAATTGCTTGGCTATGATTTTACAATTGATTACAAACCAGGATCAGATAATCTTGCAGCAGATGCACTGTCAAGATGTTTCCTACCGGCTACTTCTACATCACAGTGCATGCTTATACCACAAATCCAACAATTACAACAGCAAGACCCTACTTGTCAGCAATTAATTCTAGCTATTAAGAACAACATTGTGGAAGATTCAAAATTTACATTGAAGCATGGATTATTGTGGTGGAATGTTCGGGTGGTGGTGCCTGACAATCATCAACTAAAAGCTCAGTTAGTGCAGGAGTATCATGCATCACTTCTTGGAGGGAATGCAGGATCATTGAGGACATATGCAAGGTTGGCTCACCAATTTTATTGGAAGGGTATGAAACCTATAACCAATTTTTTTTTTCTATAAGTGTTTTTCCTAGAAGCAACCTATTAGTTTTTGAAAGATAATTGTAAACTTGTTTCCATTGTTTTTGTTTTTGTTTTTGTTTTTTTTAAACCAAAAATATCAGAATATTGAGTATAAAATGTTTAACTCATAAAATGTGTATATAACCCCATAAAATATGTGTATATAACCCCATCTTCATGGTCTCTCCAAGATGAGCTCTCTTTCCCTCCTTTATTTGATGACTCTCATGCACTTTTCCGGTGGGCTTTCATGCCCTCTCCAACGAGTTCATGCTCCCTCCGACGAGCTTCTCTCTCCCTCTATGATGGGATCCGATGAGCTACTCTGTCATGGTACAAGGTAATTTACTGCAATTTCTTGCATATGTACTTTATATATATAGTAGGTGCAGAAATTATTTTTGGAGTTGCTTGACTATCTACACTTGGGCCACATATATACAGTAGCAATTTTATCACAATGATAAGTTTATTAGATTACATGGGCAACAACATTCAGCACCACAAATAGCTACCTATCATCAATTACATTGTTTATGTTCTAACAAGGCGATAGACGAATGTTTTACATTAAGTGCTACTAGATTTGAGAATTGAATGATTGTGAACTTGTTTTTATTAGTGTTTTTCCTAGAAGCAACCCATTAGGTTCTGAAAGATAATTGTGAACTTGTTTCCATTGTTTTTTGTTTTTGTTTTAAACCAAAAATATCAGAGTATTGAGCATAAAATGCTTAACTCATAAAATGTGTGTATATAACCCCATTTTAAAAAAAAAAAGACAATCCAAACCAAGCCCAGACCAAACATCTGCACTAGAGTTTGGTTCTAAGATAATGTCCATTTTATCTAAATTATTTTTCATGAACTTATAAATCCCTAACAAAAGAATTTATTATACAAATTAAGACTAAAAAGAATTTATTAAAATCCTATTACAAATTCTTCTTAATAATTTCTCCTCTAAGCAAGTGTTTGGTTATCTGTTATAAGGATGTGCAGAGATATGGGATGAAGAGTTATAGTTGTGTGTTTGGTTGGATAAAGAGAAAATGACTGGATGTGTATTTTTTATGTTTGGTTGTTCAAGAAGTGATGGATGTAGAAGTGGATGTTTGAAAAATTAAATATTTAAAATTTTTAATGAAAACTAATGAACGGATAATTTTAAATCTTTTGAAAAAAATTAATTGATGTAAATGTTTTATTTAAGTTAAAATGGTTTGATTAATTTAAAATACTCAAAATTAGGATATTCTAATTTAATATTTATAATATTATCTTCAAATTATTTTTCAAATAGAACTATTATTTGAAGATAATATGTATGGATAAAGACGGTGCGCGCATTAAGCTTCTGTACTGGGTAACCGAGAACTGGGCTTTCCGTCTGTAGTAATGCCCTTTGAATCCACATGGCGTCGTTTGGCCATTTAATTTTTTAAAAACTAGATATAATTTATTATCAAATTATCTATAGTTAAATAACTTTGGAAAAATTTATGATATTTTTAAAGTATATAAGATTATTATATTTTTATATAATTATAGATAATGGGTTTAAAAGTTATTTATAGGGGAATAAAACTGAAAAAGGAAAGGATATTTTAATTAAATATGTAAGTCATTATATTAAAAAATTATATAATATAGTTTAACATAAAATTTATTAATTTAATAATTAATAATGGATGAGGGCTCTCACGGGAGAGGATAACAATCCACTAGATGTCATCCGGCCAATTTGACCGAATGTGGCCATCCAGTAATTTTGGATGGCCACATTCACATTTAGAGATGGGGAAGCCAACCAAACTATTTATATCAAATAATAATAATAAATAAATAAATAAATACATAAAATGCAAATCACGAGATGGCTCAAGTATACATCATGAGGCAATCCAAAACAAAATAAAAAAAAAATAATAATAAGAAAAAGGAGGGGGTGATCTTATCCTTACCATGTTTGTGAAAGTCCACTTGTGTCATTAATTTGCCGGTCAAGACATACTGGAGAACCGAAGGCCGCTTGGGCGGATGGTACTTGGGTTCCGTGCCTCCCACCCGGTCTCGGGTTCAAGTGACTCGGGGGGCTGTTTTCTGTGGCGTTTCTGTGCAAGCATGGTGGGGCCACCTCGTGATGGCAATTATTCCACATGCTTCTGCCGGGATTCGATCCTAGGCAGCCCCACCCCTTTGGTTCTTTACTAGTAGGTGGCTAGCCACCCACTCTTAACGTCCAAAAAAAAGACATACTGGAGAAGGCGGTGAAGTTTTATACAGAGCTTGTTGAAGTTGCTGTGATGAGCTTCCTCATATTAAAAGTCGTCAGTGATCGGGCCTGTTCGGATCCATGATGGGACTAAAAATAACAATGGTGCATTGAGGGAGTCTCGGTGAGAAGATGGTGAAGATGTTTTTTTAGCAACTCGTCCCAATTTACAAGGGGAAGGGTACTGCTGTAGTAATTAAGAGGATGAAGAAAAAAGAAGAAGATAAAGATAAAGATAAAGAGAGAGCTACAACACTAAGCTGATGTGCTATTCACTTTGCTCACGAAATTGATCTTGAGGGTTTGATGTGTGATAAAACTTTCAAGTCTCTTGGCTATTTGAGAAGAGGTTCTTTGAAAGATATGTGATGAGTTGTTGGAATCTTACCTCTTTGCAACCAAGCAACAGCTGTAGAACCAAGTTAGGAGTTCTGAATCATTCTTCTTTCATTCTATCAAGCGAAGAATTTGCAAGGAAGAGGGTATCACCAGCCCCTTGAAAATGAATACCTGAAATACACTGCTTTCTTGGTGATACAAAGTAAAAGAAGATGGGTAAATTTTTATGGGAGGTCACTTAACTATGTACGGATTTCTTTTCGATTACCAAACTTCAATTTGTTTCAAATTAGTCACTTAACTTTAATTTGAGTTCGACGAACAGTCACCTGAGGGATTCCGATGCCCTTTTGCTGACGTGGCCATCGGAGAAGCCACGTGGATCGATCCAGTCAGCATCCTCTTAAAAAAAAACCCTAATCTTTCCTCTTAGCTATCATCTCGCCGGCGTCGCCAAGCTTCGTCTCATCTCCCTCCCCTCCTCCGTCGCCGTCCGCACTCTCTCCCACTCTATCTACGACGCAATCGTTGATTAAGGATAATGTAACGCCCCAACCCGGATCTTGGGACCCCGCACGTCGGTCGGACGGTCGCATCAAGTGGAGACAGGCCCCACTTTCAGTACAAGGCCTAAGTAAACAGTAGCAGATAATAAAATAAATACAAAAGTTTATCAATCCAATAATATCAAAAACAAATCAGAGTACTAATGCGGAAAATAAAGTACAAGGGTCCAATACCCTAAACAACACCAGGCCCTACAGGGTCATAAACCAATATCTCACACAAGAACTGAAAAGAGGTCCTCTGACCTCGACAAGTATCACACCCCGACTCCCGCACGTCCCCGAGCTTGAGTCGACCTACTCCTCAGGACCTGAAATGAGAGAAGGGAAAAAGTGATGAGCTTTCGAAAGGAAAGCCCAGTAAGTACCCTGCAAGGATCTCAAAGACATAAGATGAAACATGATATCAAAAATCAAAGAATCATCAAGCAATGGGGATATACCCTGTACAAACAAATCCTAGGAGTCTACCACAAATATCAGCAACGGCACGACTTCTATCCGACAACAGCCCTCGGGCTTTGGGAGAGAATTCCAATAACAAGCTTAGCAATGATTCCCCCGGTCAGCAACATAGCATCTGGCGCGCTGACTAACACTGCCTCGCTCGGTAGCGCCACCTCTTTCTCATGTCGACATGGTCAGTGATCGACCCCACTGACTAGCAGGGACAACCAGAGTACTATCCCCTAGCCAGGAGTGCCGGAACGTCAGGGTGTTCCGTCCCCAACGCTCTCACAATATCCGGAGCTCACCTTCTCCACTGAATCCGGGAGGAAAAAGAAACTCAGTTGGCACACACCTACCCGGCCAGCACACAAGTACTGCGTATCTCCATGGTCTCATGCCAAACAACATGAGGCTATGCTCAGCGAGCCTGCTCACTCCACTGACGCATACCTACCTAGCTGCACACAAGCACCACGAGTGCCTACAGTCAAGTGTTGGCCCACGGGTGGGCAACCCCAACAGAGCATTCCAAACAAACAAGTAGTAACAGCACTACCACAAGCACATCAATCACACACATACGAGGAAAGAGAGCAAAACGAACATGTATGTGCATGCATCTAAGAAAAACAGATACCACAAAGAAGATATGCTAACTAATAGCATTCATCAAAACAAGAAACCCAAACAATGGGTAGGAACAAGGCAAGAGTAACTTACTAAAAATCATGCAAAAGGAAAGTCAACAAAACCCATATCTAGGGTGGAAGCAAGGCAAGAGTAACTTACTAAAAATCATACAAAAGCAAAGTCAACAAAACCTATATCTTGGGTGAAAGCAAGGCAAGAGTAACTTACAAGAAACATGAATCAAGAAAGTCAAGAAAGCTCACACTGGGAGGGTACTAGGCAAGAGTACTTACCTCAACTGATAAAACCAACCAGCAACCTCGCGTCTCCCCTGACGCAGCTCAAAGCTCCAAACTACCACCTGGAAACCATAAACTCGGTCTCAAATAGTGCTCACACACCTATGAGTAACCATACTTACTAAACAATTTCAATTAACAAGCTCGGCCCACTAATGAACCCAACTCGACTTAATGAGTCAACTCAATACTTAAACTCTCAATCATACACACCGAATCAAGCCTCCAAGCCCATCACTTGTAAGGTAGTGAACCAAGCCTACAAACACAAAAGCATAACAATCTCATTCAAAACCAATTCCATTGCCCACACATAACATGCAACTCTGATTCTTCAATCTTTTACTTACACAACAACCCCAACAAGTCCATTTCCAACTTCTAATTCCTCCAAGCCTTAACAAATCTATCAAAAGCACATGAAATCATGGCTATCAATTCAACATAAATTTATAATATCAATCACAAAAGCTCACATCTACACCATACCCATATCCTTCAAAAGAAAATCCTCCAATCCCCCCCCATGTGATAACAACACACATAGCTGAGATGCAGGAATTTAGAGAAACTCACCAAATATAGATGTCGGCAGACACTGAAGACAAACTGACCGTCCAAACCAGATCTCCACCGTTCAGATTGGAGCAGGACAAGTCTTCACCGCGCTCACCAAAAATCAGCTCGATCAGACTATGAATGATTATCTGATTGAAGCAGATGATGAAACTGGTCTGTGCAGGAAACCAGCAGCGATAGGTTATGTTTCACACCCTAGAACCCTACTCTACCGGCCACAAAAAACAATCTTCACCGTTAAAAATGAAGAATGAAGGGTCGTGAACAATCTCACCAAAAATCAGCACGATCCAACGGTGAAACGGAATTGCAATGGACATAGAGCATGCTCAACACATCTTTGAACAAAAAATCCTAGTCTCTCAAGTTTTTCTCTTTTCTTCTTTCCTCTCACCTCTCTTCTTGTTTCCCAATGGCAACGGCAGCTGTTAGGGTTTGGGGATGATGTCCTTTAAAAAGCTCATGGTGTTAAGTAGTGGCGGCTAGGGTTTGCTCTTGTGTGATGAGAATAGATAAGGGCTCAGATCAAATCCCGTGCCTCTCGCTTATCCCAAAATTTAGATGGACGGTCTGGATTGGTCTCATCTAATGAGAGTAGATGTAAGGCTCTAATCTATTCGGATGCCTAGAACTTAATCCACATCTAAAGATGAGCGGTACACATCCATCCGCACAATGAGGTCACGTGTATAAACTCTACATTTGCCTCGGATCCAACCCATCAAATAGATAGACGCTCCACATCCTCCCACGTGGCCTCTATTCATCCAATCATCAATTCCTCTCTTAATCTCCACCATTCGTTCACTCTACATGCATGATTTTATTTTTATTTATTTTAATTAATTAATTAATTTATTTATTTTATTTAAGCCCAGGTTTCTTTTGAAATCACGTACAAGTCCCTGTTTACTTAAAACCTATGAGATAAGTAAAATTTTCATTAAGTCCACAAACATTCCTGAAATTATAAAATAGTCCTCAATAACCCCACTAAACTCCAATTAATCAACTTTTTCAAATTCCTTCCATTATTAAAATAATTAAAACTAGTAAAAGAAAAATGAACACCCTGAGTACTCATAAAACCTTGGGTCTTACAGATGAGGTTGCTAAATGGCTGAGAAAGCGAGTTCATATCTATTTCAACACCCAATGGTCATCATCAATGTTCAAACTAGAACCAATCAATACTTGTGTTTGAGAAAGTCTCCATCAGTGAAGAATTAACAGAGCAAGCAAACAACGCCCACTCTTAGATCAGAAAAACAAGGAAACAAGAGATAGGATTCAAAGTACCTCAGAAGATATGCTCAAATCCAATCAGATCTTTGCTTTCCATGCATTCATCTTGTGATTCTTGCTTCAAAGATGGCTCCTTTTTGGGTTTGGAGACTAGGGAGAGAACCAGAGGAGGCTTCAGAGAGAAAAAGATTGGAACTTTTAGTGAGAGAAAGAGATTGGTGTTTGGTTTTTTGGAAGGAGAAATCCATGCATGGAAAGCAAAAAAGAGTATAAGATCAAAAGGCTCTCTCTGATTGTTGAGTTGTGTGGAGCCTGATCATACTGGATACCCAGCCACGCTTTTGGTGGGTATTTCCACTGTATTAGGGTTTCTGATTTCCCTTTATATATTGTTCATCCTTGTAAAAATTTTTTGTTCTGTTAAAAATTAGTGAAAACAGCCCGCGGCCGTGGACGTAGCCCTATTTTGGGGTGAACCATGTAAAACTTTGTGTGCTTTCTTGCTTGTTTTCTTTTGCTTGTTCTTGCTTGTCTCTCACGATCTGAAGGAATCCCGCCGGATTCCTAACATCTGATAACTCTATGCTGGTGAGGCGACGGAGCTCGGCGGCACCGGCGAGATGATAGCTAAGAGGAAGAATTAGGGTTTTTTTAAGAGAATGTTGACTGGATCGGTCCACGTGGCTTCTCCGACAGCCACATTAGCAAAATGACATCGGAATCCTTCGGGTGACTACCCGTCGAACTCAAATTAAATTTAAGTGACTAATTTGAAACAAATTGAAGTCCGGTAATCAAAAAGAAATCCGTACATAGTTAAGTGACATCTCATAAAATTTAAAAAAAAGAAGATAATTAAACTCAAATCTTCCTTGAAGCTGGAAGCATGGAGTCAAAGAGAATGCAGCAGCAACCATGTTAGCATGGGTGGAATTGCTTGGTAGCAAAAGTGAATCTATGGAAAATTGAAGATGATGGGATGATAAACTTAGCTATTAGAAGTTTAGAACATTCCATTGTATTTTTGCTGAGAAAAATATTTCAAATTTGTGTTAAATATTTAATCATGTGAAACGCCCTCGACCTATTCGATGAAATGCCTCAACCATGATTCTGGTTGAAGAAAACTTTAATAGTCATACATATACTTGCTTTCATTCCCGTGTCATGTTTAAATCTCATTCCTGATGAGGATTATGATGTGTTTGATAAAATCAAATGTAAAAAGGGTCCATGGTTTCTATGAGAACAAAAAGAAATAATAAAAAAAATCAATTAACACATCCTTAAATAACAAGATGCATTGAAAGCTGAGAGTGAAGCTATCCAAGACTCAATGCTTGGCACCCTTTGTTTACTAAAAGGAATCCTGGCGAGGAGATGAATGTAGATATTGCAAAAGCTGAGGTTTTAATCGCCCTTGAAACCATCCCCTTATTACCACTGCTTATGAAGACTTGTCTACCTAATTTTCATGAAAGAGCTGACAGCTTGCTACATTGCTTACTGGGGTGTTTGACAGTGAGAACCAATGAAACAAAGCAAGCAAGATGCTTGTATGAAAGAAATTAAGGAAGACATGCAATGACCCAATGAAACAAAACAAACAAGTCCACAACATCAAGAAATCAACCATTGCTATGATAAAGACTCGTTGATGAACAACAGAAGGATCAAGTGTTGTGCTTGGTCAGCATCTCTCCATGAATAAATGATTTGAAGAGTTGGAATGCTCATTTGGGCTGCGAATAGGTAACCATTGCAGCCCTACTTCTCATTTTTGCGATTGTCAGCAAGTTCCCGTATACAAGGCCTTTTGCATGCAAATGCTAAAGTGAAACTACTACTCATAGAATTCAATGAAAACTTGGTGAATCAAGAACGGGAGTTCTTACTCAAAGAAGCCGTAAATATTGAAAGTCATTATAGTTTAGCAAATATGGAGCTGCTGTTCCTGTTAAGAAGCAGAAGAAATCCTTGGAAGTCAAAGCGAGTTCTATTTAAAACTTCAGAACATGGAGAATTTGAAGGATGTTGTTAACAAGAGAGATTCTTCCAAGTTGTTCCCCTCTTGACATGATGATTATAACATGATGCTCAGATTTCTGAAGGTCAGGCAGTTTGATATGGAGAAAGCAAGACAAATGTGCATACATACCATATATTGATAAAAATATTCTTGAAATCCAGCATAATGAAAACGGCTAAAAGAATTATAAAAATATAGGTGTAATACCTAAAATGGTCCCTCTATTATATGAGAAGTGCCCATTTTGGTCCCTTTATTTGAATTTGATCCTCACAAATCCTTTTATTATTTTAATTGAAATTTTAGTCTCCAAGTACGGCGTCCATTTTCATTTACCGTTTTTGTGGACTGACATGGAATTTTATATTCACAAAAAAATACTGATGTGGCATTATATAATATTAATATATTAATGTTTTTATCATCCCATCCCTCACCCTCATCCTCTCCCCACTCCGCAAAACTAAAAATGGAGGCGGCTCGCCGCTAAACACCAATGCACCGCCACCGTCTTCAACTCCCTCAACCCCTATCATGGCGTCAAACCCTCGTCTTCTCCATTCCCGACCCCTCCTCCCTTTCCGACCTCACCCTCGACATCTCCCTCTACCACCAGCACCACCACCTGAGCCACCACCACCTCCGGCACCACCACAATGTTTCCACAGCACCATAGCCAGCACCACCTATAAAAAATGAAAATGGTTGTTATGTTGCCAAGCACACAGATCCATCATGGATCATTTGAGTTATATAGATGGCAAAGTTACAAGGATCTCTCGATCCTCAATTACGAGGAACATGCCACGCATGCCGCGGCGTTAACCGGTATGACTAGTTCACGACTAACAAACTAACAACAAACTCTAACAACTGAACAAACACATGTATACAATTTCTAGCGGATTCCCCTCAATCACAACTAGGAGGTACGTAAGAAGTTGAGATTGCGGCATATTGAATCAAGCGGGGATCTTGATAGCGCCTTGGTAAACAAGTCACGCCAACCGATCCTTTGAAGATATAAACCGAACTTCCAAGCGCCTTTCTTGCAACTTGCTCTCGACAAAGTGGAAGTCCACCTCAATATGTTTTGTTCATGCGTGGAAGATTGGATTCCTTTGTAGGGGTAGGTAGCTCAAGATTATCACAGCACTGCAGAGAATGGGTGGTTTAGTCTGGAACACTTTGAGCTCCTTCAGTAAAGACTGAATCCATATTACTTCGGCTGTAACATTTGCGATCGCCTTGTATTCATCTTACATTGCTTTCGATCACGGACACGAGGAGTTGTTTGCGTGAGCTCTATGACACCAAGTTAGATCCTAGAAAGACAACAAAGCCGCTTGTGGAGCGTCGATCATCTGCAGGCACCTGACCAGGTCGACACATCGAAGAATCTTGGTATTGCAGAGACGGTGATCTATGAATCTTCAGTCCTTGGTTCAATGTTCCTTTAATATCACAGAGACACGCTTCCTTGCTGCCTAATGGAGATGGCAGGGCCTGCAAAAACTGGCATACCTTATTTACCGCAAAGGATAGGTCCGGCCTTGTAATGGTCAAATATTGCAGCCCTCCAACTAAGCTCCTGTACTAAAATACTTCTTTGTCAAGGATCAGGCCACGAAGAACATCCTTCTCAAAGGCAGGTGTAAGAGCGGTCTCTACATACTAGACAATAACCGGCCCGGTCAAGCCTTGTATACGGAAATATAATATTTGGAATTATTTACTGAAGGGAGAGCCGATCCCCAAACATCAGTGTGGATGAGCTCCAATGGAGCAGAAGACATATGTGAAGAGGAAGCAAAAGGAAGCTGATGTGTCTTTGCTTGTTGGCAGGCATCACAAATGGGAGATGAATTATTTGTGGCTACAACAATTTTATTGTCCTTCAGAATCCAATGAACAACTTGAGGCAATGGATGGCCTAGTCGTCGATGCCATTGATCCTGAGTGATCTTGGCAGAAAGCAAGGCTTGACCGGGCCGGTTATTGTCGAGTATGTAGAGACCGTTCTTACACCTGCCTTTGAGAAGGATGTTCTTCGTGGCCTGATCCTTGACAAAGAAAGTATTTGGGTAAAACTCAACAAATGCATTGTTGTGGAAGCTACAAGTTTATGAGCAGAAAGCAAGTGTCTATTGATTTTTGGGAACATGTAGGATATAGTTTAAATAAGAGTGGGTGATTGTAACTAGCAATGGAAGAATTCCCAATGTGAGCAATAGACAAACTGTCCGTTTGCAGCTTATGCGTGATCTCCACTAGTGTAGTGTTCTCTAGTAGTCGAGCGCTCCGGATCATGAGTGATGTGGTGCATTGGCGCCGGTATCCGCATACCGGTTAGAGTCATTTGTGTAGGAGCTTGCATGCATTGCTGTAGCTCGATTCTCATCTGCTTGATAGGTGTGGTCAAAGCGGTGGTAGCAACGCAAGGCATCGTGTCCCACCTTGCCACACACCTGGCAGGTGGGTTTTACGTCCTCCGTCGCCCGGGTGGGCGAAGGCGACTTACACCGTTAGGACTCGCCGGGGATTACATTTGCCAGCGGCCGCGCCCTCGGCCTCCTTTCCCGTTTGTACGATATGAATTTACATGTTTGCTGATTGGTGAAGGCACTGATATCTGAAAGTTGTTTGTGCTTTCGAGGCGCAACTCAAAACTTCGGCATGTGGGCATCTGATTCGCTCAAAGACATTGGATCAACACGAGTAGTAGCACACTTGTAACAAGTGAATCAAACTACAGGGCCAAGACGCCCGGCATGTAAGAAATAACCTCATGCGTCCGCTTGGCCCGGAGTCCCAATGGCCTTGAGAGGGTGTCGGCAAGATTCTTCACCTTGCGCGGAAATAGTGGCGACTCTTAGATCCTTCTTCCGCAATGTTGACAATTGCGGATGGTCACGCATGGTGCTGAGCTTCGTGATCCGGGGCGAGAACATGGCCTCGGCGTGAGCCACACCAGCGGGGAGGTCGACATGAAGATTACATGGGAGAGGACCTCCTCGGTAAGAGAGGAGAGGAGTGCTCTCAGTACAAGCTGGTCCTGTTGGTACCAGGTGACATACTCTGGGTTGGGGACCACACTTGCTCCTTCGGCGTTCGCCTGAGTGATGAGTCGCCACGGGGCGCTCTTATTCGCCATCAAGCGTGCAGAACCGGGGCGGTATTTGCGGAGGTATGGCGAGAGTCTGTGCTTTCGAGAAGATAGTTTTTCGGGGAGAGCCGCATTGATCAAGTGGTTGAAGGAATTTGGTGTTGTGGTATCTTGGGGAGCTAAGCACGCGGTGGTTGAGTGATATTGGTGGATGAGTTGGTAGCCATAAAGGGTGATGAGTATCGAGTTGGAACGAGTTACGATACCATATAAAAAATGAAAATGGATTTGTTATGTTGCCAAGCACGCGGATCCATCATGGATCATTTGAGTTATATAGATGGCAAAGTTACAAGGATCTACGATCCTCAATTCTGAGAACATGCCTTTGCATGCCGCGGCATTAACCTGTATGACTAGTTCCTGACTAACAAACTAACAACAAACTCTAACAACCTGAACAAACACATGTATACAATTTCTAACACCACCACCATGTACCCCACCAGCACCATAACCAGCACCACCACAATGGTATTGCCCCTCATTAGAGGAGCTTCTCTCGAGCTTTGCATGTTCATCAATGGCGTCAGAAGATGTCGAGGATCTCAAGGATGAAGCCATTGCAAAGAGGGCAGTTCCCTCGGTTGGCCTAGAGCTCGTGCGATCAAAACTGGCAGAACGTATGGCCACACGGAATGAAGGTCGTGCCCTTGTGCCTCACCATGTACAAACCACCTGACCTTGCGCATCTCTCCTCCCCGCCGTCCTCCTTCTCACTTGAGAACTCCTCATCCTTATCCTCATCCTCATCGCCCCGAACCTTCCCAGGTGCTCGGAAGCGTCATCTTCGGAGAAACCGTCGCGGCTTCCGCTTGCCCCGCTTCCTCGGTGGGGGCTTCCTGCGATGGCGGCGGATCTTGGGGAGTTCAGCGCCGAAATCGACCCGGGGTTTTGGAAGGAGAAGTTCGCGCATCAGCGCTGGCGCTCCAGCGGCATAGGAGCATGATACGTTGCCATTGCCGGGACCACGGGAGCGGGGTTGGCGTGGAGGTGATCCTTGGCGCCTCCGTGCCTGGATCCCTCCTCTTGAATGATGTCGAAGAAGGCGTCTTACGATGCCACCTTTGCTACTTGTCGTTCTTCTCGGCGTAAGGGCGATGGCAAAGGGTGTAGGAATCCCGGCGATCGCCGCCATCGCCGTCGTTGAGACCTTGAGTATACTTTCGACCAATGTAAGCTAAAAATTCCACCAAAATAATTTGAAAAAGCGGTAGAAATACTTAGCGTCTTAGAAACCGGGGGAGGGATGTTCTCCATGACCGCCCGTTCTTCTCCGTGACATCTTGGAAACCCAAGAGAGGAAAAGGGTCAGCGATGGGATGATAAAATTTTTAATGTTTTAATAATTTTTTAAAAAAAATGCCACATCAGCTGATGATAAAAATATTAATATTTTAATATATTTTAATATTAAATAATGCCACATCAACAATTTTTTGCGATATAAAATGTCACGTCAACCTGCAAAGACGGTGAATAGGACTGGACATGGGTTGGGCTAGGCTAGACTCAAAAAACCAGCCCATGCGTTTGGGTTGGGTTGGGTTGGGCCACTTTCGGGTCAAATTTTATTAGCCCAAACCCAACCCATCAGAATTTTGTTTGGCCCAGGCCTAGCCTAGTCCAACCCAAAAATAAAATAATTTTATTTTTTTACTAATAATGCAAATAATTAAATAAAACATATATTAGACTATTATATAAACAAGTAGAACATAAATAACACAAGTGGTTCAAAAAGTACTACACAAATAAGTACTACACAAATATTACATCAAGAACAAGTTCAACATTCTTAATAAAACACTAATTATTCCATAAAACAAATACTAGGGTTTTGGTCAGGTTAACGTTATATATCTATATATAAAATGATGTATATATTATATATATATATATATATATATATATATATATATATATATATATATATATATATATATATATTTATATATTTATTTATTTATTTATTCAGATTGGGGCATTTTGAAATTTTGGGCCAAAATCTATATAACCAAAATTTGGCGCTAAATATAATTAGACTTGTAGTTTACTTCTGGACTTGTGACCTTTTGGGTCATTTTCTTAAGCCCAGACCTTATTTTTTTGGGTTGGGTTGGGCGGCTTCCCATGGAGCCAATTCCGACCCATGTTCACCCTAACCCGGTGAATAAGCGGAGGCCAATCTGGGGACTAAAATTTCTCAATTAAAATAATAGAGAAATCTGTGGAGATCAAATTCAAATAGAGAGACCAAATTGGCACTTTTCATATAATAGAGGGACCATTAGGGTATTACACCAAAAAGATATGGGTTTCAGTCTAGACTTTGGATTTGTACACACCATTTGACGAAAGTATGCCACCACTCATTAGATGTTAATGTGAATCTACATAAAGTTATTCTCATCTTACTGAAGTTATTTGGTTGATATTTATGTAAATTTAAATTAGGTGGCTTTGTTTCTTATTTCTTGATAAAAAATTAATGTTCACATGATTCAAATGTGAAAACAAAGCCATTTCTCTAAATCAAAAACTTCATGGAGAGCTCAGTGGTTTATACAGTGTTTATAAGCGACGCCAAGTCTTGTACTGATATATCAAATACTATTGTAAATGGGCTCAAAAGTGGCATAATTTTTTTTTTTTATCAGTGGACATGCCAAGCTTTCATTGAATCAAGAATATAATATTGTATGCATATCGAGGTATCATAAAGCATATATCTCGAAGTAATATGAACATATGTCTCAAGACGGAAGGCGGCATTATTTTATATATAATAAAAATATATAATGATTTATAAATAAATAAATTATTTTTATTCATTTGCTTTTATTTATACTTTTTTTTTTAATCGGAGATTCTCAAGACTCTGTCTGAATAATTAATAATAGAGGCAAGAGTATACTTACATATTTAGAATGGAAGAACCCTACAATAAGCTATGATGATATTTGTGATTGATATATATACGTCAGTGTCTTTTACAAAATCTGATATCGCGCAGTGAGGTATTTTTTATCCACACAAACAAATAAAGTAAAAAGTTCTAGATAGAGACTTTTTCAGCTTTGGATGTATCTCTCTATTCAGCTAACCAAATACACCATAATTAAACTAATATTGAACGTAGCACCATGTGCCATGCTAATTAGAAATAATTAAAATTTATAAAAATTTACATAAAAATAATAAATATTACAATAAAAAGATACTAAAATTGTTTTTTAAAGCTAACAACATGTTCTTTCTTTATAAAAAAATTAAAAAAATTAAAAAAATTAAAATATTTACTTTCCTTGTCCTTGAAGTCTTTTCTCTTTCTTCCTTTAGCTCACAATGTTTGAAGATAATTTTTATTATTTTTCAGATAGTTGGTTTATTGTCTACAAACATAAACAACTAAATCACTAATAATTATGTATGTACATTCAACATATATATATATATATATATATATATATATAAACCAAAAGAAAAAAAACAAACGGGCCCTAGTTGACTCTGGCCAGATTAGGGCTGCTAATAAAAAATTTTAACGCGTAGATTAAAACTGTTAAATAATGTAATAATTAATTATTTATCCCTTGAATAATGCCCAAATTACCTATAGATCCTTGCGGGGGTTGATAGGGGTGCAGTGTAATAGTATTTTGGGTGTGTGTTTTGGATGGGGAATAATGTCAAATAGTATCAGAGACTAATAGAGAATTTGCTTTTAAATAATTAATATAATTCGTAGCTATAATTAAATGTCTTTTGTGGCGGATATGATATTTCACTATAGATTAGGGATGTTAATAAAAAAAATAGTGCTAATAAGAGCTTTTTGCTACAAACTTTCCAAGTAGAGGCTTTGAGCGATGGCTATCAATATCCGCCACTGCATATTAGAACTGTTTATAGTTCTATAGCGATAGATATATATATACCCCCCGCTTGTAATCCAACGCAATATCTTTTTTAATCAATGACAGATATTATAATCCACCACTAATATTAGTCACAACTAGGGTTGTCAAACGATCAAATTATTCATGAGCAATTTGAGACCGACTTGACAAAAGCTCAAGCTCGATTTGGAATTTCGAGCTTTTGAGTTGAGCTCGAGCTCGATCGAGCTTAGCTCGAAAGCTCTAAATTTAATATTAATATATTAATATATAATATAAATATAAATAAAAATATATAATATATAATATATGAATAAAATATTTAATATAAATATAAATATATAATATATAATAAAAATAATTTATAAATAAGTTTTTAATTTTAAGTTTAATCAAATAATTTCGCTTTTAATTTGAAGCTAAATCAAGCTGAACTTGATCTTTTGAAATAAAAATCAAGTCGAGCTAGATAATTTCAAGCCGAATTAAATTAGGTTCAACTTTGATCAAACTTCGGCCGTTATAGCCCTAGTCACGCAACAATCTAGGGTTCTTGTAATGTTGTTAACCAAATGGTAGTAGACCAACCCTAAAACCATAGTTATCGAACGGGCCAGGATAGAATTTGTCCAGAAGCCGGTTGAGCAGGTGAGCAGGAGCCATGGAGCAGAGTCAGGTTCTGTAATTAACCCAGACAAACACTTGAACCGGGTGAACTGGTCATTAAACCGGTGGTTGAACCGGTCAATTTTTTTATTTTTTTTAT
The DNA here is from genome assembly GCA_026586065.1 of Dioscorea zingiberensis. Taxonomy (NCBI): domain Eukaryota; kingdom Viridiplantae; phylum Streptophyta; class Magnoliopsida; order Dioscoreales; family Dioscoreaceae; genus Dioscorea; species Dioscorea zingiberensis. The sequence continues at coordinate 80,455,316 of CM048818.1, read as the reverse complement.
TTTTCAAATATTTAAATTATTTAAAACAGAATTTTTTATTTAAAATAGTTTTTATAATAGTTTTCTTTATAATAATTTTTAAAAATAGTTTTATTATAAATTATTTAATATAATTTTTTATTATTAATATTTATATTGACCCGACGTTGACTCAATTGACCCGATGATTGAACTGGTGAACTGGTGATTCAGGATTTTAACCGGTTCAATGTCCGATCCGATTCTGATAACATTGCTAAAAACCCTAAAACGTAAAACCCAACGTTAAAAAGCTTCGTTCCAATCCAAGATTCCAAAGAGCACCTATGCGTCACATCACTACAATCTCTGGACACTTCTCGCACCATCTATTGCATCCCACCTTTCTCTCTTCCTCTCCAGACCCTTCTCCCGCCTCTCTATATAAACCCTAAACCCTATCCCTAAGCCCTAACCCTAACTCTTCATTCATTTACCAACAAATTAAGAAGAAGAAGGAGAAGAGCTTCAAATTAAGATCAACAATGGAGTTCCTAGTGGAGCTAGACGACCCCGTGTTCTCAGCCCTCCACCATCTCATGGACATCCCTGACGAAGTGGAGAAGACCTTCAACGCGCCCACCCGCGCCTACGTCCGTGACCGCAAGGCCATGCGCAACACTCCGGCCGACGTCAAGGACCTCCCTAACGCGCTCGTCTTCACCGTAGACATGCCCGGCGTTAAGCACGGCGACATCAAGGTCCAGGTCGAGGACGGCAACGTGCTCGTCATCTCAGGCGAGCGCAAGAGGTCCGCCGACGAGGAGAAGGAGAAAGAGGGGAAGTACTTGAGGATGGAGAGGAGGATGGGCAAGTTCATGCGAAGGTTTCCGTTGCCGGAGAACGTTAAGTCCGATGGCATCACGGCGGTGTACAAGGACGGTGTGCTCACCGTCACCGTCGAGAAGCCGCCGCCGGAGCCGAAGAAGCCAAAGGCCATTGAAGTTAAGGTCGCTTGAGTACTGAAGAGTGTTACTGTGAACTTTGTGTTTTATTTTGTTGAGTGTTGTTGTGAGATAAATATAAATGTTCGGAATATGGAAGTCTTTAAATTTATTTCTTTATTTTTAAATGATAGAATTTGATGACAAATATAATCCCATTTCGAATAATTAAATAAGTATGAAGGGATATATATGTGATTGAGTATAATAAAAAGGTCTTTTGGGTATAAAAAGGTCTTTTGGGTTAAGTTCAAAAACAAAATTGTGCCAACTTGTGTGAAATGTGGAGTATCTTCGGTCCTATTATCATATATATATCTGGCTGATGATCTTTGTCGCGTAGGGAAATTATATATTTAGGTTGCCTACTTATTCTACAGCCACAAGGCGTATTTGAGCAATTTCCGTAGATGCGGATGAAAAGATCGTGAAAAATAAGTTAGTCTGTCGATTTTAAATCTGATTTGGGAGCTTGTAGGGTCTTAAATCTTAACGGATCAAAACTTATAGGAATTTGAGCGGTCGAGAATTTCAACCGTTAAGTGGGAGGAATGAAGTTCATTCGAATTATATGAAAGTTAATGGAGGATAAACTTTATTTTTATGAATCTTCCATCCATATAAAAAAAAAAATACTCGAGGGGCGAAATGAGCCAAATAGAAAATGAACTAATTTCAGTAGGCGCATATATATATATATATTATAATTTTATAAAATTTTGGTTGACAAGGTATATACAAATATCCCATTTTTCCTAAAAAGGGTTGTATTCAAAATTTAAAATTTTAATTGATTAATTAGCATAAATTAAGGAACCTGGAAATTTAAATATTGATGAAGGCATGAAGTTTCATCAGGTCAGAGAATTTATTTATTTATATTTTTTTTTGACAGGATGAGCTGAAGTCAGCTAGTTAAAACAACAAAAGATACAATATGTAGTAAATCAAGAGCATAATCCAGCAGCAGCCATTGCTTCTTCCAGCCACATTGGACAATCAGTTCCTCTATGAAACAAAGAAAGGGTCAGGTTCCTTCTACCATGGTTAGCTAACAAATCGGCCAGATTATTGAACTCCTTTGGACAATTGTTGTTGGATATTGTTGGATGTGAGCCTTTGAAGCCTTTGAAATTGTGAAGGCAAAGACAATCCATAAGGTGTTGTATAAACTTTTATACACTTATATAAAGAAAAATACAAATATATAACCTTTGAAGCCTTTGTATAATTTTTAGCTTTTTCTTCCTCTCTTTTCTTCCCTTATATTTTTTTTCTTTGCAACATTTTCAACTCCATCCATAGATTGGATCTACGATCTCCTCTCCAAGAGCTCCCCGACAACAACAGAGGAACCAACCTGCCTGCTATGGCGGGTGGCTTTTTTGTTTAACAATAAAACATGAAAGATTATCCCTACCCTCAACCAAGAATCCATTCTATGTGCTTGGATTTGGATTTTCCTTCCACCTTTTTTTTCTTAGTATTTTTTTTTTTTGTAACATTTCAACTCTATGGAATGAGCTTGGATTTAGTTGAGAGAAAATTTTGGAGGATTTAGTTAACTTTGAAACTTTGAAAATTTTCCTAAATGGTTGCTATGACATTTTATATGTTCTTGTATAATATAATTGATTTTCAACCCTAGAGGTATTTAAGTAAATTTATAAAATATTTAGTTATCTACTTTTTTATGTTCTCCTAGAAAATTTTAATGAATGTAAAGTAAATTTAATTCAATAATTACATAAATTAAGCAGCCAAAAAAAAATAAAGCAGTTTAATATTAAATATTGTTTAATAATTCATTAAATTTAGATATAATATAATTAATAAATAGTCATATATTTTTATTTGGATTCTTAAATGGACTGGGCCGAGGGAATACTTTGGGAGACTCCCGCGTTCCCAAATGAAAACAAAAACTTAAAACATGAAAACATGAAAACTCCCGCGTTTTTTTCCTTTTTTTGCCAAACATATCATCCCCGCCATTAGAACTCCTCTTCAAGAGCTTCTTGTTCTCCACCTCCTCCTCTCAATCTCCAAGTCCAAGCAATGGATTCCATCTTCCATGGCCTCCCACCTTCCAAAAGATTCAAGCTTCTCCAATCTCAACCCCCCTCCTCTGATCCCCCAACCCCTCTCTGTCTCCCTGCCAAAAAAAGGCTTGAAACCCCTCTGCCTTTCCATTCATCCTCCTCTTGTTGCCTTCCTGCCAAGAAGCGTGTATGGGCTCCTCTTCCTATCTCCACCATCAAGCATCAAGATGAAGAAACTCCTGCTCCTGCTGCTCCTGCTGCTCCTGCTGATGCTGATGAGGAGGAAGAGGATGATGGTATACTCTGTTCTGTTTGTCAGAGCACTGATGGTGAGCCACAAAACCCAATTGTGATTTGTGATGGTTGTGAACTCATGGTGCATGCCTCCTGCTATGGAAATCCTCTTCTCAAGTCAATCCCAGATGGTGATTGGTTCTGCTTGCAATGTGAGCACAAGAACCAGTGCACCACTCCCTCTTGTTGTCTCTGTCCTGTAAAACATGGAGCTTTAAAGCCTACAGTGGATGGCAACTGGGCTCACATTGTCTGTGCCTTGCTAGTTCCTGAGGTTTTCTTCAAGGACTCTGAAGGGAGAGATGGGATTGATTGCTCCTTAGTGCCAATGAAAAGGAGGGAGATGTCTTGCTATGTTTGTGGGGTTGTGAGTGGCTGTGCAGTGGAGTGCTCTGAGCCTAAGTGTTTGTTGGGATTCCATGTTTCTTGTGGGTTGGAGAAGGGGCTTTGTTTTGAGTTTAAGGAAGGGAAAGATGGTGCTGCTGTTGTTGCTGGCTTTTGTGAGGATCATACTCAACTCTGGGAGAATGTATTTATTTGTTTGTTTGTTTGTTTGTTCTTTATGCTTGAAAGATTGAATCTTTTTTGTTGTTGTTGTGTTTTGATTGTTTATGCAGCAACAATTGACTGGGAAATTCAGGATTGTGCCAAGGAAGACATGAATGTTGGAACTCAGAAGGTGTTTGTGGTTGTAATTTAATTGACATGTTTCTTAGGATTTATTTGGTTCTTGTTTGTTGTGCTGCTAATTGTTAAATGGTTTTTCTCCTTGATGTGTGATTTTAGATTATATGATGATTAATGGATGTTTATGGTGATTTATTTTTATTAAAACTATGTTTAAGAATAATAAATTAAATCTACATCTGTATTTAGAGTTGTGTAGTCTGTTTTTTTTTGTGTTGAAAAATGGATAAAGAGTGATTTAATATGTTGCAAAAGTTTATAAAGTACATTTCCTTGTTGGTGTTTGGTTAAGATGTGGTATCCTTGAAATCATTTTTCAGTAGTGTCCAAATTATTTAATTTGTGGGTGAAAGTCAAGCTTCATTTCGTGATTATCTTTAGCATCACTAGCTTTGGTTTTTTGAACAAATATATTATATCAAATCAGAAAATTATTAAGAAAATAATCTATTGAATGGTTTTCTTAAAAATGTTATATTTATTATGAAAACATCTTTGGTTTCTCTCTCGCTAAATGTTTTAGTTAATTGCAAGACTATTACATTCTATTTGAGTTTTTCTTCTTACGGTTTGTCGAATTTATCGTAACCTTCTCCTTTACTTTCGAATTTGGGACCGGTTGTACTCGCATATGCTTGCATGTGCCCTAGTTGTGTAGTCTTTAAAATCAACAAATTATATACTATTTATTTCATTTGTTTGTTGATGATTTCTTATAACTGCTCGAGACTTTTGCTTTAATCATATGTAAACTTATCAATTCAACCAAACTTTACTTTCAAGTGAAGGTAATATATTATATTATTACACACCCAAGAACAATGAAAGAGAGATTTGAAAATAAGAGTTGGTCTCCAGTCTCTTCTGCTCACCATAGAAAGTTTTTAAAGAGAAAATTATCTTTTTCAAAGAAAAAAATTGAGTTTGACTTGGTGATTGAGACATGTGCGTTTGTGTATTAATCCATAATTTACTAAGTTTTCATATTTTCTAAAAATATGCAAGCAAATTGCTATAAATGTTTTGGCGAATGAGTTTAAAATTAGAAGATAAATGTTAAATTGAAATCTTAAAATAAAGGTGGGTAATTTAATTAGAAAGATTATTAGAAGAGTTGTGAAGGAGGATTTTTGTTTAGGATGAAAAGTTAAATCAAAATTCTTTTAGGGGTAAAAATAAAAAATATATATATTTTACAATTACCCCTCTAGAAAACGGTAAATTCTAACCTACATTGACCTATGGCCCAAGGCAAATTGCCTTGCCCTATACTTGTGGCTCCACTAGAGTGGTTGTAGGGGTTTGGGTTCTATTTTTTAAGATTTTTTGGGGCCAAGGCAACCCAAGGTTCCAAGTGTAGGGTTTTGTAGAAAATCAAGAGCATGTATCATATACATGGCACAACGGGAAAATTAAAATTTTCTAAACCCTAGCCCAAACGGATCTCCCTATGTTTATCAAAACACAAGCAAGTAAAGTTGAAAGGCGTATGTACCTTTGAGATGCAATGACCGAATTCCTTTTTCTAAGTCAGAAGGCGTTGCGTCAACAGCGGCAATCAGTAGGCAGTCGCCTCTAGCGGTGATCCACCACGAAGATCCATGAGTAAGCAACCTCAAAGGCAACGGGGTGATCTTCCACGCAAAGTGCTAGCTATGGTGGAAGGTCTTGAGAGGATTTGGGAGAGAAGAGAAAAGACAATTGATCTCTATCAATTACTAAGAAGTTATGTTGTTGTATATTTTTTATTGCCTAGAGTATCACATATTTATAGGCCTCCCTAATCAGATTAGGGTTTATTTCGGATTGTGACTTTGATTGAAGCCCAAATCAAATTTAGCTACAATCTAATCAAATTTGACATATAATCAAATTCGACTCCCAAGCAAATTTGACTTATGATCAAATTCGACATATAATCAAATTTGTCTTACAATCAAATTCGACTTACAATCTTTCACTTCCCTTTAATTCTCTCGTTTGAGGATCTATTCCTAAAAACCCGTTTTATACCTCATTGATATCTTCTATGCGTGTGACCCATTAGGTTCCCCGTTATGTTGGCCATTCATAATCAACCATTGATTACAAATAGATCATGAGTGGCATCTAGCAATACATCATGACCCCCAATTGACCGGAAAATCAGGTGGTCTGACTTGGAACCTTTCGGTGACCAATGTTAGTGTGCAATTTGTCCTTTACCATCTTATACCAACTTGGTTTGGAGTATGGCCTATGTGTCAACTCCCACTGGGGACCTGACTATGTCACACTTAGCCCAAGTATTAGTTCCTCGTCTTATGGGATCTATTACTCAAAACTTATGTCATCGAAGACCATCTTCATGACAAGTTACTCTGGCCAGAGATTTACGAGTAATGACCCAGGCAAGTGGCCATAGGGTATACTCTCCTTTTATTAGGAGTGGTAAATCCTCTATTGGCTACCCAAATACCTTCGAATACTTCAAAGTACGTACAATCACTACCCTATAAGTAACCCATGAAGGGGAAAGCGTAGGAATGACGCCAAAGCACGGGATCCATATCCAAGATAACTTGTGTACCTCAAGTCTAAGGATATTTACACCATTACTTTTGCAATGAGATCTTATTTGACATTTTAATAGGATAACCATGTGAAGACTCATGGTAGGTCATCCAATGAACTTGCTACCTTAGCAAGCTTCCACATGTTCACTCAAAACATCTTCATGCTACGACTTGTGAGAACAACTGCTTGATCGGATCAAGGAGCATAACATGTGCTAGTCTTGATGGATCAATGATGTCCCGTCTCATTGATCCTTCCACTAGGGATATTTAGATACGTACATAATTACACATGATAGGAATCCCACATTATGATCTCTATCATAATTTCCTTCATGCTCTGCGTTGTATCATGGACTTCATTAATTAGATTTAAGATCTCATATCATATTCATAGTAATGAACATCTAAATAATGAAGAAGCCTTTTATTAAATAAATAAATTTATACATAAAGTGCTAAAGGTGATTGTCTTTAGGGCACTTCTCCAACACCAAGGTATCTTAGAAGGCACTCAAGAAAACATGGGTGAATGTTATAATACCATGAAGGCATCTGTACCGTGCAAAACCCAACACCCAACGCTCACCCTAGGAGCACCCCACGGTAGACGTGGCCACGGTTCAGGAACCGTCGGTTCCGGTTCCTGAACCGCCGGTTCCGGTTCAAAGAAATCTTGAACCGGAACCGAACCGCTTGGACAAGGTTCTTGGCGGTTCGGTTCCGGTTCGGTTCTGGTTCCGGTTCCGGCGGTTTGGTTCAACGGTTCAAACGGTTCGGGTTTTTTTTTAATTTTAATTTTTTGTTAAATCAAATAATCTAATATTTTAAATTAAAAATGAACATGAATCATGCGATAAGTGATAAGTGGGAAAAAAGTACAATATTTTTTTTACAAAAATGCAAAAATTAATTCAATACAATATTTTATATAAAAAATAAAAATATAAATTCAATACAATAATTTGTAAAAAATACAAATACGATATGAGAAAAAAAAATAAAAAAAATAAAGAGCTTGAACTTATTTATATTAAGTTGCCTACGTATCCTCTCGGGGTATAGAGGAATCAAAGCCCACGTAGTTCTTTTATTTTTATTATACACATTTCCCCACATTTTCTAATTGGTTAATTACTTGTTTCAACTTTCATCATCAGAGGAAGCTGTCGTTGTTGTACCAGAGCCATCATTTATCCACTCTTCTGATGATGATGAAATATATTATTTTAATTTTCAACTCAAGTCAGACATCATAGTCACATACCAACTCAGATGTTAAGTATACAATGGTTAATACACGTATTAAGATTTGAACTTTGAGCCGGTTCAAACCGCCGGTTCAACGGTTCTGAAATTCTGGAACCTGAACCGAACCTTGTATGAAGGTTCAGGTTCCTGCTTCGTGATTCACGGTTTTCGGTTTTGGTTCGGTTTTTCGGTTGGTTCGCTCGGGTTCTGTTCCACCTGTTCCGCTCGTAATGGCCACGATGCCCTTACGGTATGCTATTGTGCTTACTTAACATGGTAGCATAGAATTCATCGAAAACATGGTCGTTTTGATCTAGATGAAGTTTTACTATGTTACCCCTTCAAAGGTTCAAAGTTATATATACAATTTATACATTCTTGTTATTAGTTTGTGATAACCTTAATTTGTTAATTTTATTTTTTTGAATAAGTGGATAAACTATATTTTATTTAATTATGATAATAGGTTTTGTTACCTTGCTTGGTCAGAATGGAAGTAAAAATACATAGTTAGTAGTCCACTCCTTCTGGCATCAAGCATTCCAGTCTTCTTCCCTCCTCAGTAGGGTAAGAGTAGTTGGATATTTTCAATATTTATATGATTTTCGGGTTTTTCTTTGAATTGAGAGAATAAATGCATATGACATTAATTGATGAATCAAAAGATACTTTGCATATGAAAGGATGTTCCCTTTCATTGGTATTGAAGGGACACTATTTCACATGAAAGGATGTGGCCTTTCATGTGTGACTATTTGCTAAAGGATGTTACCAAGGGATGTAACCTTGTGATGAAAACTTTGGGACTCTATATATAGTATAGTTCTGTGTGAGGCAAAGAACATCAAATTTCATACTTTCTCATCTTTCTTTCTCTACATTATTAAAGACAAACATAAGAGTGTTTTCGGGTTGAAACAAATAGTGCAAGTTCGCCTTTCAACAATAATTAAAGGGCTTCATTGTATCCTGAAGGCAGTTCTCACATACCCCGTTGCAATCATGATTCTAATCAGAGAGGGAGAAATTCGTTTAAAAGAAAGCGTTGTCACCTTCATGCCTTGAAGCTTGTTTGGTTCATTCTACATCTTCCCTCCATTATTCCATCATATCTTTTTCCAACTAGAGTTCCCTCCTTTGTCGGCCCTTCCTAGCGTAACAGATGTAAATTTCAGGCTATGCTTCACCAGGTTTGTTATTACCTTCAGCTTTGACCTTTTCGCCATTGGAGCTGTATCCAACCAAGAGATGATGAGAAAAGAAATATAATGAATAATTCTTAAGAAAACGAATTGTTTAACCTAAAAACACCGTCTATTTCTCTCCCTCCAAATACTCTAGGTGATTGCTATTGTAGCAATATCCCATAATTCTTGTAGGATATTGTCCAAGTTCCCCACCTCTCTCCACCCCCGCCACTAATTTGGCCAAACAGGGTCCCAAAGTGATCCCAGATCTGCCTCACATATGGGCAAGAGATGAATATATATATATATATATATATATATATATATATATATATATGGTGGATAGATTCATCCTCAATCTCGCATAGGTAGCATCTAGTGCTGTTGCCCCTCCACTTCCTCTTGTGCAGGTTGTCGCGGGTGAGAATCTAATTTTCCCTTGTCAACCATGTAAATAATTTTGCCTTGAGAGGACAAGGTTGCTTCCAGAATCTTTGTTTTAGGTCGTTTCTTGTGCCTCCATCAATTTTGAAGCAATAGAGTAACTTGACTGTGAATACTCTTTATTTATGAGGCTCCATTCCCTAGCATCGATTACATCAGGGTTTGTGCCGGGGTGGACAATTGCCCAGAATAACATGTGCAGGTCCTCCGTTTCCCGAGCCGTTAGGGGTCCCGATTTAAGGAGCGAGAGACCTCTTTGGAGCCTGGATCTTGCACCTTGGATGGTCAGGTGTTTTGTTATGGACAATTCGTGCAACCCAAGGAAAGTGTTCTTCAACTATTGTCCCTTCCACCAATTGTTCATCAAAAAATTGGTGTCTTTGTCAAAACCCGATATGACACGGATGTTAGCCATAACTGGAAGGCTTTCCCAACAAAAGCCTTTCCAGAAAGGGGATGCCTACCCTGAGACCAGCTTGTGAGGACCAATGGAGTCTTTTCTTGAGTATGCATCATGGAAGATTTTTTGATAGATACCCACTCGTCCTGTGAGGATTCCCAACCACCACTTCCCCAATATGGCTCTATTGAAAGTTTGGAGGTCTAAGATCCCCATCCCCTGTTTTCTTTGGGCCTAATTTGTTAAGTTTAATAATTTATTTCTTAGATAGTTAAAATTGGAAATATAATGTTAACACATGCAAATAGTTGTCACCACTCCAGCCACATCCAGCTATTTTTTTAATAAAAAATTTGTAAGCATTAGGTGTCATTAAGAATCTGCATTCAATATGATCTTATCCTCATGTACCTCATCTAATATAATATAATATAATATAATAATTTTAATTTATCTTATTGATTTATCTTTTCATTGCCAGAGACCATGTCTGCCACTTATGAAAAAAAAATCAAAGAAAAATAAAAACTTAGTAATTTTTGTCTGAATCTTATATATTAAACTAAGCTAATAAAAATATGACAAATAATAAATACTTTTTAATATATTTTTTTTCCTCAAAAATTTTACATAATAAAAACTGGGAGCAGAGAAACTTGGTTGCCACTTGTTATATTTTTTTTAAAAATTAACTAAAATATTTATAAAGATATAATCAATAATATTAACATTATTGATAATAAATTGGACAGATGATTCAAACTACAACATGAAAACTACAATTTATATTTATTTTATAGAATTTTTGGTAAAAATAAAATTATATTTATTATTTTTTCTCAACCATTCATTAAAAAATATTATTTATTATCCATATTTAAATTTTTTTAAAAAAACTTCTCTCCATTGGCATAGGGCATAGCATATATTAAATAAAATTAAAATTTCTATTTTTACAAAATAAACCCGAAACCCTAACTAATGCAAAAATCATGCAATCAAAATTTTTATTTTTTAATTTGAAATTAATTAATTTAAAGCTTTATAAATTTTGAATTATTAGAGAAAAATAATGCAAAAATCATGCTTCTCTTTTTAAGATAAATTACAAATTAGTCAAAACTACATCCTTTACGTTTGACTTGGGCGGAATTTCATTTATATCCTCCACATTTTCAAAAACCCCCCTGGGCAAACAAAGAATTAGACAAAAGCCCCTAACCCCCACACCAAGACAAGTTTCAATCGTTTTTGCTTTCCTATTCAACTCTTATCACTTCGCTTCTCCTGTGGAGCTCGATCCATCTCGGATTCTCAGGCAAAGACTCCTCAATCTCTTCTTCTTACGCTTCTCGACATGTGAGATTTCAGCCTTCTTGATGCTTTAAGTTTCCTTTTTGTTCTTTATTTGATTCATTTGTGTTTTCTTTGAGGACAATGAGCTAAATCAAGAAATTGGATCTTGTTCTCGCGATATATTTGATATGACGTTTAGGCTGATGTTATTTGTTTTGATGACTTGGTTCATGTGCTTGTAGTTGTTTTTGTTGTTTTTTTTTTCTTTGTTTTTCTTGAGCTGTAATTTGGTCCATAGTTTAATTCCTTTTGTTGATTGTTTTTCAATTGGTCTTTTAATTCCTTGCTGAAGATGTTTTTTGGATTTATTGTGAGCACTGTAACTCAAAATGTTGGATTGAATTAATTGAGTACTTGTGTTTAGCATATCTGAGAATTATGTAGAACTGTAAAATTTGTTGCTTTTGCAATGACTTGTTTTGGAATAGGAAGTATTTGATGTTTAAATGGGAGTTTCAATGAATGATATGTCTCCAGTGTGACAAATAGGCATCTGCAAAGCACACTTTTGCTGGAAATTTTGAAGGTTAGGGATTGGAATACTAGTTGAAGTGAAGTGGTTGTTATATCTGATTTTCATGTGCGATGATGGTGCTACAGATGGAATTTAGGGGGAATTGAATGAATTTGGTGGACAATGAGATTATTCTATGATCATAGTTTTGGCATTTCCAGAGGCAAAGTTCTTATGTTATGGCATGTGTTCAGGTAAAACATGCAGGTGGATATCATACATGCTAATTTCGTTGCTCAGGATTTCCAAGGGATGACATGTAAAAATTCTATAGGTAGTTTTGGTCGATTGCTTAGATTTTCTGGATAGAGTACTTCCAGTACATTTGCACCTTCTTGAATAAGCATATTGAATGGGCCTCTTTAATTGCATGAATTGCATTTGGGTTCTTTTTGTGGGGCTTTAAAATGTAAAGTAATGCGACTCTGGTTTGCACTTTTTGTAAATAGCTTAACTAAGATTCTGGATTACTTGATTGATACTTAATTTGCCATATTGCAAAAGTTCGTTTGAGCAGAATTGAAAAGTATGCCAGGATTTAATTACAAACTTTGAAGGTAACTGGTCTGTAGGTGCTTCAAATATCATGTGATATGAAGTGGTCTACAGAGTAGATCAGGTGTGAGTTAAAGCCTCATTCATTAAACCTTTCTCAGAGTGCCATTGTACTGTTCTTTTCCTTTATGCTTCCATCTGTATGGCTTACATCTTGAACTATTCATTTAACTCTACTTAATTCTGCAATAAGCCGCTTAACCACAACCATCTTTACAATCACTATGAACCAACTATTGGATTTTATGTTGATCTTTCATAGTTAACTCATCCGATTGTTTCATATGTAATGATCCTTGCTTTTTCATATACATTAGACATTTCCTAGATAGAGAGCAATTTGTTCTAAGCTTTCCTTTATGAATTGGGCTGGTGATTCCCACTGTTTAGTAACAAAGTCAATGCTCCAGTTTATCTTTTGTTAACCCATGGAGCTGAGTGGGTAAACTTGCCATTCAACAGGACTAAAAATTTTGTCTTGAACCATTTTATATTCCTTTTTATTCTGAGTAGTTACTCTCAATCAAATATAAAATATACTGAGCTTAAATCTGGATGTCAATGATACCATACAGGTTTTCAAGGCTAGTGGAGAAGCTGAGGATCAACGTAATCTTGTGAAAGAACAACTTTGCTTCAATGGCGCATGGTAACTGTTTCTTACCTAGAAATAATATGGTTAATGACCTTGTGTCCTTTTTTTAGTTATTTGACACTACTATTTGTGTGAGAATGATAGGCATTTGATCTATCTTAAGCGCATCAATTTGGTATTTTTGAATTTGTGATTTATGCTACTAGCTAATTTGGGAATTTTCATGAACAAAAAGAGTAGTATGGAGGTTTTCCTCATCTCCATAAACTTTGATGAGATTCTAGAATGATTCCATTACCTAGTTATTGCAATCTTTTCCTTCAGGAAGTGGAAGTTTCGATTATGATCTCAGTGTACTGTGCTCATTAGATAGTAAATTGTCTTTGGTACTTGGATATTCTGCCATTCTCAAATTATGGCTGAGAATACATAGCACCACTGACTTTCTATAAAAGGGAATATTAACCGAACTTGGTGCACGCCCCCCATATATTTTGGATTCGTTTGGGTGGATGGATACACGTGCAAGGACACCAATCATCTCCATTATTATCTATATGTGCAACTTGAATCATGGAAAATATTGTATGGTGTGGTACAAGTCATCTCTGATGTAGCAATATTCTTGCACAGTTGCGTTCGTTTTTCTGCTTGGCCATTTTTTTTGGGTTGCACCTTGCAATGACTTGTTAGAATGCTTATCTAGGATAAGTTCATGAAAAAGAAGGATGCTGCTATCTGAACACCAGATTGGACACAATACTAACTATTGCAAGTCTGAGCGAGATACCATATCTCCATATGGTGAGAGTGAACTAAAATTAATCTTGCAATGTCTAGTTTATGTCAGGTCCAATGTTTGTGATGCACCATTGGAAGGAGATACGTTAAAAAAAGCATCCGATTTTTGTCAATCAAAGACTTGCGATGTTGGTCCTTCTATAATAGAAGGTTTAAAAAGATGAAAAAACCAATAGATTTGTGAAAGAAATGCTTTGTTTAATGATTTCATCTCATTAGTTGGTAATGAAGAGTATGATAAGACTCCCTGTCAAGTATATGAAAGGGGTAACATTATTCATTCTTGTAAGGTTTCACTCTATCAGCTTTATTTTGATTTGGAGCTATCTATTGGACTACCTAGTTATGGTATTGGTAATTGATCCATTAATAGTACCTTGAAACTGCATAATATACAGTTCATAGATATCAAACTTTTCTTTGACTTATTTAATGCTGTATCTGATCATGATATTTGGTGACTTTAGGGAAACCTTTTGATGAGGAAAGTAGTGGAAAGTATGTGCCTTTAAGAGATGAAGATGATCCACGTCTTGAGATGTTCAATAGGCCACTTCCTTGTTTTGGTTGTGGTATCGGATGGTTTTCGTGAGTATGCTACTACAACATTTTGTGTTTTTTTTTCTTTTGTCTCTCTATTCATGGTGACACCATTTGCTTGCAGTTTACTCTTAGGGTTTGTGTGTCCACTGTTGTGGTACTATGCTGCAATCCTGTACTTCTGCAACTATTACCAGAAGGATCCAAGAGAACGTGGTGGTCTCGCTGCTTCAGCAACTGCTGTGAGTCTCACTTTATTTAAGACCATCGCTTCTTTCACAATATATTGGTGACCATTGCCATTGTACAGCTAGCTTAAAAAACAAAAAAGCAAAGCAGAAGAAACAAATAAAAACTTCCTGTTAGCTTAGAAACAATCAAAAAGTAGCCGCATCTGTCGCAGAGTAGCAGATACTTTAAATTTACTTTGTTTGAGCTGTTAGACGAAGATATGTCTTATTAGCTATAAAAATATGTTCCCAAGCAGAAAACAGATAATTTTTGCACTTGAGAAAGCATGAATATACTGTTTAATCAAAAATCACTTCGACAACTTTGTGATTAAAGCCAGGTGATTTTTGCTGCACTGGAATACAATTCACGGACACAAGAAATTTCCATTTAAATCTCAAGTCATCTGTTATCGACCTTCCAAAATACATTCTTCTTCTGATCATGTCCTGATCTTTTTATTAATTTTTTTTTAAAATTTTTTCTGCTGCAGGCCTTAATATGTACAGTGGCGATCATCATATTTGTGCTTGTCATGTATGTTTAGCGTCAAATGATACATACTCATCTCCAAAGCTAGTTTCTCGCTGCAAAATGAACTCGGTCCCAAGTGATTTTAATCTTCATCCTGTGGGAGCCTACATTGTTAGATCAAAGCCGATGAGTGATCAGCAAATAAAGAAAAATCTAGTGTACCTTGTAAGATAAAACTAGACTGTACATTGTAAAAATGTGTTTTTGTTACAGTTGTAGATGAATATGAATAGCAGGATTTGTAGTTTCTTCTCCAAGTTAGACTCTTTTGTATGATCAATGTGGAATGTATAAAAAACAGCTCTTCTTTATATTGTTATTATTATTATTTGCTTTATTTTTTTTTAAAAAATATATAAATAAAATATTAATTGAGATTTTTAAGAATTTTAAAATAATAAAAAGGAGGTATATAAGTGAGAGTGTTGAGTAAAGTAGAGGCGCGCGTCTAGAGAGCCCATTTGAACATTTCGTCGAACAGGTCATAGGCGGTCGCAGAGTGGCTTGCATTCCAAGCCGAAGCGGCGACGGCCATGGATGGAGCTCGAGCCAAGAAGCGGGGTGCTGCGGGCTTCGATGCGAGCAAGAAGAAGGTGGAGGAGATCCACCATGCTTCAGCTCTCGTAGGCAGCATCATCGAGAAGGGCTTCTCCTCCTCGTCCTTCTCTTCTTCTTCTTCAGCGCCGGGGTATGCCTCCTTTCCCAAACCATCGGTCCTCCCCTTTCCCGTTGCTCGCCACCGTTCGCACGGTCCGGTACTGTTCGGTCTCTTCTTCCTATTCTCTCCTTGTTTTCTTTTCTTTTGGTGGTTTTGATGGTTAGCCTCGCAGCATTGGGCTCCGGCGGGCGCGGAGATGGATGTTGATGGGAACGAGGAGGAGGAGGAGGATAAGGATGACACGGACTATGATCCTATAGCTTTATTGGCCAATCCGATTGAGAGGAAACAGAAGAAGGGGTTGGATTTCAGCAGGTGGAAAGAATTAGTTGCGGAGGAATCATCCTCTACAGAGCCGGTATCGAAGAAGAAGGGAGTGAAGCCATCTGAAAGAAGGGGACAAATGGAGAAGAAGGGTTCAACCCCTGCTGGATCGTCACTGCCTGTGATTTCTACTATGGAAGTTAGCACTGCAATAGAGCAAATGGATGAGACGGGGAAGAAGGATTTGCCTTCTGATATGGAAGTGGATGTTTTTCCGGAAGTTGCAAGTGTTGAGAAGAGAGTGTTCGAAGCTGAGAACAAGGGCCACTCGGCTCCATCTCTTATGGATGACATTGATGCAGAGAATATTGCCCGGTTAAAGGAGATGTCACCTGACGAAATTGCTGAGGCTCAGGTGGAAATAATGGAGAAGATGGATCCTGGACTGGTGGAGATTTTGAGGAAGCGGGGGAAAGACAAGTTGGGGAAGAAGGGTAATGGTGTTATGCTGGAGAAGAGTCAGCTAGAGATGAGGTGTGATCCATTAGATGCAGGTCCCAAGAGTTCTGCTATGGTTGGTTTGCCTGGTCAGGATTTGGTACCATCTGGAGCTGTCAGCAGCAGCAAGTGGAAGGATTGGAGTGAGAGAGTTGAGAAAGTTAGGGAGTTGAGATTTTCATTGGAAGGAAATGTTTTGGAGATCAATTCCAGTCTAGAACGGTCTAGCGGTAAGCCAAAGTTATTAAACTTTGGAATTCTCTGATCACTCTTTTAAAAGCCTAAATCTTTCTTGCTATTTGATGGTTTCCTTGGTTTATGCAGGTCAGAATCCTTATTTAGGGCAGTACAGTGTACAAAATGTTGCTGCACGTGACTTCTTGCGAACTGAGGGAGATCCTGCTTCTGTAGGATACACAATCAAAGAAGCGGTGGCACTTATTCGTAGCATGGTTTGTCATTCCAAATATACTTTTCTTGTCATATCCTTCTAATTTATCATGCCTTATGATAAGTATCCAACTATTATCTGTGTTAGTGACATCTGGACTTTGATAAAATAGAGGTCATTGTTAAACAAAGAAATTGTATGACGGATTGATTTGTTTCACTGGTTGTCAGTCATTCGTACAAGGTTTTAAAAGACGAAATCGGGTACCGAGGCGTTTTGCTTTAGCCTCTCGAGGCGTAAGCCTTGAGGCGAGACAAGGCGTAAGCCTCAACTAAAAAAATAAAAATAAATTAAAAAATAGCAATATATATTAGAATGTCAATAACTCAAGTACATTAAATGAAAACATCCATAATATATTTCATAACAAAACAAAATACAGTAAGAAAGCAAAGTCGTCACTCAAATACATTAAATAAAAACACCCATAGTATAATTTTTAGAAGACAAAATATAATAAAAGTTTAAATAAAAACACCCATAATATGCATACTGTAAGAAAAATTACAATCACGTGTAAGCACAAGCTTGACACTTTCCAGGAAGTGTCACATAACTATATATTAATATAAGTAGGGGTTTCCATGAAGTGAAGGATCTTATTGATTTTCACATGTTGTCATCTTCCTATTCTGGATTTTTTATTTCATTATATTTATTAATATAATTACATGACATAAAAAATATTCTTATTTATTTAATTATTTATTTATTTTTAAGAAGGCATGGTACAAGGTCTAAGAATCCAAACCTCTCCACATCTTCAAAAAAGATTCTAAAACAGAGGCTTAAGCCTCGAACGCTTCTGAGGCGTAGCCTCTGAGGTGTAAGCCTCACTCAACCAAGGCTTAAGCCTCGGTTCCCCACTATGAGGCGCACGCCTCTAAGGCGTTTTGTGAGAGCCTCTAAGCCTCTAAGCCTCAGAGGCGTAAGCCTCGAAAGCTTTTGAAAACCATGATACTTCGTCATATGGCGCAGCTACACTGTTATATTCTTAGACATTTTTTGACTGATCGGTTATGATACTCAGCTGCTAATTTGTTTTATTTAAGAAATACAAAACACTAGACATATTGCAAATGTTCACCATCATTTCCTACATTTCACACATTGTACAAGGAGATAGGTTCTTCTTTCTTCATGTTTACTATATTTCCCATACTGTTTACATTTTCAATATTTTCCATGTTTATTGAGTTTTGCAAGGCAGTGGGAGAAACTGCCCTCCTATTTCATATAGTGCTAAGAAACAATAATAATGTGTTATTTCTCCTTTTGCTCATTGCCTTGTATTCAATGATCATTTCAATTTTTCAATGTTTGGTATCAGGTTCCTGGACAAAGGGCTCTTGCTTTGCAACTACTTGGTGCTATCTTAAATCAGGCTTTACACAACTTGCAAAAGGGGAAGATTGGTGATAATAGTGGAAAAACTAATCCTGGGATCAGAATTGTTGATTGGCAGGCTATCTGGGCCTTTGCCCTTGGCCCTGAACCTCAGATAGTCTTATCACTAAGGTGCTCATAGAATGTTGGATTTATTTTCTGAAACGAACTTATTTCTGCTTGCAATATCACTAAAAGTCACTTTCCTAAAAAATTTGGAGAAACCAAAGATTACAAACTGGACCTAGAAATGTATATATCTAGGCTTCAGTTATCCTGGGGCTTGAGTTCCATTTATCTGTTACTTCTCTTTCAAAATAATGGGAATGAAGCTAGTTAGGTTTTCTGCCTTCTTACTCATGCTGTATATTTCAATAACCTTGTTAAAGATGGCCATTTATTTTTTTATCTATCTTTTTTTTTCTGTGCATGGAAAGTTTAGAGTAGAACTTTGTCATAATCCAATCTTAGGTTGTCAAAGTTGGAATGAATTTATTGTCATTTTTTAATTTTTGGATTTTGCTTTTTAGAACATGGTTAAGAAGACTCTTACATCAACGAGGAACCTTGCATCATAACATAAGCTTACATCTGTCAAAGTTAACTCAACGTGCAAGTTTTTATTTGAACATATTTATGATGGGATTGTGCTATTGTGGAAAATTGTCTTATGATTCCCTGCAAGGATTGATATGGACAAGTTTATGGCTTTTAAGATTATCAATTCATTTTTCCTCCACAGGATTGCGTTGGATGATAATCACGATTCTGTTGTTTTGGCTTGTGCCAAGGTGATTCAGTGCATACTGAGCTGTGACCTAAATGAGAAATTCTTCATTACTTTAGAGGTGTGCCCAACATGTGGTAGTAATCTACCCTAATTTCGATGATATTCTTGATTTAAATAATAACTCCTTTATTTTTTTCTTCTAGAAATCACCAACTCATTTGGAAGATATTTGCATTGCTCCTGTATTTCGGAGTAGACCTGAGATTAATGATGGTTTTCTTCATGGTGGTTTTTGGAAGTACAATACAAAACCTTCCAACATACTTTCTTTCCCTGGCAAAGATGACTATGAATCTGATGGTGAGGAAAAGCATACTATTCAAGATGACATTGTTGTGGCTGAGCAAGATGTTGCAGCTGGCCTCATTAGAATGGGAATACTTCCCAGAATTTGTTATCTTTTGGAGGTTAGAAATGATAATTCTGGTTGAATTTTCTGTTTTCATATCAGAACTTGAGGGTATTTTCTGGATATTTTACATTTACATCATTTATTTCTGTCACTCATAAATTTAAGACCAGAGCATCTCTTAGTTGGTCCAGAACCGACTCTTTTATTTAGGAATGTGTATTTCTTAATCTTCTGCTCTTACTATTAAAGGTTTCTTTAATCAATAAAATTTTTGAAGTTACATAGAAAAGGGAAAAGGTTAGTATTTAACTATTCAAACAAAATACTGGGGTTATAGAACATGTTATGTTGCAAAAGATGTGTTTGAGTAATGCTTGACTAGAGCTAGACACCTAATAGTTGGAGAAAAGATTATTGATAAACTCTAATAACTGCTAATCCTGATAAGTCTGAACTTCTTATTAACCTTCTCTTTGATCATTTCTATATTTCAGTCACATGACCTTAACCAGAAATTTAATTTTTATAACTTTAGGTTAGCACTGATTTTGCACATAATGTTATAGCTGTTCTGAGAACTCTATGAACATAAGTTTATAGTGGCGAGAGACGTGGCAGTTGCGCTGTCTGACAGGGTAGAGAATTGGTAACAATGACCTTTTTTAGCTTATTCAATCTCTGACTATTTCTTATGTCATGGGTTTTACTTGGGTGCCTTCCTTTCCCATGCTTTCACGTAATGAGGCTATTTTACATGCAATCAACATCAATTCTGTTAAACTTTTTGTGGGTCAAATTTAAGCTTGTCTGAAGTAAAATGGCCCAGCATGAAGAAACTTTATTTACTATATCCTCTGGAATAGGATTCAAATTGGATAAATTGATCAAAGATTCTGTGTTACATTTAAAAAATGTCCATTCTATGCTTGCATTTGTGTTTCATACTTACTAAATTAGCTTTCGCAATAACTCAAAAGTGACAACCTTACCTGATTTTTTAGTATTGATTTGTTGAAGTGAATTTCACTGTTCACTTTGTGAGAACTTGCAAATCTGGCTCAAGAAGTTCTTTTATATCCTTTCATTGATTTATACTTACTATTTGAAATAGTGCCCAAATTGTGTGACACATGGTTTGATTTGCCTATTTTCTTCACAGTGAATTAGTAGTTGTTCAACATATATTATTGTTTCTCTGATTATGTTGATGCAGATGGAATCCCTTCCAACTCTGGAAGAATGTCTAGTTTCAATACTTGTTGCATTAGCTAGACATTCTCCGACATCTGTGAATGCCATCATGAAATGTCCAAGGCTTGTTCAATCTGTCATTAAGGTTTTCACTAAGGAAGGTGGCATGGAGCTTTATCCATCCCAAATAAAAGCAACCATTCTTTTAAAGGTAAGCTTCTGTCATCAATCTCTTGTTGTGAGTTTTGTGTCTGCTTTAGCTGGAAATGTTGTCATTAGTTCCTTTTAATTTGCATCTGGGCCATTTTTTAAGGTCTTTATTTTTTTCCTGTGATTAATACCTGCTATACTTCATTTCTTTCATTCTATTATAATAATGCATATTCCTATGTTTATGGAATAAATAATAATACTTATTTTGGTGAGTCTTTCTGGACTGTATACTTATTTTTCATGCATAGCCCTTCTTGTTGTATTTGCTTAATGCTTACGAATTGAAATTTGATGCTCTTTAGCTTCAATTTCTCCATAATAAAGTGTCTTTTCAAAAGTTTGATTTATGACCGATTATCTAGAGTTAGAGATACATTAACAAACTGCAAGCTGGGTGAGATAACAGAGCTTATAGTTACACACTGACAATTTCCCTTGTTGCAGTTAGCTTTTGCTTCATTTGCATGAGTTCCTGAACTGCTTCATAATTGACAGTTCTTTCTCATGCAGGAACTGATGTTAATGATGTTCCTTTTGTTTGTAAATTCAAGACTATATCCATGCTTAACCATATCAATTTTTAATACAGGTGTTGTCCAAATCTAGCAAAGAAATCTGCATGGACATTGTGAAGTGCGGGGCTTTTCAAAAGGCAACCTGGCACTGGTATAAAAATGCTTTCACTCTTGATCATTGGATAACAGCTGGAAAGGAACATTGTAGACTAGCTTCTGCTCTGATGGTTGAGCAATTACGCCTTTGGAAGGTTTGCATTAAATATGGATATTGCATAACTTACTTTTCAGACTTCTTCCCTGCTATGTGCTTGTGGTTGAGCCTTCCTGCATTTGAAAAACTAATTGAGAATAATGTCCTAGATGAATTTACTTCTGTCACAAGGGAAGCATATCTTGTACTTGGTGCCCTTGCTCAAACATTACCAAATCTCCATTCAATGGAGCAATTCAATGAGCAAGGCATGACCTTCTCTGGTGATAACATGGAAGTCTGGTGTTGGAGTCATGTAACTCCAATGGTTGACTTAGCTGTAAGCTGGTTGTCATTAAAAGCTCTTCCATTTGTATCTGCATTAATGGGTCAAGATAAGAAGTTAGTTAGTGATGTTCAAGTTAAATATGCAAGCTGCATATTTTGGGTGATCTCTTCAGTTTTACACATGCTATGGAGTGTACTTGATCGAATAGCTCCAGAGGAAATGGATGATTTGCAGGACACCCCTTTGCCATGGTTACCTAAATTTGTTCCCATAGTTGGCCTTGCGGTTGTTAAGAACTGCTTAATGAACTTCTTGGGTTCGGGAGACCTGGACTCAGAAGTGTTCCACTCTAAAGGGGGCTCTTTAACTGATGTTCTGTGCTCTTTAAGACATCATGCAGATTATGATGTATCATTGTCTTCTGTAAGTTGTCTTCATGGATTAGTACGGATTTCTTCCTCGGTTGACAGATGTATTCAGAGAGCTAGAAATGCATATTGCAGTGAGCAGCAAGAAGGATATAGCCCAAAAGTAGCAGACAAGATACTTGGGGAAGGTATTATTAAGTGGGCTCAAAATGATTTGAAAGGGGTTCTAAAAGTATTTATGACTTTTTTGCAATCAGAATGTCATATAATGCAGTCCATTGAGATGTTTGGTAGAGGAGGACCTGCTCCTGGTATTGGAGTAGGATGGGGCTCCTCTGGTGGAGGATATTGGTCTGCACATGTTTTACTTGCACAAGAAGATTCAAAGCTGATCCTAGACTTGGTTAAGATTTTCCCGGTGGAACTTGATAAGAATCTTCTTGTGGTTGACAATAGGCATCCAGAAAAAGACAGATCTGGCAACATGACACTGGCTTTGCAGGAAATATGTTCTGTTTTGAGATTATGTTCGGTTTTAGGACCTGGAGACAGAGCTACCTTTGCTAAGGCGTTGCGTTTTTTGCTTCAAGTTCCCATACTGAAGTATCTAACCTTCTTTATAAATAACCTTTGCGAGGTCATGGGAATCAAATCATCTAACTTGCAATACAAAGAAGAAGAATACGCATTATTCCATGAGGTTTTAAATTCTCATTTTCGGAGCAAGTGGTTAGATGTTAAGAAAAAATCGGCTCATAAAATAGACAAAAATAATGACAGACATGAGGTTTCTAGAGCAAATGGTGCTTTGGAAACTATTCATGAGGATCGAGAGACAGACGAAACATCTGGAAAATATTCTGATGGCAACTCTTTGCTGATAGAGTGGTCACACCAGAGATTGCCACTACCTACACATTGGTTTCTGAGTGCAATCCCAAGCATTGGTGTTGCTAAAGATAGCAGCATGTATTTGTCCAACAATGACCTTGATGTTGCCAAAGGTGGACTTTTCCTTCTTTTAGGCCTGGAAGCAACATTTTTCTTACACTCTGACCTGGAAGAATCTCCAGTTTCAGCTGTGTCTTTGGTTTGGAAATTACATGCTTTATCTGTGGCTTTGTATGGTGGTATGGATGTGCTTCTAGACGAGAAGAGTAGGAATATTTATGAGACTTTACAAGAATTCTATGGAAAACAACTTGATCAATTGAGATGCAAGATCCATTCAAGCCTCATCGGGCGAAGGATCAAGTTTGTAGTCTGGAATTTCGACTTCCAAACACAAGTTCATAGAAAGTTACACCTACATTCATTGAGAATCTTATTGAGCAGTTTGGAGCTATATCTTATGGTGACCTAGTTTATGGCCGTCAGGTAGCGCTTTATTTGCACCGGTCGGTTGAAGCTGTAGTCAGACTCGCTGCATGGAATGCGCTCTCTAATGCTCATTTACTTGAACTCTTGCCACCATCAACCAAGTGCTTCGATGAAGCTGAAGGGTATTTGGAGCCTGTCGAGGTAATGCTGATAACTCACATTATTCTGTATATTGAATTACTATATATTGATACTTAGTCAGCTGAGCTTTTTTTTTTCCTTGAAATAATTTAAAAGATATGTAATGCTGATTCAAACATCTTTTGCCATTCTTGTTCAAAGAGTAAGATATAGACCCTCTTCATGCGAAAATGTTATAATCAATCTAAGGCCTTGAACGGGTGAAAGTATTATATCACATTCATTGAGGACATTATTATTTGGGTTCAATCTTGTTGATTGAATAATATGTGAGGTGAAATTCCAACTATTTACTATTTTCTTGAATTTGGATGGAACAATTTCACCCTTGGTTATCTTCCATTAAGGACATTTTTCTCTTTCCAACTAAATATATAGAGAAGTCAAGGAAACAAACATTTACTATTAACTATGACTTGATTGATGTGCAGGACAATGAAAAAATTCTGGAGGCATATTGCAAATCATGGACTTCTGGTGGTCTCGATAGAGCTGCAACCCGAGGATCCATCAGTTTCTTATTGGCTCTTCATCACCTTTGTTGTTTCATTTTCAATACGAGTAGTTCTTCTGGCAAGCTATCACTGCGAAATAAGTTAGCCAAGTCTCTTCTTCGCAGCTACTCACAAAAGCAACATCAAGAGGTAATATAATAATAATAATCTCAAGTAGTATTTATCTCAAGTTGTGACAACTTCATTTGAACTCACAGTCAGACCAATCCCTAAACCTTTTGTTTCATCTCGTCTTTATACAGGGTATGTTCTTGAGTTTTCTAAATTACAGAATAGTTGAGTCTGAAGAGTTGGTTAAAAGAGTTGAACTTGGGAGGAGGCTTGAGGTGTTGAAAGAAGCTTGTGAAGAAAATTCTCTTCTTTTGGCCCAAGTGGAGAAAATCAAGGCTCATGCACTGGTAAGCTAATTTTATTGGCTGGTGTTGATGATAAGTCCTTTTGGTATTTAGTATTGTAAATCTGGTTCATATATAATGTTAATATTTATTATGCTTTCTCAAATTGTGCACTATCTGATTAGAGTTTACTACCTTTTTGAGTAATAAAACAAAACTCTGGAAATAAAAAAAAAATTCCAGTTTCAATTCAATACAAGAAACTTGTTAGGGTATATATATAAAAATACCATCCTTGTTATGTATCTCATTGATCAAAGGTCGATTAAAATTCTTTGAAAAAAATATATCGTTTTAGTGTCAATTCTTTTATGAGTTTGTAATTAAATTTGCCCCTCTAATCAGATGCGAACTGATTGATTGATGGTAATTAACAAGTTCTAATTTAATCGTTAGGATTAGTATTTTGAATCGAACTCCAGCATATTTCCTACATATATACAAACTATCATCATGACATCATGGGCAACTCAATCAAAAGTTCAATTTTATGCAACTTTGAATTCCATAGGTAAACTGGTTCAAATGCCCTTATGATCACCTATTCTTAATCATACCCAAACTCTCCACCGTCTGTATTCATTGGAACTGTCTGCAATTCACTCTCCACACTATAGAATTATCTTTAAGAGTTCTATTTTTAGTATTATTACCATTGGAAAATAATCTCTATATATTTGGTGGAATTAGTATTATGAATTTTATTACTATGTTTATGTGTAGTCTAAAACATAAGTCTTTTAGTTATAATGCATTATTTATTTATTTTTCTTTCTTTTGTCCCCTCCATGGTGCTCCATTTTGAGGTTGACCATAATATTTTCTTATAATTCTTAACATAGTCCCGCGAAAATAGAGCCAAACTCTTCAGCTCTATGAAAACAAAATCTCTATATATATTGGTGCTTGGTAAAGAGATTTCTCTAGTGGAATATGACACAAATTGGAATAATTTTTAAAAAATTTTAAATTTTATTGGATGGAAATCTTAAACAAAGTCGCTTAATGATGGTATCACATAAGAATGCATGTTTTGAAACAACATTATCCTCTAAATCTCAATTATATCCGTTGACAGGATTCACTGTTTATAAGAAACGTCTAAAAAAAGTTATCCCCCAGGGTAAACCCTTTACCAAGTGTAGAGAACTCCAGCAAAACACTTTTCATTGGAGCCCCAAAAGGTTGGCTTATTATTATCTCCACTGAAACCCTGAATATGCAGCTCCTAAACCACATAACCACCACAAACCCAGATAAACCACATTACCACAACACTAGCTTCATCAAAGCAGTGCCTCTTCAAAATTATGGATGACTTCCTTCCTGGTCACAAGGTCTAGGTACAAGTCTTTCATTCACAAAGTCAGTCTGGGGATGAACCTCGTGGCTTCTCCAATCTTATACAATAATATAAGGGCCGGTTGTACACAGTCTGAAGACTGAAGTTGGGGCCTGGGCCTTTGATGGTCTGTCTCTCTGAAGAACTACTATTTTGTGTTAGCTGGGCTACTTTTAGTAGTTTCAGTATTATTATTATTATTTTTTATTAAAATCAACAAAGGACTCTCTCAAAGGACGAACTCAGCTAAACTTAAATACCTGTGAGGCCACGCGGTAACGGCGATGCACAACTTGCGCTCATGCACGCATCGCTTCTCACCTCAGATGTATGAGAATTCGAACACGGGACCTCCCAGTTGAACACCTCTTATGCAAGAGACCTTATATCACTCAAACCAAAACACACTTAACAGTAAAATTAAATCAGATAAAAGTGAGTTAATTGGGACACCTGGATTCTGATAATTGTCTGGTGATTACTGCAATTTGCATGTCTTTTTTGTTTGACATGGATAGCAAAATCATTCTCAAATTTTTAAATAGAACAAAAGATGAAAATAAAACAAGAGAGACCAGAACTGCCACAAAAGACGGCAATGTTTTGTTCTTGCCTACCTGGGCAGCCAGCATAGAGAACACTTAACACACTTCATGATATAAAGACTACAGACATGCCTATTGCTAAGCATCAGAAACATCACGGAATGGTCTTCGGAGAGGGTTCTGAGAAACAGTATCTCTCAAATAGCTTACCAGAAACACATGATTCGGTGCGAACCTGACAAAAAAACAAGCAGGCTGCACCGACGGTTCGGCTAGCTAATAGAGAGCACAGATGGTGATTTATGGAGTCATTGGATACGATGAAGCATCCATGTTGGTATCTGTTTCCTCTGTTGTAGATTTCTTTCCTGCATCCGAAACTAAATCACCTGACCACGGGCAATAGTGTACCAAACATTGAAGAATTATCAAGAGAAATCTTTTCTAGAGTTATGCTGAGAGTGTTACCGAAGATGGAATCAAGAGAGAGCCGCTTCAGTGAAGTGCTTTTCTTCATCTCTGGTAGAAAAATTATTGAACATATGAAAGTTCTCTACAAAGAGACCCATATTGCTGACTACTTTTTTCATCATCTAAAGAGTATTAGCGAAAAGATATGCAGCTGTATAGTATAGAGGCCAACCTTTTACGGCAGCAAAGTTCTTGTATGTATACCCAACAAAGCTTAAATCTTTAGGAGTTCGCAGCATCTGCTCAAATATTTAAAATTAACAATAA
This sequence comes from Dioscorea zingiberensis, assembly GCA_026586065.1. Taxonomy (NCBI): domain Eukaryota; kingdom Viridiplantae; phylum Streptophyta; class Magnoliopsida; order Dioscoreales; family Dioscoreaceae; genus Dioscorea; species Dioscorea zingiberensis. Next base: position 80,428,144 of record CM048818.1, on the reverse strand, counting down.
TTATCCTTAAAATGCTTAATGAAATTTACCAAATTTCCCTACATAAGTGATTAAGGGTGTAAAAAACTCATGCAATAGCGGGAAATAACAGAGACATAAATATTTGACCAAGTATCAGCAAGTCTGAATTTGAGAACAAAAAAGAGATCAACACTAATTCATTAAAGAATAATAGATTACACAAGTGAAGCTTTACCAAATACTTATCCAAATAATTGATCGTAGGAGAACATTTTGTTACCTTCTTTGACGACCCTGAACCAGTTCTTGCTGGAGCAGGAAGTTCCTCCTGGAATATGGGAAAAAAAAGATCATGAGAACAGTACATTAGTTGACCTTTTGGTATTAGAGATCCTACAAATAAAGACTGAGGCTTGGGATTCTCATGGATAGAAGAAGCAGTACAGAGACCAGCATGAATGAATGCAGCAGCCTTTGTTTGTGAAGCTGTAGTCAAGAGTAAATTTGAAAAAGTGATTGCCACACATTTGATTGTAATAAAACAAAAGAGTTATAAACAATATAGCAAACCTAATTAATGCCCTTGTGTTTCTATCTGTTTGTAACACTTGCATGTGAGAATCAAAGATCTACAAGAGCCTTCCACTGAAGAGGTTATACTTTAGGAGATATAAGGCACAAAAAAGTGAACTAGGTCAAAATATAAATGCCTGATACAAACACATCTTCTAAAGGTGGAAAATCCATGTACCAGATAATTCTTTGTTTCATAGGTTGCAGAAACACAACTCAAACAAGTTAGGACAAGCACAAATCATTCAGCATGCTCGAGGTCAACCACAATGATTGATTTCACAATGCAATAAAATCAAGGTCAGAGAGGCTATTTCCAAAAGAGGAACATACTTCAACAAACTTTGGGAAGTTCTGGGTATCTAGTTCGTCATTGACCTCAGGCTTGAATGCTGCCTCCATTTCGTATATTTTATCCCACACTATATCCTTAAACCAAGGATGAGCCTGGAAACAATTGAATGAACAAAATAAATTATCAGACATCATACATCATTAAAGTTAATGACTTCAAATGGTAAAGCAAATACTTTTATTTGGTGACTTCCTAGTCTGTGATCTGCGTCACAAAGTAATCTGCAAATAAGATCTTTTGCCTCAGGTGTCAATTGAATCTCCTCAGGAAACATCAGATGTTTTCTCCAATGGACAATCTGAAAAAATTATGCCAAATACGGGCTGGATGAAATAAGAAGAGAACTCATTTTTTACAAAAAAAATATATGAAATTTCCTATGGCACATAAGCCGAACTCAATGAACCAAAATGCAAATATGAATAACTTTTCAGATATTAAATACTGTATTGGTATGCATGCTCAGAACAAGCACTGGTATCTGAAGAGATGTTCTTAGAAATATTCATCCAGTACAAAAATACATAGTAAAGATTACTTGGTTAACCTTTGAAAGATGAAGTCTCTAATCTAGATCCATCAAATTATATAAAGGTATAACTTTGGATGGATGAAACGAATTGCTTCTAAGATATTTGTGAATATTGTGTACTTTTCAAGCCCTTGAACAACATTTAGCAACAATGATGCCACACGGGTCATATCTGGCATAAAAAGCTTCATGCACGAAAAATATTTTTATCAGGTCTCCTCTCCTATACACACAGTCAATCAGGGAGTACAATTGATGAAAAGAATAAATTGGAATGTAGCAAGGATTTGTTCTAATCGAATATGATAAATGAACTGATTTACACAGCAGATGTTCAATGATGGATTGGGCTTCTTGTGGAAATCATTATTTGGGTCATAGATGGCTTGAAGATAATAAAAGAATCATTAGGAACTGAGGAAAAAGGATTGCAAAAGGATCTCACGACCACAAATACTGACCTAAATAGTATACATGGCAACCAAGGTCTAGTAAAGCTTATAGCGTTGTTACAACAATGATGTAGATGGTTATCTAACTAACAGCCAACAATATTATTAGTGTGCTTCAGAGAGAGAGAGAGAGAGAGAGACTTGAGCAGGACATGATATCCTTTCTCAAATTCTACATACTTCGATGAAACATGTGAGGCAGTTTAATTAAAGTATGAGACCAACCTTCCGACATGTGGTTATTGGGTCTGGGTCAGAAAAGGGAGGAAAACCAAGAAGCATCTCGTACATTATTGCACCTAATGACCACCTGTGTGTCAATAAAATGATTGCAACAGAAGAATGTCAACAAAAGGTGCCAGAAAATTTCAAACACCAAAGGTAGTAAATCCAGAAGTTTGAGTCATTTCATTACTCAAAAGACGAGAGATCGGATCTTAGATAAACGTATATATTATATTACAGAATTGTAGCCTAGCATACTAGTTGTATGATTCATGGCGTAAGTAGTTGACACATTCATAACTTGGTTATCCTACACATGCAAGATTCTCGTCTTTCCTTAGCTAGCCAACTCATCTTCAGTGAATGAAACCTTATCTTGAGTTGAACCAGTGGGAGGCCTACTAAAGAGGAACTAAATGAATTGTTTATCAAAGAGAGTAGCTTGACTGCAGAATAACAGAAAACATGCAATTTAGTGGCACGGTAGAACCTCTATGATCTGTCTGTTATCTTACAAAAATATTTAATTATCATAAAATTCAACTTTCTAGAATAAAAACTAACCAAAATACCAAAATATGCTACACAAGTGATAGCATGTGTAGCATTGATTCAAGAACCTAGAAGTTTAACCAATTATCTACTATTGAAATTGAAAATAAGCTTATAACTACAAACCAATCACATTCCATGCCATATCCTTTCTTCAGTAGTACTTCTGGCGCAATGTAATCTGGCGTGCCCACTGTAGAGAAAGCCTGAAAGTTACATATTCACAGCATACTATTTCAGTTGGAAGTCATGCAAGCATATCAATAAGTTTATGGCCAAGAAGGAAAATTTTTAAGAAATATACTGTGCAAAATGACATTAAGGTATCAGATAGAAGGTCCAAATACTGAAAAAGTTTACCAGTTTTCTCCTGTTCATCTGCCAGTACTGAAGTTGTTCACGGGGACTTCTCCACCTCTTTTTTTCATTAGTGTCAGAGAAGCCTCCATCAATATCCATTGTTTCCCTAAGGTTTTCATCATCCAAGCGCTCATTATCATTCAAAGTCAAAAGAGTAGCACAATCAATCGGCTTGCAAAGGCCAAAATCAGAAAGCTTCATATGACCATTTTTGTCCAACAGAAGATTGTCAGGCTTGATATCTCTGTACGAAAACAAAGGTTAAAACCAGATTGCCATTGCCAATCAGAAGAATAAAAATTATGGCATTCATAATTGAAATGCAACAATCACTAACCTATGGATATAGTTATGTTTATGAATAGACTCGATGGCCAACACACTCTGTGCAATGTAAAATTTAGCCACACTTTCAGTCAAAGTTTCTTCTTTTATTAGAAGGTTCATCATGTCCCCTCCAGGAAGATATTCCATAATCAGGTATAGGTATTCAGAATCTTGAAATGAATAGTACAGCTTCACAATACAATGGCTAGCAACTTCAGCGAGCAGGTTCCTTTCAGCTCTTACATGCTCAACCTGTAGACAAATACAATGCAAATGAAAACTAAACGAAAATGAATACAAAAAATTGTAAAGAAATTATATTGTATAGTTAATAGACAAGCTCTAAACAGAGATATTCAATGCCCCTTGGTTATGTTAATGAATAGCTGACTATTCAGATTCACAAGTTCTTAAAGAGAAGATATTTAAGCCACTTGATTTTACACTATAGAATGAGCAACAAAAATCTCAAGCTCACAAAGGCAACTTTGGTGATTGGTGTAGCTATACATCAAGAAAATCAGTGTTTCAGTAATAGTGTAATGATTGCTCTAACGTGTGCATGAACTTCTATAGCCATGATGTGCTAATAGCCAAATAACCACAAGAATTAAGGTTGTTACAAGTCATGCATTGCAGGAGTGTTCACAGGTGTAGTAATTTTGATGACGTGAAGAAAGGCAAAAAAAATCACCATATAATCTCCTAACAGTAAAGGGTAATGATTTGCTAAAGGAAACAACATTCTATTCACTGTATTTTACAAATACATAACAACACAAGAATCAAACCTGGCCCCTGCTAAGCATTTCGGATTTTCTGAGTTTCTTCATTGCATAAATATTTCCTGAAGACTTCTCCCGGCAGAGTATGACCTATAATATGGAAAATGGTAGTCAACACAGAACATCAATTTGAGCATGCCCTCTTGAATGAGAAAACTATCATAAAAAACACAAGCATACAGATACTTCTCAGGTGATCAGAGACTATAATCAGAAGTTCAAATTTATCATTAACATGGTATAAAGCTCACCAAGCCAAATATTCATTAGAGTATATTATACCTTATTACAGTCGACAAGCAATTATTATTATGACTAACTAAAAATAACAATAGACTCCTTCAAACCTTCCAGATGTCCATAAAACTCCCATAATCATCTTCACTATATCAAAGAGGAAACTAAAATCATCAAAAAGATGTTTCAAAGAGTCATCTTATAAGAGACGGAGGGAAGAGGGGCCTTATTAACATCAGAATTTATGAAATCAACTGGTAAACTCATGTTATTGGGTTTCCATATTCATGGATTGACAAAGTATGTCGGCATTATGAAGTAGGAAGCAATAATCTTATAGGCAATTTGGGAATTAATTCAATAGCTACACAACCACAAATGGATCACTATCATATTTAAATCTAAATTATTATGACAAAAAGATAAGTATTCCCTTCTGCAGTCTCCACTTGAAAACTAAAAACAATGAAAAGTAGTTTAGAAAGGGTGGTTGGAGTAAGTAAGCAAAGGAAAATTATTCCAAATAGTACATGAACTTGATTAAGCACGAGAAGCAATACTAAAAGGTCAGGAAAAAAAACAACTACTAAGCATATATGCAAAAGACAATCAAATATGTGTATGGATATGCATATCTTAACCTCTCCAAAAGCTCCCCTCCCAATAACTGTTAGTAGCTCAAAATCATCCACGCAGATCTTGTGTCTTTTAAGCCGCATAAACTCAGTCTCCTTCCTCTCTAAATCCTTGATTAGATCAATTTGTTCCTCCTCAGAAACAGGTGAAGAAGCTAATCTTCTCTCCAGAACCCATCGTCTACAATTGCATCAAGTATCAACATTGTCATTGACAAAAGCAAGCCATCAAAACAAAAGATGGACATCGATATGTATCCATTAGATGAGCTATGAGATATGTATCCATTAGATGAGCTGTGAGCAAGAAATAGAGAGAAAATCAAGATAAGACATGCAGATGTTATCACAAAATGAAATTTATAGAGGCTATTCTGAAAACATTTCTAAGTGTTAAAATCAAATTGATTTCAAAGGAAAATTTGGTCACAATTATTTCCTTTGTTTTTTTCTTCCTCTTTTCAACTAACATTAAAGATGTATCATCCTAGATGCCCAACAAGATGTTAGCCAGTGCTTTAGTGTACTTGCATAACAGACATAATCAGGAAAAAATCACTATGGGATATACCATACAAATTAACTTGCTTTCAATAAAAAATGGACTTAATGACAATATGGTTTGGTTGGAAAAATTCATGAAACATGACTGAATATGATGCAAAAAATAATTAGATGATTATGCCTGTTTTGAATTTTTTTTTAAATTTTCTTTTTCATCAAGTTGTTCCAAGATTTTTAAGAAGTTGGGGTCAAATGTATATCTTTTTCAAACACAATGAAATTAGTGTTATTATGGGGATATTGAAGGTTCAAGTAGCATGCCACAGCCACAATCCATTTATGCAAGAATGGGAGGTAGACAATTGCAAAAAATTTCATAAGGAAAAGTTGATTAGACTATTTTAGGTGAAATGGGAGGGCAAACCACAATCTAATAAACAAATTAATTTGGCTAGCCCCTGATTTATATGACAATCACCTTTTCATTTTCTCGGGGATTCTTAAAAAGGAAAGGAAATTTATGTTTTTAACCATGAATAAACTCCTTAAAATCCAAAAGAATAGGCTAGATTAGGAGTCTATTTCCTCACTATCCAGGGAATCAATACAACAAATTCTCCATAAGGATAAACTTAGGGGTTGAGTCTTGAAAACAACCTCTTGCTAACAAAAGAGGCAGGAATTTTGTAGTACCGAGCAGCCCTATCTTTGCTCAAGCAAGTTTTTGCATAGAGCCCCTTGGTTTAATTTTCGATCAGTCTTTTCAAAATTTAATAAACATCTCTTATAATTGACTTTCATTACAAAAAACCCCTTTGACACAAAATAGATCACAAATTTGTGATTTCTTAGAGGAAAAATCCTAATCGCACTGCAAAAAACCTCCGATATCATTTGAGAATAAAAAAATTGTTGTGTCCAACTATTCGATTTTGCCTAACAGGTGTGACCAGAATAACTTTCTTTTCAATGAAATCTAAATACATCTATTCCCAAATCTTTTCTCTTTCATTCTCTCTCCTAATTCAGCTGCTACTTCACCCTCACTCTCTAATCCATCTTGTTTACATCTTTCTTTCCCTCACTAGCATCTTTCTTTTGTTTAAGCTCTTTTAATGGTTTTCAGATGAAGGGCAGTTTAAGTATTTACGATATTTATAATTCATAAATTAATATAAAACAAAGGATATTCTCTTTATTTTTTTAAGAGACTAAAATTTTATTTTAAACTGCTAGGGATAAGCTTATCTTTTTAGATAAGAATGCGAGGGATAAGCTTAACTTTTAAGATAAGATTTGATGACCTTGAATCCTAGATTTAAATTGGATTAAGAGACTTGAAGTTCAACTTAATATATTCCATTTATAATTTCCTAAATAAAGAGAATTACTTTGTTTTCCTCCCTTGGCTAGCAGTACGATCTCATAGTTGAGATCGGCAATCCTTATAGGTAAGAAATATCTGTGTAGGTATGATATGCTAGATGAGAAATTATTGTTTGTGCCCTAGACCTAGGATATGAGGCCACGTGGTAAATTGAGGCCATTGATTTGATACTTTTACCTAGAAACCCCCAAATTCATATGCATACATATTTATACATTAAATAATATAATTTTATTTTTATATTTTTAAAAATATTTTAATCAGCATATATACCATAAATAAGTGAAAAAATAAAAATATATTTTAAAAGTGGTCCGGACCCACCCATAGCGGGAGCTTTGTAGCACCAGGCTGTTTTTTTTTATATATGTTATGAGTAAAATATTTGGCTGCTAAGATGCTGACACGTGGCCCGCTAGGATAATAATACACGGATCATGAACATTTTTGAGAATCAAGTCACATGCCTGATTTTGAGGTAATAGCGCAGGATCCGGGAGAGAAAAGGGGAAAATTGAAGAAAGGGGATCTCTTCTTCAAAAGTGGAGGAATGATGATGAAACACACCAAGTCCTCCAACCCATGGCAATGGCTGACCAACACCACAGGGAGAACTTTTATGATTTTATCATCACTTCTTTAATAAAGGGCTCTACCAGTCTACCACCATTCCTAGACTATTATCATGAAGCTCCTCCAATCACCAATGGCATCTTGATCAAACTCTCTTCTTCCCCGACATCTCCAATGTCGGCCATCACTGCCAAGATGCTTTTCCCCGGATTTACGGGGTTTTCCACATAAATTGGGTGTGCTTTGTTTCTTGCTTGGATGCTTGCTCTTCTTCTTTTGCGATCTAGTCCCTCAACCATTACAAATTTAACCGTTGATGGAAGATTGGGCTCGAATCACGAGGAAAGACCGATTTTTCAGTCAACAATATGAATATCTATCTATATTACTAATGGGAGTAAATCTAGATAACTTCGGTTTTAAAAAATTTCAAAAAAAAACCAAAAAATTATATTCATATTTTCAATTTTTTTAGAATTTTTGATTTTTTTAATTTTAAAAATAATAACAACTATTTGGAACGATAGTGGTCACCTTTTGATAGTTGTTAAGTTCCGTAAGTCGTTAGCAATACGAGAGGTATTTGTTATTATATAAATAATGTATTTTAGAAAGTCCAACATGAGGGTCATTTGCTAGTATATTAGTATTTAGGAGTGTGTATAAGGGGCCAACAACTCTTGCTATATGCTTCTTATACTTTGCTACTTAAGATCTTGCCCAAATCTCTTGTAGATTCTAAGAAATCTGGTCAGTTATTTAATATGAGCATTTTAGGGCAATGTTGGGGTAAGGAGTCTTCCCAATAGAAAGTTCTTGACATGTGAGGAGGCGCCCATCTTTTGTTTTTATACGATTTCCTGGGATTGGTTCAAGAACCTTATTACCCCTTGACTCTTGTTCGAGTTCACTCTTTCTTAGCAGCGAAAGGCCAATAATTTCATATAGAGATTAACTGCTTTCCAGCTTATGCCTAGACCAAGAGAGTTAGGGATATATACATTTGGCAAAAAGTGGAGAAGTCTGCTCTTACCTTGGGACGAAGCAGACAAAGGTTAAGAGCCTCTTTTTTTGTCCTAAGAGTGGATTCATCCCCAGATGGAGGTCGATTAAAATGTTGACACCAAAGAGACTTATAATTAAGTCTTCTAGCCTTTCAAACCAATTGATTAGTACTAGCAGCTATCACTGCTTTTCCCACACCTGGTACAGTTAACCAGGTGCAGACAAGCATATAGAAGTAGAAACAATCTTGGAGAACTATTTCTTTAATTTTGAGAATTCTTGTTGTCCTACTCTTTCTCCTTTCGCAGAGTAAAACAAGAAAAGCTGACAATATTAAGACAAGTAACTAGCATACTGAATTCAACCATATTCAATTCAATATTAAAAGTTCTGCCACATTGAAAATTAATGTCTGGTAATTTGTTAAGGGAATGCAATTCAATCACCATATTGAAATTCATCATTCATCAAACAAGAACAAATATACACTCCAACTACAGTGCAAAAATAGCCCAAGTCTGGGACAAAAAGGATATATCATGACAAAATAAAGCGATCAATCCAAGCTATCATTTTTCCTATTTTTCTAAACAACATCAACCACTTGGATAAATAAGATCACTTTACAACGAAACTCAGTTCAGTCAACTAAACATATCGCTCATCCAAATCCCAAACTCATGTCATATGACATTCACCGACAAAGAAAAGCTAGAAAATTTCTAAAATGCACATGAGGTTCTTAATCTGGTCTATGTGATATAATCAAGACCAAAACTTAGCACAACAACTAGAATAGCACACCAAGCTTCTCAGATCCCAAAATTCAAGCCCTAAAAACAAATTTCCAAAACACCAGATTCACCCAACCAAGAATCCTACATCAAAAACAGCAACAAAGAACAAATCCAGAATCCAATATCAACAAGAGAAAAGAAAAAGCATCTATTGAACAGAGAAGAGATCAAAACTCAAGACCTCTCCTTGCGCTCCTGGATGTTCTTCATCTGGGCCCGATAATGGTTCTCAATGTACTGCTTCGCCGCCGCGACGCGCTTCATAGTGAGGCTCGATCCCTCCGATTCCTCCTCCTTTTCCCCGGCCACATTTCCCCCCTCCTCCCCCATCTCCATCTCCATCTCCATCTCCTCTCCCACCCCCGCACTACCCCTCTCTCTCTTGCTTCTATTTCTCTTTTTTCTCAATAATTTTTTAATATATATATATTAACAACAATTAATGACGTAAGTAAAATCACAACCAATCATGACCGTATAATTGAGATTGGACGGACAGGAATCACAAGAATCCCATATACAAGAGATTTTTTTAGTTAATTTTTAATTTAAATATTAAAAAAATATTACCAATTTTTTTTTAGAAAATAAATAAATCATATTCATTAAAAAAATAATTAACGTTCATATTTGATCCCGAAAACGTCCAAATAATCTGATCGTGCTTAAGGATTCCTCTTTTTTGAAATTTGTGACTGCTCCTCTCTTGTGAAGGTCAGACTAACTAATTGCTTTTTTACCTAATATTTACTACTCGTTTAGTATCAATTTTGATTTATTGTTAATATATTAACTATTTATTTAATTTATTAAATTGTTAATATTATATATTTTTACCTTGATTTGAGCTTCTATTTATTGATAAAAACAGAGAGATAAATTAGAAGTTGGGACAGAGTGAAGTATTTAGTATTAATTTCAGGACTGTGATCCTCTGAATGTTAAGAGAGAGAGATCACTGTCACTGATAAATTCCACCCCTAAACATGACCAGTAATCATCTCCTTAATTGATCATCAAGACATGTATTAGTAAAATCAAAACCCAAATCACAACCCTAATCTTCCAAATTTCATCTCTATTCTCATTTTTGTTTCAATGTTTATATTTTCGATGTCAACCTTCTGAAGAACCTGCCCATGGTGCGCTAGCATTTTGTGTGCTTAGTACCTGAGCCTGTGTGGAAAAAAAAAAAAATTTAACATGGTATCAAAGCCAAATATGACCAAAGTAAAAATAGCAAACCTGTTGATGTTGTTGTGAAGGTGATTGTGATTGGGATTTTGGAGAGGGAGAACCGAGAGGACTGCATGTTGACATGCCGAAACCAATGGTACCTTTCTGAGCTTCATACTCATGGCCCAAGTCTCTCAGTCTGTTGAGCTCAGGGAGCACGACGGAGCCAAGATCGGGGCGGTCTTTTCGCCGGAGCTCGGCGCACTTAAGTGAAAGTTTAGCAAATGAGAGGACTTCCTCCTCTGGCCAATCCTTCACTGCAGGATCAAGCATTTGAGAGAAAGTCCCTTTCTCAATTGCTCTCTCAACATGGTGAGTTAATCCCATGGGAGGCTTTGCAGTGATGATCTGCAGGAGCATTATGCCTAGTGAGTATACGTCGGACTTGATTCCGAGCATTCCCGTTTGTTGATACTCAGGATCAATGTAGCAGAATGTTCCTGCAGTCGATGTCATTCGGTATTGTGTAACATTGTTTGCTACTGATGGAGGGACTAATCTTGCGAGACCGACATCGCTGATCTTGCTCACATAGTTTCGGTCTAAGAGAATGTTAGCCGGTTTAAGATCCCGGTGAACAAGCGGCTCTGGTTTGGCTTGATGTAAGAAGAGTAATCCGGTGGCGATCTCTGCTGCAATTTTGAACCGCACACTCCATGGTATCACCGGAGTGTTGCCTCGCCGGAAAAGCCTGTCTTCTAAGCTCCCGTTGTCCATGTATTCATATACTAAGCAACCGTACTCTGGGCACGCACCTAGCAGTAACACCATGTTTGGATGTCTGATGCAGCAGAGTACTTCAACCTGAAGTGTGTGGAGAAACATTTGTTTAATTAGATGACGCCGAACTATTAAGACTATTATTATGTTATGTTGTGTACCTCTTGCTGGAATTGCTTCCTTCCTTGAGCTGCATCTGGTCTTAGAACTTTGATTGCAACTGGTGTATGATCCAGGGTGGCTTTGTAGACAGGTCCATATCCACCTTCACCGATCTTGAGGTTATCGGAGAATTTTTCCGTGGCGGTTTCAATCTCATCGATGCTGTATTTCCTGTACCGGACGTCGTTTTGAGCCAGTGCATCCAATGCTTTCTTCTTCTCCTCCGCTTCGCGTATCGCTTTCTGCTCTGCGTCAAGCCGCTTCTTCGCTTCAAGTTCAGCTATCCTCTGTGCTGCTTCCGCAGCTTCAATCGCAGCCTTGCATTTGGCCTTCTCCACCTCTGCTTGTGCAAGTGCTGCCTCTTCTGCTTGCCTTAGTGCCTCTACCTTTCTGGCCTCTTCCATCTTCCATTGATGTAATTCTCTTGCCTGAAATTCAACCAATACACCATCATTTTACTTAAGATCTCCATCTCGCATATATATATATATATATATATATATATATATATATATATATATATACAAACACATTTCGAATTAACCTTCTGTTTAGCTGAGATGGCTTCTTTGCAAGCAGAGCTATACATGTCCATAGTTTGCTTAAGTTCAAGTCTGAGCCTCTTCATTTCAGCCTCAATGTCTCTTTGTGCCTGAAAATGGCAATAAGAATGCATATAAACCTCGATAATTCAACGGGATTTTTGTTTCTACGAACAAAACTAGTAAATGTACTTACACTACCAACAGGAGAGGGCTGAGAATCGGTAGGGATGCCGAGGGAGCCCATGGCGAACTCTGATCCCTCGCCGAAGTCCATTGATTGGAAGCGCATGCTCCTCGAGAGATCGGAATCATCAGAGATGGAGTTGAAGGGTTGTTGTGCGGCATCAATGCCTTCAAGCAAGATATTTGGCGGTACTGTCTTTGCAGACGAAAGGGGCCTTTCGCGTCCCGGAGTCCTCATATAATCAGCTCCCCTGTCAATAGATCTTCTATCTGGTGCAGGGAACAAGATCCTCATTCCATTCTTTCCATATTGCGCTCTGATTTGGGCAGATGAAAAACTTTTTTTATGTTCAACATACCATCTTCATGTGTATTAAAAATTATTTTAAGTTACCTGACTTGTTCGTCAGTATCCGATCCACCTTCAGCTAGTTGTTGAGAAGAAAGTAATTGTCTTGGAGGCATGGCATTGACCAGTCCAGGACTCTTCACGATCGAATTGTCATCGGTTTTCCTTTGGCTATGACATATAATGTGCAAAAGTCCGGTACTGATTTCAGCAAGCGTTCCGAGACATCGGGGTTCCTAAATTTTCTGCATACAAAGGAAATGTGGCTCAGGAGAGAAGGCAGAATTGGGCTTTCAAAACTAATTGAGAGAGACAGACCTTGCAAAGGTGAAAACCAATTTATTCGAAGCTCCAACCACAATGTTGTTTATATGGTTCGCATTGATGTATTCGATTATCACCTTGGAGACATCATTATCTTCCAAAACCACCTCTCGGAGTTGTATCTATAAATTCACAAACATTTTCGGTGTGTTAGACTTCGCTATCAAAGTTGTGAATGAGTTTTTCTGTCGTAAAGTACCGCACCAAAGAAATTCATCAGAAATTTGAAGCATTGAAACTGGAAACATACCCCTCGACGAGCACAGAAACCTCTATAAGGGAGAAAGAATTCTGTCATTTCACTATCTTGATGTTCTCGTCCCAATTCAGAGCTGGTATCGGTCACTGCTGCAAAGCAACATTCAGAATCACAATGATTTTATGTTGGACTACAAGTGATCACAATGAACTCTTTCCATATCAAAATTGATGCTTCTGAAGACAATTAAATCATGCATTATCACTTTATTTTTCAATCAACAATTAATTTAGAACAAAATGCCGATAACTTTGATGATGAAGAAAGAGGAAGGGTACCTACGGTTAGAGGATGATCCCCGGCCCCGGACATGAATAAGGATGACGGCAGGGCTGCTGATAAGGAGATGGTCTGCCGCCCATTTCACGGCATGCATACTGTTCTTATCTCTGTCGACTGCCACCGCCGTCTGTGTGAAGGCTCGAAAAGGGCCATTCTCCTCCATGGCTAGTACTAATAGCAACAATAGTAATAGTTGTAGAGAGAAAGAGAAATTTAGAGAAGAGAGAAGAAGAAGAGATTTTCCTCTCTCTTCTCTCCCTCTCCCTCTCCCTCTCCCTATCTCTTTCTTCCTTTGTTGCTTAATTGATCTCCTCTTTTCGGGCAGTTAACTAACTTTTCAAAAAACCGTTGGTTTTTTCCTTCTCTCTCACTTGATTGGAGGGTCTGGGCCCACTCTCCCGCGCAAACATTCCACTTGTTAAACTCGCCTCAAGAAGTGGAATTTCATTTCCGAGTCAAATGGTAGTGTTTTATATTTTTATTTATTATTATTATTATTATTTTTATTTTTATAGGATTTTGTTGGTATAAATACCATATAAGTATAAACATGGTAATTACTAATTATATATATAAACAAGCCAATTTTGATCATGTTGGTCTAGCTTGAGCTCAAATAGATTTGGTTGAGGTTGTTATAAATTAAAATTTAATTGATTTAACTTTCAGTTTGAAATAAATTTGATTTAATTTAAAATTGAAAGTTTATTTATAACCCCTTTTTTTCTATACTTCAAGACAATAAAAAATATAAATTAGATAATATTTTTAATAAATAAAATATATTTTTTATAAATTTTAAAAAAATAGATGTGTATAATTTCAAGTTTTTAGTTGAATAGAGTTTAGCTTGAAATTCAAGCTTGTGGCTAAAATCTTAAAGCACACGTGACATAATCATGAGGGCTCAAATAAAGATCTGATCATACTTCAATCACTTAATCATCCAACGGTAGAGATCAACTCTTCAAAAACCTTTAGCAGAGAGCCCCCAAAAAGCCTAGAGAGCTATCTCCAACTTGGCATCTGAATTGGAGTTTTGTTGAACCTGCATTAGTGTGCCTTAGTATTTAAGTGGATTCTAATCGTGAAGCGCGTCTCTCTCCTGGGCTCTTTCCCACTCTCTCTCCATTTCTAATGTAGCCAAAGCGCAGTAGAAGTCATTTGAATTGAGAGAATTGTTCGAATCCACGGACAAAGAGAACAAAAAATAATTTGTTCATTTCATCAAAAGCTGTAGTATAATGATAAGTCTTTATATAGGCATCCCCAAACCCTAATTCAACTAAAAGTAAGAAATTATGGAAAAATCCTATAAAAAAATAGAAGATTGTAAAATTAAGGGCCTACATGACTGAATTATTGGAAAAATCCTCCAAAAACATAAAATTATAAAATTTAAAATTTCTTTTGCTTCTAAGGGTCCAACCTATCTAGAAACTCCTCTACTAGAGGATGATACTTAAATAGGTCAGCAACAATCTAAAATGGAGACTTCCTAAAGAGATCGATTTTGCATGTCAAGTTATAAGCAACCTTGGCTTCAAAGAAGGGCAAAATCCCATTGAAATGCAACAAATTAAGTTTCCCAGTGTGGTTCATCACCTCGCTTGACCATCAGATTGAGGGTGACTTACGTCCTCCCACACTAATCTCTTCCTCATCAATTCCTCCACCTACTCCTGCAAAATTTGACTTTCTTTGGGGCTCATCCGATAATTTGGGCAATTAGGTAGATTCGCCCAAGGTATAAGGTCGATGTGGTGTTGTATATCTCTCATGGGAGGCGACCCATCTGGTACCTCAAATGATACTATGTCCTTAAACTCCTCCATCAAAGGAAAAATAGCGGCAGGAACTTCTTAGGACTCTCAGCCAACTTCTCTTCCATTTACTACAGTAAAGATCTCTCCACACTCCTTAACTTCAATGAATATGCCCCCATCTACTATAAGTACTGATTTTCCTTTGGATTTTGGATCCCCCAATAGAAAATTCTTCTTTTATGGATCCCAACACAATCTTCACACCTCCCTTCATGAATGCATACACATTGTCTCGCCCCTTGTATGTAGCATCCACATCAAACTGCCATGGACACCCTAAAATCATATGATGTACTGGCCCATCTCCACCACATCACACACAATTTCATCGGCATAATTCTTTCCAATAGAAAATTAAAATGGCAAATTTTGGTTATCTTTACTTTAGCTCCTCTCTTGATCCACCTAATCTTATAAAGTGAGGGATGACTCTCTCTGGCAAACCTAGCTTGGTAACCATCAGCCTTTGACACAATGTTCCCGGAACCGCCACCGTCGATAATGACACCACACACCCTTTTATTCACAACCCACTTGGTTGAATATGTTGTGTCAGCCAGTGATAGCTCCTTTTGCTTTGGGGCTAGTATAATTCGCTGAACCACCAAAGATCGAGACAACAACTACCCTTCATCTCCTCCCATCACCTCCTCCTCCTCAGCCAGATTTGCCTTCATCCTCATTCAAATGCCATGGAGTACCACTCCCACTAGCTATCCTGGATACGTACTCTTCCAATCGAGCTTATTGGACGTACCAAAGCTCCAAAAGTTGGAGACGAATCTCGCAAAGAATGGAGACGCAGCACTCGTAAGCTTCCGGGAAGAGACGATCTCAAGTCATGGAAGGACACAACGGAGATACGTACTCACCCATCGTGGATGAAAGACTACGTGGATCGAACACGTATGTGCATCGCATCGAGATCAACATGGAATCTAAAGCCCTGCATGGGATTCAAAGAAATGCAAATCTGACGGTCCATATTATTAGGGTTAGTTATATTATTAGGGTTTCGTATATGTGTGCCTATATAAAGGCAGTTAGGGTTGATTATTAGATTATGAGATGAATTTGGATTTCTTTTATCTTGGAATTGAATTATTCTTTTCTCATCTCTTCTTCATCTTCAACATTGATCCCTTCTTCCTCTTCTTGGAGTAAGTACCCACTCTAAGTGGTACTGTTGATACATCCTCAATCAACGGAGTGTATCATTTGGTGCTTTCGTTGAGAGGCACTTTGTATCAATCATGGCGGACCCTGCAACACTAGATGCTATGAAGGCGATAGTTACAGAGATGCAAGCCAAGTTACAGAACCAACTGGAAGATCAGGCAGTGATCTACCATCAATCCCTGCAGAAGAGTGTAGCTACCTTGGACTCTCGCATTGAGGAGATCCGACAGCAGATGATAGAGCCTGTACCATCATCTAGCGGGAAAAGAACCATGCTCACTCACCATATTCCAGAGGCCAATCCACTCACTGAGGAAATTAATCTTATTCCCCGAGCCATGAAACTGGAGATTCCGAGGTTCGACGGGGTAGATCCGGATGGTTGGGTGTTCCGAATAGAGGAGTTTTTCAACTTCCATGAAACTCCTGCAAATCTCTGATTGCGCATTGTTTCCTTCCACTTGGAAGGGAAGGCATCTGCCTGGTATCAATGGATGAAAGCAAACAAACTTCTCAATACTTGGCCAGAGTTTCTCATCAGTGTCAAACAACGTTTTGGTGCATCTCTCTATGAAGATTATCAGGGAAGCCTCTCCAAATTAACTCAAACCTCATCTGTAGCTGAATTTCAAACAGAGTTTGAAGATCTGATGAATAAGGTGACGGGAATCTCAGAACAACTACTCATTTCCTTCTTTATCACTGGGCTCAAGCCACACCTGCCCCGTGAGATGTTATTAACAAGACCAACAACACTGATGGAGACCTTTTCCATGGCAAGGGCGTATGAAGCCAGACATGAGGAAGCGCAGGATCAGCAACCAGGAACGAGGGGAGGAGGACTGAGATAGCATTCCCAACCAACTATTGCACCATCTTCCAAGAATCAAACAACCATAGTAAGTAACCCATATCAACCTCAACCTTCAACTCCATCTTCTTCTCTGCTGGGGCCCCCGCCAAGGACCAGTGGCATAACTCCATCGACGACTCCTTCACCATTGCCAATCCGTCGTTTAACACCAGCAGAACTGCAAGATATAAGCAAGAAAGGCCTCTGTTTCAAGTGTGATCAGAAGTGGAGCGCTGGACATCGATGCCGTAGTTAGTGCCTCATCATGATAGGCGACCTGGAGGACGAATCAGAAGGACAACCAAGTGAAGAATCTCTTACTACTTCAGAGGTAGAAGTAATCACTGGGGATATTTCAAGCCTTAACACGCTGGCAGGCCAAGGCAACCCAAAATCTCTTCGCTTACGGGGCAAGGTCTTCGATCATTCTTTTTTGGTGTTGATCGATAGTGGAAGCACCCACAATTTTATCAAACCATCACTTACAGAGAAACTGGGATTGAATGTCAAGCATACTGCACCATTTCGAGTGTATATTGGAAATGGAGACCACCTGTTGTGCTCACTCTACTGTTCTCAGGTTCCTATAACCCTGCAGGGGTATACCTTCTCAGTGGACCTGTATGTTTTACCAATTGAGGGACAGGATGTGGTCCTTGGGGTGCAATGGCTTCAAGACTTAGGCCGTGTATCTCATGACTACAAAGCTCTCACCATGGAATTTAATTGGAATGGAGAAGCTGTATTGCTGCAAGGAGACCTCATACCTACATCCAGGAATATCACTTACAATCAATTACAAGCACTCTTAGATCATGGTGAATTTGCACAATTATATGAAATACATCAACTCAGCAGTTCTGAAGAAGTAGTTAAAGAAAGCCTTGAATTCAGCCTACCTGCAGGACTTCACTCAGATGTGGTTCTTCTTCTCCAGAACTACAAGGAGCTGTTCTTACCACCTAAACATCTTCCTCCACGTAGAGCTATTGATCACAGAATTCATCTCCTTCCTCACACTAAGCCCATCAATGTCAGACCATATCGCTATCCACACTATCAGAAGGGTGAAATGGAGAAGTTGGTGCGCGAGATGCTTGACCAAGGAATCATCAGACCCAGCCACAGTCCTTTTTCATCTCCTGTTCTATTAGTAAAGAAAAAGGATGGAACCTATCGATTTTGTGTTGATTATAGAGCACTAAATGCCGCCACAATCAAAGATAAGTTTCCCATACCTACAATTGATGAACTTCTGGATGAACTGGGAGAAGCAAAGGTATTCAGTAAGCTTGACTTGAGGGCAGGTTATCATCAAATCAGGATGTATGAACGAGATGTTTACAAGACAGCTTTTAGAACTCATGATGGCCATTTCGAATTCCTGGTGATGCCGTTTGGTCTCTCTAATGCACCCTCTACTTTTCAAGCAACAATGAATAGAATATTTGAACCATTTCTGAGAAGATTTGTCATTGTATTCTTTGATGACATTCTTATTTACAGCCCTACATTCTCAACCCATTTACAACATCTGGAACAGGTGCTGGAACGTCTGAAAACACACAACTTCTTTGTCAAGATGTCTAAATGTTTATTTTGCAAAGAGAAAATAGATTATTTGGGACATGTGATCACTCCAAGTGGCGTTTGTGCTGATCCTGACAAGGTGGAAGCTATGACCAATTGGCCAAAACCCACAAATCAGCGCCAATTGAGAGGATTCCTGGGACTCACAGGGTATTACAGGAGGTTTATCAAAGGGTACTCTACAATTCCAGCCTCATTAACAGATTTATTATGTAAGGATGGCTTTGAATGGAACTCTGGAGCTTCTGCTTCTTTTGAAGCTTTGAAACAAGCAATGATCAATGCACCTGTGCTGCACTTACCTAATTTCAACAAGGAATTCATCATAGAAACTGATGCTTCCAAGAGTGGGATTGGTGCAGTACTCATGCAGGAGGGTCATCCCATCTCTTATTTTAGCAAGAAACTTGGACAAAGACTGCAAACAGCCTCCACATACATCAGAGAGTTACATGCAATAGTAGAAGCTGTTCACAAATGGAGACAATATTTACTAGGGAGTTTCTTTGTTATTAGAACAGATCACCAGAGTATCAAACAACTTCTACAACAAGTGGTTCAGACTCATGAACAACAGACGTACCTCCGGAAGCTTTTGGGATTTCACTTTAGAATTGACTATAAACCTGGTTCTTCTAACATGGCAGCTGATGCTCTTTCTAGGATGCATGAAAAGGAGGAAGCAAACATAGCTTTGCATATTGCCAGCCAACCCATTTCTAACCTCTTAGCCTCTTAAGCAAGAGAATGCAACACTGGAAGATATGCAACTCAAACATCAGAAATTCATGGATGGAACCCTACCCGTCGCTTATACAATACATGATGGAATGCTATTTTACCAGAAGAGATTCTATATTAGCCCCCAGTCCAATCTCAAACCATTATTGTTGCAAGAGTTCCATTCCACACCAATGGCAGGACATGCTGGAATTAAACGCACCTTAGTCCGTTTGTCAGCCCAATTCTACTGGCCAGGCATGCGTCAAGATGTAGAGAAATTCATCAACAACTGTTTGATATGTCAACAAACCAAGTACTCTACACAACCTCCTGCCGGGCTCTTGCAACCTCTGACTATTCCTTCTATGGTTTGGGAGGATGTAACGATGGATTTTATAACTGGGTTGCCAGATTCCCAGGGATTTACAGCGATACTGGTCGTGGTTGATCGCTTAACAAAGTTTGCCCATTTTGCACCACTACACAGTCAATTCACAGCATCCCATGTAGCGGAAGTGTTTGCAGACAAAGTGGTAAAAATACATGGGTTCCCTCGCACCATCATCTCCGACCGAGACCCCATTTTTGTCAGCCATTTCTGGAAGAAGTTATTTGCACTTAGTGGAACAACGCTTCATCACAGCACCGCGTATCACCCTCAAACCGATGGGCAAACTGAGGTTGTTAATAGGGGCCTGGAACAATACCTGCGCGCCTTCACCAGTACTCAGCCTTCCAAGTGGGCACGACTACTATGTTGGGCAGAACTTTGTTACAATACTGGATACCATAGTGGCATCAAAATGACTCCATATCAAGCGTTATTTGGACGACCACCTCCTTCGTTACCATCCTACTCACCAGGCACCACTAATGTTCAAGCCGTAGATGAATTGCTAATAGAGAGAGACTCACTCATGCGCTCTTTGAAGAAGAATTTGCACCAGGCGCAGCATCGGATGAAGCAAAAAGCTGATGCTCATCGGCGTGAACTCGAGTTCAACGTGGGTACTCAAGTGTTGGTTCGCTTGCAACCATATCGCCAAACAACTGTGGCTAGGCGACACTCCACCAAGTTGAGCCCCCGTTACTATGGTCCTTTTACTGTGATTGAACGCATAGGATCGGTGGCTTATCGTCTGCAATTACCTCCAGAGAGCAAGATCCATCCGGTATTTCATGTCTCTGTTTTAAAGCCATTCAAAGGTACAGCAGCGGACCAAGTTTGTCAGTTACCAAGCAATGCAGAAGAATCCTTTTCACGGCCCCATCCTGTGGTAATATGCGCCTCACGTGTCATTTTGCAACGAGGCCGTCCAGTCCGACAAATACTGGTTCAATGGAGTGATGTGCCTCCTGAAGGTGCAACCTGGGAAGCATACGATACCTTTCGTCAAACATATCCGCAGTATCACCTTGAGGACAAGGTCTTATTTCAGACGGGGGGAGTTGATACAGCCCTCCCAATCGAGCTTATTGGATGTACCTGTGCTCCAAAAGTTGGAGACGAATGCAAATAAATGGAGACGAAAGCACTCGTAAGCTTCCGGGAAGAGACGATCTCAAGTCATGGAAGGACACAACGGAGACACAGACCACCCGCGTGGATGAAAGACTACGTGACTAAACACGTGCATGCGATCAAGACGTAAGAGATCAACATGGAATTCGTAAGCCCTGCATGGGATCTCAAAGTACCGCAAATCACGTCCATATTATTAGGGTTAGTTATATTATTAGGGTTTCGTATATGTGTGCCTATATAAAGGCAATTAGGGTTGATTATTAGATTATGAGATGAATTTGGATTTCTTTTATCTTGGAGTTGAATTATTCTTTTCTCATCTCTTCTTCTTCTTCAACCTTGATCCCTTCTTCCTCTTCTTGGAGTAAGTACCCACTCTAAGTGGTACTGTTGATACATCCTCAATCCAACGGAGTGTATCACCATCCTATTGGCAGTGGAGAAGTTTCTAGTTGTTAGCCCAGCAACAACCGCCTGGAGCTCCCCCAAAGCCTGTTGGATCTCACACTAGAAACTTCTCAATTCAGCCCTTGTAATCAGGTCTTCCTCATGGTCACCACTGTCAAGGATGTCTTCCTCACAGTCACCGCCGTTAAGGATGTCTTTTTCGTTCCGCGCATTCGATATCTAACCATGATTAAGCCTGTCTCCGATGCCAACCGACGTAGTGAAAGCATGAAGTCGTTGGAATCATGAACAGAGAGAACAAAATAATTTGTTTATTTCATCAAAGCTGTCGTACAATGATCATAAAAGTCTTTATACAGGCAACCCCAAACCTTAATTCAACTAAAAATAAGAAATTATAGAAAAATCCTCTAAAATATAAAATTAAGGGCCTAAATGACTGAATTTTCAGAAAAGTCCTCCAAAAACAAAAAAAAATTCTTCTGCTTCTGACGATCCAACCTATTAGAAACTCCTCTATAACCCGTTCTACATCAATTCTCAATGCTCCTTCTAGCTCTCCCTCTTACTGGTACCTTCTTTGACTTGATAGTCGGAGGCTACCCTGGGGCACGAGCACCTGGACCTCCTAGATCCTGTGAGCAAGGAGCATGCAGTTGATCTTTACTTTAATTCTTGAAGTTTCTTCATCTTAATCGATTTCTCATCTGTTGACCCGGATCTGTTCTAATTCTAAAAAGAGATCATATCTCAATGGAATTCATAAATAAATCCTTGTAAGTTATTTATAATTATTAATAAAAATATATATTGGACTTACAATGAAACAAGTACATGTATATGTTTTCAAGTTTTATCAAAGACTTTTAACTGATTCTAATTCTAGGTCGGTTTACTTGTCGGACCTCATCAAGCTCATAGATGCTCATATTCTAATTGGGCAATTTTTTTATCTTTTTTTTTTAAAAAAAATTAGATAAGTTTTTTTTTTAATATTAAAAGATAACTTAAGTTGAAGGTTTCCTTAAACAAGTTGGCCGTCCACCTCATCTATAAAAGCAAACTATTATTCTATATCTTCTATGTTTTCAGTGTTTTATTTCATCTAGGTTTTCACTTTCCTTTAATGTCTCTTCAGAACTCCTACTTTGACTCAAACAACAAATTAAGGTAAATCTACTACTTCAACTTACTTTCATGTGTATGACTTTTTAGTTGACAAAAGAACATGGTCAACTTAGTAAAATCTACAAGCTCAAGCTCGCATCAGATGCATTATAAAAACTTTAATTTACATGCAAATACTAAAGTTAGAGCTCATGACATCAATAGTATAAGTAATACAAGTGCCTAATGTTTCTCATGAGTCATGACATCAATCTACTAAGTTGACCATGTTGGTCAACTTAGTAAATCTACAAGCTCAAGCTAGCATTAGATGCATTATAAAAACTTTAATTTACATGCAATTACTAAAGTTAGAGCTCATGACATTAATAGTATAAGTAATACAAGTGCCTAACGTTTCTCATGACATCAATCGTATAAGTTGACCAAGAACATGGTCAACTTAATAAATCTACAAGCTCAAGCTAGCATTAGATGCATTATAAAAACTTTAATTTACATGCAATTACTAAAGTTAGAGCTCATGACATTAATAGTATAAGTAATACAAGTGCCTAACGTTTCTCATGACATCAATCGTATAAGTTGACCAAGAACATGGTCAACTTAATAAATCTACAAGCTCAAGCTTGCATTATAAGAACTTTAATTTACATGCATGTACTGAAGTTAGGAACTCATGATATCAATAGTATAAGTAATACAAGTGCCTAATATGTTTAAGCTAGTGTTTGTGCGAGTGTGTGATTTATTTTTCCTCTCTTTCATCTGATTGTAATGTCATCTATCTAAAATAAAATAAGGGAATTTAACAAAAATATTAAATATATATTATAAATTATTAAATTTTAAACTTAATAATTTTTATATGTAATATGTTAACTAATTATGAATTGCAATCTGAAACTCAGTATGTAACTAAAAATACTATACTATCTATTTATGTATGTATAAATTAATATTGTTTAAACTACTCTTATTAAGAACACAGTTTAAGATTATTTAATTCAATAATTTTGTAGATAATTTTAATTTAGTGTTTTTTTTTTTTTTGTGTGTGTGTGTTTTAGAGAGGGCTATGCAATCAGATACTATGGTTTGTACAAAATCTTCTTTCCATAAATGGAATGATGGTCAATGGACCTTTGACTTCAGAGCAGAGTCAAAGTCAGCTAGCGCCGCCAATTTGCCCAGTGACAGCCGCAGCAGCCGCAGCAGTGGCAGTATGACAATTATGTTCTACGTTGTCAGTGAGACTGAAGACATGATCATCCCAGAGCCATTGAGGTTAGAGTGGAGGGTCGAAGAATGTATGGAACTTGCTCACCCGGAGAACTCTGATATTTGGCTCGATATAATGGCACTCCTTGACTGCATGCCTTCCTTCCCTAATGATGCTCGCGATATCCTCAAGAGTCAAATGTCCTCTGAAGCTTCTGAGTTTATGCGAATTGTGTCTCGACATAACCATCAAACTGTCAAGATGTGGCTGGAAATCAGACTGTACATTCACTCCTCCGTTGATGCACTGTCGCAAGAGCTCCGACAGGCTGTGTTGGACTTCAACAATAGTTATAGGTACGTCGAGACAAGTAATGAAGATGCTGCAGATAATGATGAAGGTCATGATGCTGAGAGCCTGTTGATGTTGGCCACTGTCATTGAGAAGAATGTGAGGTTCGAGGAGTTGCAGGGACTGGAAGATGCACGCAAGATTTGCACTGTGTGTCAGGAGGAGTTGCAGACTGGGGTTGTCACCGGACAGATGCCCTGCAAACATGTCTTCCATAAAGAGTGCATCGAGAAATGGATGTTGCGGAGCAACAACTGTCCTGTTTGCAGATTCAAGTTGCCTGATACCTAGTCTTCTTATTGATCTAGAATGAAGTTTACAGTGTACTCAAGTGTCAGTTACTATTCATAGTGCCATAGTTTTTGCACCAAAAACCATTTGGTGTTTTATTTCACACTCTGTAATTTATGTCGGTTTGCAGTAGTCTGAAGAATCAGACACTGCATAATGATCAATAGCAATGGACAGAAATACCAATAATTTATTAATTCAGTGATACGATTGAAGATGTTCTGCAGTACATAAATACAGATTTTTGTTTCAGAATCAAGAACAGGATCAAAAGCTGAAATAGTGCACATAAAGTCAGAGCAAAACAAACCGAATAACATGAAAATGAATTACCAGTGAGGTTCCCTTGAATACCATGTGGTCATACAACCAACATGATCAAGACAATGATCTCTTCTTAAAGAGGTAGTGGGCAACCATCCATTCTTCTCCATTGTTGTACCCAAACAGCTCTGCAACAGATATGAAGAATGTTCGCCAATAGGCAGTCCATTTGGTAGCCGAGTCTTTTCCATATGTAGATTCCATTATAGGTTTTATAGAAACCAAATTCTGATCCATTCGTTTAAGCCACTCTTCACTGTGAGATAACAATTAAAGAAAAGAGATGATTAAAGCAGCCACTTCCCCCAAATATACACAATCTACACTATACAAAGCAAGAAACAGGGAAGCCCGGTGCTACAAAGCTCCCATAAGCAACAATTCAACATGAATTGACCTACATACAACAACTAAAGATAATATATACTTATTACGGTTCTTCAGAATACCGTTCATCTCTAGACATCTCTCATAAGCAACAATTGGAACCAAATGTCTAAATAATCTGCTTAGAAATATAAGTTGGATTGTCTTTACTAACATGAAGATGCACTCAATGAGTGTATGCTTGTTGTTTTCATTTCTCTTGTCATACTACATGAACATGAAGACATCATGCTTTAATGAGAGCATTTGATCAGTGCATGCGCAAGGAAAGCAGCACAATATCTAGTTTTTGTCAGCATGACAGGAACCTCCCTAAAAGAAGGTATTACTGTGTACACTTGCATCAATCTGAATTTCAGTAAAATTTTGATGTAAAACAAGTTCTCTCATAACAACATATACTGCATATACTGTATCTGATTATGTCTGCAAATCTCACAATGGTAAGTCCAATATAGTCATTAGTTGTTGAGCAATGAACGCGCTTAAGTCATACTAATAACACATGCAGAATATCTCAGCATGTCAGCAACAATGCTTATATTATGAGATGCCATTTGGTGTTCAAAACATCACTCAAACCAAAGTGTGATGAGAATAGTTTCATCCATAAATGAATGGTTAGGAAAACTTAATCAGGTTGGAGAGTAGGAATATGGTAGGAATATTGCTATTTATAATTTTCACTTCTTTTAGGGAGAGTTATATATAACAGAGCTGATTTTACATTATTTCAATTTCCCATTTGAGTAATTTGACACCATACCTTGCCCTTGAATAATGTGTCCCATTCACCAGCCAATGACCAACTACAGAAACATCATCCTGCACAAAAAGCAATCATATGTCATTCTAATAAACTCTGTTATCCAAAATTAAAGAGAAAAATTATATCAAACAGTTGTGTAGAAAATCGTAGCATTAAACATGAATGATCACCAAACAATTACACTTTACATTCATGCAAATTCAGATGTGACAGAACTTCCAAGTAATTACTGTTAGAGTTGTATATACATGTAGTGTATACGGTGGTTGTACCTTATTCTTACCTCGGGTGTTGCTATCACCCACTCTACCCTATTTGTATATGCTCTAATATACATTATATTCCATCAAGTCAAACAAAGAGCACTATTCTTCTCTTTCTCGTCCCTTACTTTCTTCCTAACATTGGTATTAGAGCCAAGGTTTTGACCCTTGGTGCTCCTCACTGCCGCTGGCCTCTATCTCTCCCTACCCAGATGTTGACCTCCTCCTTTCCGTGTTCGTGATTGCCGGGCCTCCTCGGACATACCCGCGGCCGCCCTGCTGCATCCTACAGTCCACGGCCTCCTCTAGTCCTCTTTCTTACAATCCGCAGTCCCGTGTGCACGCAGGGTATTTGTTGTTTTGTTTCTTCATATCTATTGTCTTGTGCACACCAAGTGTTTATTGTTCGCAGTCCCGTGTGCACGCAGGGTATTTGTTGTTTTGTTTCTTCATATCTATTGTCTTGTGCACACCAAGTGTTTATTGTTTTGTCTCCTTATGCCTTCAGGAAATGTTTCCTATCTTCAAAAAATGGATGTCATGTTTGATGGGAAGAATTACAAGGCTTTGTTCTTTATTCTTGGTGTCCTTTTTCGAGGGCTTAATATATGGGGTCACATTGATGGCACCAAGCCCGCTTATGTTCCTTAGGATGATTCAGAGTCTCTTCCCACTCTACTTCCAGTGGTGCGATCTCCCCTCAAGCCTAGGATTGGGCGAAGTAGTATGAGGATGATTCACAGGTTATTGTAGGTCTATCAGTCATGTGAGCTTCCTATTCGTCTTGCCGTTTATGATCTTTTAACGACCAAGGCGATCTGGGAGCATTAACGCAGGTTGTATCTTTCTTCCAGGCTCAAAAGAATTCTCTGGTGCAGGCTCTCTCCATCACTTATGAGCATAATCGATCCATTCAAGATTTCTTCACTGAGCTTAGTGACCTTTGGCGTCACTTGGATGTCATGTCACCATCTAGCTGCCCCACTTGTGAACGTTACACAGCTCTGGATGAGGATTGTGAGCACCTTCACTTGTATGAGAACCTGATCCGGCTCTAACCAGAGTTTAAGGTTGTGCGTGCTCAAATGATGCATCGACCTACTCCTCTTTCCCCAACGATGCTCTTGCTTCAATAATTATCGAGGAGACATGTTTGCAGTCTCTGGATGACATGCGCCACACTGGCATCTCATCTACACCTTACTCTATCCTTGCTATTCCTCAGAGTGACCTGATGGGCCTATACCAAATTCTAACTCCTCGGCTTCCACTACCGGGTCTACCTTAGCGTCAGTCGTGGTTGTTACATCGTCATACTCTTGGTCATATTCATTTCGAGTACCGCAAGCTACGTGTCTTGAAGTAGCAACGAGCCGCTTCAGCCTTGCCTCCTTCTCAGTTCTCTGGTAATACTTCTACTTCCTTGTTTGTGCTTGAGAAAATCATCCAATCATCAATTGTCACAAAGCATGCCTTCCTCTTCTGTTTCCTTATTACTTGGCTATGCACAAACTCCTCCGACCAATCCAATAACAGTATCTGCTCCTACAGGTATTACAACCGCCTCTTGGTTACTAGACTTTGGTACCTCATTTCATATGACCTTTAATGCCTCGTCTCTCTACTCCTGCGAGCTTGTCTCCACTGAGTTTTGCACTTAGTTTTCTGCTTCCATCTGTATTTTTCGTTCAGACTCAGGGGAAATATCTCTTCCATGAGTTTTGTAACCTTCTTACTTCTTATAAAACTCTTCCTCAGCTTCGTACCCCGGTGCTCATGCTTAGAATGGCACCGCAAAGCGGAAATATCACACCATTATTAAGACTGCCCACACGCTGCTTATTGTTTCCCATGTTCCTCCTTATTTTTGGTTTGAGGTTATCTTCACTGCTATCTATCTCATCAACCTTCAACCCTCTGCTTTTCTTCAGGGTTGCAATCCTGGAGAGTCTATTTTCTATTCCTCCATGTTATGCTCATTTGCGTGTTTTTGGTTGTATATATTATGTTCTCATTCCTCCTCAAGAGCGGACCAAACTCACTGCTTGATTTGTTCCTTGTGTTTTTTTTTGCTATAGCCTTGAGCATAAAGGCTACCAATACTATCATCTGGCAGCTCATCGCATACGCATATCTTGTGATATCATCTTTGTAGAGAACCATCCTTTCTATACGTCACTATCTTCGTTGTCTTCTACTTACTCTTCCATCACAGTCGACGATATCACCTTCCTTACTGTTCCACCACCTGTAGCTCCACCGGAGTCACCTCCTATTGTTCTGCCACCTGCAGCTCCATCAAAGTCACCTCCATCTCTCCTATCATCTGTAGCTCCACCAAAGTCTCATTTTTCTGTTCTACATACTCCACTTACTCCACCTATACTCTACCACTATACTTGTCGCCATCATCCACCTTCCTTACATGAGCCATCTACTCCATCCTGCCAAGCTTCCTCCAGTGAGCACTCTATAGATAATCCTCCTACATGACGATATCCCCACATGAGCATCGTTATCCATTAGATTGTCTCAACCTTGTTACTCAGTTTCTTAACTTGCAAGCTCTTCGTGTTACTGCCAGTACCCATCCAGAGCCCAGTTCCTACAGAGAGGTTGTTCAGGTTCTTGAGTGGTAGGTTACTATGTCTTATGAGTTGAGTGCTTTGGAGCGCACTACTACCTGAGAGTTGGTTCCCTTGTCCTTTAGTGTTGTTCCTATTATATGCAATTGGGTCTTCAAAGTCAAGACTCATTCTGATGGCATAGTTAAAAGATATAAGACTCAGTTAGTGGCTCACGGTTTTCAGCAGAAGCATGGTCATAATTATGATGAGACACTTGTACCTATAGCTCATATGACTACCATTCAAACTCTCAGTAACACTGTGGCAACTGTTCATCGTTGGTCTATGTCTCAGCTTGATGTGAATAATATTTTTCTTCATAGTGACTTGTAATAGGAGGTGTACATGGTTCCTTCCCTGGTCTCTCTTATCTCTCTGCTTTGGTTTGTCAATTACAGCATGCTTTCTATGGTCTAAAATAGGCCTCTCATTTCAGTACAATAGTGTTAGCTGTCGGCTTTTTACAAAGTCAGCATGATCCAGGCATCCAGCTATGTTCGTGCACTCCTCTCCTCATGGTCGAATTATTCTGCGGCTCTATGGTAGTGTTTGGATGGTGGGATATATGTATCCCTTGGATGAGGCTATCCATGAATGGGGATATTCATGGATGAAATGTAATTTTATTGTTGTTTGGTTGGTGAAATAAAGAGTGAGGGATAAAGATCGTTAGGTGTTTGTTTGGAAGTATAAGGATTTGTAAAGTTTTGGATATATATTTTTAATAATTTTTTTGGAGAGATAAAAATAGATAAAATAAATTTATATATAACTGTAAATATTCTAATTTAAATTACATTATTTAAAAATAAAATAATATTAATTATTTATAATTAGATAATTAATGATGTTGATATTAATTAATAGATAATGATAATTTTAACTCTCAAACAATAAGGGTGTGTTTGATTGGGTTTCTTTCCATGGAAAATTTTTCCATCACCCACTCTGAAGCACCGACACTCCGGCTTGCCTCACGTACCTGTGTCGGACACGTCTGCAACACGGACACGCGCCCGACACGCCCTGGTACGTGTCTGATACTCTGAAAAACGTATCCTTTTTTAAAAAAAAAAAAACCATCCTCGACACGTCCGCGACACGTGCGGACACGGGCTTGAGGAGCTGATCAGCGTCGCCGGAGTGGACAATCCGAATCACCTCCCACTCGAACTGGGCCTCCTCTCGGCCAAGGTGGCGGCGACACTTCTCATCGTCTCCGGTGAGAGAGAGGGCTGAGGTGGAGGCGAGTCATGAGGGAAGAACCCAAGGGCAGAGGTAGAGGTGAGCGTAGGTCGTCGAGGGAGGATAACAGGGAGGAGGCGCCGTTTCTTCATGCAAGGGAGAAGATCTAGGGTTTTGTAAATGGGCTTATGTGCACCGTTTGATCATATGATCCAACGGCCAAAAATCATGATTTGTTATAATAATAAATTCTGATTTAAGAATTCTGATTTTATTTTTAATTAAAAATATTAAAACAATATCCTTTTTATTTCATTTGTTTTATTTTGGATTAATTACACTTTTCGTCCCTGAAAATGGTGGCATTGTTCACTTTTATCCTTGTATTTTAAAAATATTCAATACAGTCCTTGTGTAATGCGCAATACAATGTTAGGGACCAAAATAGAACAGAAAACGCAATACACAAGGACTGTATTGAACATTTTTAAAAAAATATAAGGATAAAAGTGAACAATAACACCATTTTCAGGGACGAAAAGAACAAAATTTCCTAATACACAAGGACTGTATTGAACATTTTTAAAATACAAGGATAAAAGTGAACAATGACACCATTTTCAGGGACGAAAAGTGTAATTAATCCTTTTATTTTTATAAAATCAAAATTTTAAAATAAATAAATTTATGGACTTTAGTTTTTTTTTAAAGATAAAATCTATCAAAACTAAATTTAAAAATCAGACCAATGTAAAAGTTAAAATTATAATTAAAATTTTTTTGAAAACCCAAATCAAATTTTAATAAAATTTAATTTCAAATCTTAAACTTACCATTCACCACCCCTTTATGTCTTTTCAGTTTTCACTATTTTCAAACATTGCTTTTTTACTGTGCATTATTACTGTGCATTAGGGTTTTTCCTCCACTGAGAGTCGCCTCCACAGCTTCTTCTTCTGCAAACCGGTATGCCTTGATTTTTTTTGGGGATTTATTAGTTCAATAAATTTTTTTAAGAATTGATTACAAACTGCATACATATTCTAAATTTTTTTAATGGATTATTATTAATTCAATATTTTTTGGTGGATTATTATCAAATTGTATACACATTCTAATATTTTTTGGTGGATTATTATTAGTTCAATATTTTTTTTGGTGGATTATTATCAAACTGCATACATAATCTAATATTTTGGAATTTTTGTTCTTCTAAATATTTAAATTTTGATTGTGATTGCTTAATTTCTGTTTTTTTTATAACTATATTGTAATTGTGTTTCGATTGATAAATATGTATTTTGTTCTTTGTATAGATTTATTTTAGCTGAAATATGAATTCTACGGGTACTACGGGTGCTAGTAATGCACCTAATGTAGAAGATTTGAATAAGCCAATGTGGAAATATGTAACAAGACTTGACAAACTCGGCGAAGGTGGTGGCAATGTTTCATGGCAATGCAACTTTTGTAATAAAGTTGCAAAGAGTTCTTATACACGGGTGAGTGTTCATCTATTAAAAATAGCGGGTACGGGAATTGGAGCTTGTCCAAAGGTGATAATGAAAGATATTTCTGAAATGCAGAAGTTGGAGGAGGAAGCAAAGTTTAGATTGCAACAACATGCACCAAAGAAAGTACCATTACTACCTCAAAGTTTTTCATCAGATAATATATCTCCATTTTTTCAAGGAGGGATAGACTCGAGAAAAAGAAAGAACATTGCAAGCAGAAGTAGAAGTGGAAGTGTTAGTGGAAATCCACTTGAGAAGGCATTTAACATCGCTGCTCGTGATCAACTTCATGCACAGATTGCTCGGATGTTTTATTCTTCAGGCCTACCATTTCATCTTGCAAGGAATCCTTATTATGTGAGTTCCTACACTTTTGCCGCTAGTAATCCAATTTCAGGATATTTGCCTCCAAGATATAATTTGCTTCAGACCACCTTACTACAAAAAGAGAAAGCAAATATTGAGAGATTGTTGGAACCCATCAAGGGGACATGGAAGGAAAAGGGTGTAAGTATTATGAGTGATGGATGGAGTGACTCACAAAAGAGGCCGTTAATTAATTTTATGGCGGTGACTGAAGGGGGCCCAATGTTTCTTAAAGCTGTGGATTGCTCGGGTGAAACAAAAGACAAATTCTTTATTGCAAATCTGATTAAAGAAGTTATTAATGAGGTAGGGCATGATAATGTGGTTCAAATCATCACAGACAATGCCCCAAATTGCAAGGAAGCTGGTCAACTAATTGAAGCACAATTTTCCACTATCTTTTGGACTCCATGTATGGTCCACAATTTGAACCTTGCTTTGAAGAACATTTGCATGGCGAAGAATGTTGAAAATAATCAAGCTACATATGAAGAGTGTAGTTGGATCACTGATATAGTGGGAGATGTGATGCAAATAAAGAATTTCATAATGAACCATTCTATGAGGTTAGCAATATTTAATGAGTTTGTTTCATTGAAGTTGCTTTCAGTTGCAGAGACGCGCTTTGCTTCATCTATTGTGATGCTAAGAAGATTTAAGCTCATCAAGCAAGGTCTCCAAGCTATGGTAATTAGTGAGAAATGGCAATGTTATAGAGATGATGATGTTGGAAAGGCAAGGTTTGTGAAGGAGAAAGTGTTAGATGATGTGTGGTGGGATTCTATTGACTACATACTTTCCTTTACCGCATCCATATATGACATGCTTAGAGCTTGTGACACGAAGAAGCCTTGTCTTCACTTGGTTTATGACATGTGGGATACAATGATTGAAAAAGTGAAGACAACCATATATAGGCATGAAAGGAAGCGACAAGAGAAAACATCTACCTTTTATGATGTGGTGTACCAAATTCTTGTGGATCATTGGAACAAGAATAACACACCACTACATTGCATGGCACATTCTTCGAACCCAAGGTAAATTTTTAATCTTAACACTAGCCTAGTATAATACATTATTTTTTAAATCGTTATAAACTTGAATAGTCACTTATTCATATATTGTATATAAGTTGTAATAATTTTTTTTAACCTTTCTAATCAAGGTACTATAGCGATGGATGGCTTCAAGAGGGCCCAAATCGAGTTCCTCCACACAAGGACTTGGAGGTTTTCCGTGAAAGAATGAAATGTTTTAAAAGGTATTTCCCAAATTCAGAGGAGCGAACAAGAGTACTATTAGAGTATGCAAATTTCTCTACACGTTGCGGAGATTTTGGGGAGTTTGATTCGATACATGATCGATATACTATGGATCCCAAAAGTTGGTGGGTTATTCATGGTGCATGCGCACTTATGCTTCAAAGTGTGGCTTTGAAACTTCTAGTGCAACCATCTTCATCATCATGTTGTGAGAGGAATTGGAGTACATACTCTTTCATACACTCACTAAGAAGGAACAAGATGACACCTAAATGTGCAGAAGATTTGGTATTCATTCATAGTAATCTTCGTCTTCTATCAAGAAAAACCCCACAATATATGCAAGGGGAAACAAAGTTGTGGGGCATTGTTGGAGATACATTTGATTCCTTTGAAGATGTTGGGATGCTTGAAGTTGCAAACCTCTCACTTGATGAACCTAATTTGGAGGCCATGGTTTTTACAGATGATGTTGCTATTGGTGATAGTGAAGATGATGAGGCAATGGAAATTGGTTCTAACGATGGATAGGGAGGACTTTAGTTTTATTACATTTTGTTAAAACTTTGATATATGTTTGTGATGATGAACTTTCATTTTGTGCTTGTGATGTGCTTTATGTGCTTGTGATAGACATTTTGTGTAATGGACTTTTATTTCAGTTTATGTTTTTGATTGATGGATATAATTGTTGTTTTATCTTCTTTTGATTTTTTGTGTGGAATTTGTGGATTGTTTGATATGATGAAATGAAATCTAATAACTATATTTCATCAAAATATTATATATAATATTTTTATATGTATTTTTATTCAATGTGTCCCAACGTGTTCGTGTCCTACATTTTCTAAAAATGCCGTGTTGGCGTGTCCGTGTCCCGTGTCCGTATCGGTGCTTCATAGATCACCCATTTTCCAGCATTTTGGGATGTTTGATTAACAAAATTTTTCATGGAGGTTTTTTCCACAAAGCTAGTCACGTGACCTCTTTTCCGTCAAATTGGTGGAAATATTTTCCTCTCCCAACCCAAAAAAAAGTTTTCCATGAAAAATGTGAGGGGTTATATGAAAAAAAAAACAAAATAAGGATTGGTCTTGGTTGTTTGAATTTCAAAGAGCTATCAGATATACACAAACATTTTATATCATCATTTTAAATTTTTTTATCCTCTAAAATTGCTTATGTTTTATATTGTTTGAATTTCAAATATGAGTTATCTTATACGCACAAACTTTTATCTCGTCGTTTTGAATTTTTTATCCTTTAAAATTGTTTATATTGTGATTAATTGGTTCATTGCTTGGAAAAAAGTTAATTTTCCATGGAAAATTGATGCAATCAAACAACAAATATACTTTTTTTCATAGAGAATGTTAGATTTTTCATGGAAAATAAGGGCAATCAAACAACAAAACAATAATTTTCCATGAAAAATGTAAGATTTTTTAACAAGAAAATAATGACAATCAAACGGCCACTTTCTCGTTTTCAACGGAAAATTTTGCCATGGAAAATTTTGGGTCAAATACCCTGAATGGTTCTTGCCCTTTTGGTCCCTCTATTCTCAATTGTCCCAATGGGGTTCCTGTATTTTATGAACCGGAAAAAATTAGTCCCTTCCTCTAACGCCCGTCATCTTTCCCATCCGGTTTAATGACATGGCATTTTTTATTAATATAATTATATTAAAATATTGTGAAAATTTTAAAACCCTTCTAACTTTCTTAACTAACCATGTTCACTCATCGGATCCAAACCAACTCTTATCGGATCCCAGTTAAACACCAAATCAACACTTATTAAAATATTCTAAAAAAGGTTAAACCCTATTTAAGATATTAAATCTTATTTAAAATACTAAATAATATAATTAACAACTAATTAATTAAACTCAAACCCTAATTAACTAACCCTAACACTATCCACTCTTCATCTCTCTCCCCAAGTAGCCCCCAAGCTGCCATCACCACCCTCATCAAGCAGCCTCCCGCCACCGCCTCAGCCTCCTCCCCCATCCCATCGAAGACACCGCCGGCGTCGTCAAAATCCTTCACAACAACCACCTCCTCGACACCACCGTCATCGCCTCCTCCCGCCGCCCTCCTCTACAGCCTCAACGTCCTCACTCGTGGCCTCAAAGACGAGTCATGGAACATCACTTGCTTCCTCATCCTCTCCAAACACCTAACTACAACCTCCATTAATGATCATCATTGTCGTCTCAAGACGAGCATGGTCATTACTCACCGGGGCGCCGCCATAATAGTAATCTCGGCCTTCTCGTCTCGCAACCTAAATCTCACGAAGCTGAAGGTCATCAACCCGGCGATCACCGACGGGAAGGGACCCGCCATGATCTTCGACGTCCGTGGGAAAGGATCTCTCAATCTCAGAGCTTTCTCTCATGTCTTGTACGTTGCCTTCGAGGGCACATTGGAGAACTCCAGAGTCAACTTCGCTTGGGGCACCTTGGAAGCTCGGTAGCTACCGCGAGGGCAGCGGGTCAATGATGCGGAGGAAGAGGGCTCCTCAACTCCCACGGAGGGGCATAGGAGAGAGAGGAAGAGGGGCAGAGATAGAGGAGGAGGTGGGTGGCGGGGGAGAGAGAGGAAGAGGGGATAAGGTTAGGGTTAGTTAATTAGGGTTTGAGTTTGATTAATTAGTTGTTAATTATATTATTTAGTATTTTAAATAAGATTTAATATCTTAAATAGGGTTTAATCTTTTTTAGAATATTTTAATATGATTATATTAATAAAAAATGCCACATCATCGAACCGGATGGGAAAGATGACGGGCGTTAGAGAGAGGGACAGATTTTTTCCGGTTCATAAAAGATAGGGACCCCATTGGGACAATTAAGAATCGAGGGACCAAAAGGGCAAGATTCGGAATAGGGACCCCATTGGGACAATTAAGAATCGAGGGACCAAAAGGGCAAGATTAGGAAACCATAAGGACCATTCAGGGTATTTGACCAAAATTTTGCCATGGAAAAATTTTCTTTTTCACCCATTTTCCATCTTGCAATCAAACACAGCCTAATATCTTATATTCATCATTAATATATATTTATTATATATTAAAAAATATTTTTTAAAAAATTATAAAAATAATTTATATAATCATTATTTCAAATTATAAAATTATTATAAATATTCAAATTTAATCAAATTAAATATTTAAATTAATATATATTATATATAATATATAATTTTTTAATTTAAAAATTATTATTTATTTAAATAAAATAAAAAACAACAACCCTCGTTCCGCTCCAAGGGATGAGCAACATCTCTCCGATTTGGAGGGACACCACTCATCCCTCCGAGAGGGATGAGGAGCATCCTTATCCCGCTCCATCCGGGCGTCCAAACACCTAAATGGAGTTATAGCCTTGGATATACCGTCCCCATGCGGGGATTTCCCAGGCGCCAAACACACCTTATGTGGATGACATTATCATTAATAGTGATGACCTCTTTCATGTTGAGTTCGTCAAGCACCAACTTCAATGACAACTTCAGATGACAGATCATAGCCCTTCTTTGTGTTACTTTCTAGGGATTGAGATTACCTCCACTTCAGATGGCTATCAGCTTTCTTAACAGCAGTATACTTCTGATTTACTTGCTCGTGCTATCTTCAGTTATGTTCAGATGGGGGTACTTTTTTACCTGATCCAACTTGTTATTGGCATCTTGTTGGGAGTCTTATTTACCTTACCATTACATGGCCCGACATTACCTATGTTGTTCATGTATTGATCCAGTTTGTGCGTTCTCCTACATTTGTGCATTATGCTTACTTGTTGCGGGTCCTTCGATATCTTTGCGCCATTCCACTATATGGTCTTTTCTACTTGAGTACTGATCCTTTTCAGTTACAAGCCTACTCAGACTCTACTTGGGCTAGTGACCCTGTGGATCGTCGCCCTGTCATTAGCTTATGTGTCTTTCTTGGCTCCTCGCTTATTATATGGAAGTCCAAGAAGAAGACTAGTATCTCTCACTCTAATACTGAGGTTGAGCTTCGTACTATGGCTACTACTGCTACAGAGATAGTTTGACTTCATTGGCTTCTCAAGGATCTTGGTGTTTCTTCTCCTGGTCCTACTTCTTTCTTCTGTGACAACAACGATGCCATTCAGATTGCCCTTAATCCAGCCAAGAATGAGTTATCTAAACACATCGGTGTTGACGCCTTTTTCCTTCGAGATCAACATCTCCAGGGCACACTAGTTTCTCACTATGTGCTTTCGGAGCGTCAGCTTGCCAACCTGTTCACCAAATCTCAAACTCAGAAGCAACAAATGTTTCTTCTCTCCAAACTCAAGGTCGGGTGTTATAGTTGTATATATGTGTAGTGTATATGGTGATTGTACCTTATTCTTACGTCAAGTATGACCCTATCTACTCTATTTGTATATGTTCTGATGTATATTGTATTCCATCAAGTCTAACAAAGAACATCATTCTTCTCTTTCTCCTCTCTTTCTCTCTTCCTAACAATTACAACCATATCTATGAAAGAAACAGTTGACACAAGGAAAATTATCAAGAAAAGACAACTTCTATCGCAGAAAATGTAGGAAAAATAAGGAGTTAATAAAAAAAAGTAATAATAAGAGTTAACATTTCTGATAGCACAAAGATTCCCGACTAAAGCATAAGCCAAATTGAAAGGAGTCATTTAAAGGAGTAGTTATCATAAAGTCTAATACCCAATTTAGTCCCTCTATTATACTGAAACTACACTTTTGGTCCCTCCATTACAAATTGAGCCTTTTTAGTCCCTCTACTTTCACGATTGTAAAAATACAATCCCTAAAGACATATGTACAGGGACCAAAAAGGCCTGAAAAACATATGTATAGGGACCAAAAAGGGATCAAAAAGACTCAATTTATAATAAAGGGACTAAAAGGGCCGGTTTGGTATAATAGAGGGACTAAATTGGGTATTAGACCTGATCATAAGTTATAAAAAGATAAAATCCTAAAATGAATAGGTGTCTTAACATGTTAAACAAAGAAGTGTAAGAGTCCATACTATCTTGAATGGCCATCTTCAAGGTAATGAACACCATGATAAAGTGAAACATCTTATTAACCAACCTACCTGAAAATATAGTAATAGGTTAGCAGAAGGCATTGTACCACCAGTGAAGAAGTACCTCGTAATCCAGTCATCTTCATTAGTGTCCTGAATGGGAAGAATAATACTTAACAATGAAAAATTTTCATTAAACATGCTCTTAATATAAAAGTATTTTATCATAGAACAAAGAACAGCAAACAATTCCACAACATTTAATTACAAATAGTGAAACATTATTCTATTTTTGGTTAGAAGCAAGAATACCTCAAAATGGTAAGCAAATGCTTTGTGGCAAAAATAATGGACAAACAGTAGGCTATCTGGCTTCATCCATAAAGATATTTTCTTGAGAAGCTCCTTATAATTCTTCATGTGTTGCACAAGGAGAGATAAACTTAAGTTCCCAAATCAAGAAGAACATGGAAAACCAACTTAAGTAAGCATTACTCACAAACCTCAAACATCTCTATAGATATTACTCGATCAAATTGATCCTCCATCTCAAACTCACTGATATCCGCTACAATTATCT
Organism: Dioscorea zingiberensis; assembly: GCA_026586065.1. Lineage (NCBI taxonomy): Eukaryota > Viridiplantae > Streptophyta > Magnoliopsida > Dioscoreales > Dioscoreaceae > Dioscorea > Dioscorea zingiberensis. The sequence continues at coordinate 80,389,397 of CM048818.1, read as the reverse complement.
TTACATTTTCTAACTGACGTTCCCTAGACAAGAAAAAAAGTCAAGTTGCCACAACTAAGCATCTAAAGATTCTAAACAACAACCTTTAAATTTATGACCTTTGTTTTCAATTAACAGGAAAAAAAATAATTCATTTTGATTACATAAAGCAAAACTTTAAGATGAAATAAAGAAGAAAAAGATAACCGTGGAGTAAAAGACATTGGCTAAAAGGGAGAAAATAAAAATTGTGTAAGGAAAGAAAGAGAAAAATAAAAATGAAGAGATTGTATACAAAAAAATAATAAACACAATACCTAAAGATAATACACCTATAGAATTCTTCCTATGTGCAAAAAAAGAAAAATTTGAAGAGAGACAAAATCTAGCACTAATATCATATTTAAAACAGAGAGAACAATAGCTTTAATATCATCTTAAAAATAGAGATTTGAACTAGGTTAATACTATAAGAGTGCAAGACTGTGATTAGATAGAGAATGTGAAAGAGGGTGCACACCCCAAATGTTAGAATCCATTATCTAATGCAGAGGGCTAGTCTAAAATGATACAAATATACAAGATAATACCCTAATAAATTGATCAACACCAATGAGTGTTTCATTAATGTCAAACACAATCAACATACCGGCATTGCTCATCTATAAAATCTTTCGGCGTAGTTGAATTGCAAATCCCAGTGATGCGACAATTAGGGAAATTACTGGCTATGAACAAGGAAAGCGAACCCCAGCCACATCCAACATCAAGAATGGTCTGCCCATCCCTCACTTGCGCTCTCTCACAATAGAGCTCCAGCATGGCATGCTCAGCATCCTCCAGAGTGCTTGAATTCTCAAGAAAGTAGCAACAACTGCAAAGATCTAGGCTCTAAGAACAATAAAAATGTACCAACTTTCACAAGGAAAGTTAGCTAGCCCCATTCCTTCTCACAAGGAGAGGTTGAGAGTTCAAATCATATCACTGACGTATTTCAAGTAGCTTGTCCGTATTTATTAAAAAAATAATAATGAAAATATAATAATGGAGCCATGAATGGAATGGTAAAGGTAAAAAAAACAAGAACAATATATTTTAATAAACCAAAATATTACATAAAACTCCACACTCATATAAAAGTAGACTCATAGTTATATAAACTAAACCATTTAAAAAAAAAAATAGGAATATGAATAATAAGATTACTAATAAACATAAAAATTATTTTCCAATAATAATACTAAAAATAGACTCACATAATATATCTAAAATACCAAACATATTTTAACAGTTCCTCTCAAGCTTATGATGAATAAAATGTGAACCAAGAGTTTGATAAATACTTAATAACAATAACTATAGTAGAAGAAAAGGAATACATGTATATATATATAAGAGGACAATATATTATAATAAATTAATTAATTAAATGGATAGATATTCATGATAATAAGAGCAGAGCACAAAGTTTCTCTATAAGCATGTAACCTTTGATCCAAATTCTAAATAAAGCATGATTTATCTAATTTTTTTTAAAAAAATAATATTAAAAAATTACTCTTTCTAACAATCCCTAAAATAGCAAATAATGTTCAAACGAAAAAGAGAGGAAAATATAGAATCAAGGAAAAAAAAGAGGTAAAACCTCATACCTATACTTGAGATGCTTGCCAAGGACGAGTTTAAAGAAGGAAGTGGGGAGTTCGTAGTGCTGAGATTTAGGTTTTTCGGTGTGGACGGCAATGGGGAGATCGAGGAGAGAGCGTTTGAAGAGGAGGAGGTTGGAGAGCTGGAGCTCGGCGGAGGGCTGGTAGCCGAGGCGGAGGCGGGCGGCGAGGAGCAGGCGGGTGAGGCGCCGCACGACGGCGTCGGGGAGGACATTGCGCTCCAGCGATGCGAGGGCGGCGCGCACCGCGGCTTCGTACGGGACCCGGAGGAACGAATCCATAGTTATCTCGCGGGATTCTAATCCTTTTTGGCGCTCGTGTCTCTTTGATAATCACTGAAAAATAATATATAAAAATAATAATAATAAATGTATATTTTGAATTTGAAATTTCTCATTTTCATTTTTTATTTTCTATTTTGGAGCCAAAAATAAATAATTTGTTGTTATGAACTGTGTATGTACGACTTGTATGTTTGATTGTGATTCGAATCGGATTCTCTCTTTTTTTTTTTAATTAAGTTTTATTTATTATTAAATTGGAATTATTTATATAAATATTTAATAGAATTTCTGATCAAACTGGAAAATACATCTCATTATATAAATATTTAATAGAATTTCTAATCAAACTCGAAAATACATCTTATTAATGGTTCATAAACAACTACATATGCAAACGGTAACGACAAATCGGACATGTATCTCTTTCTTGAAGCCAACGAGTGATGCAGTCTCCATGGAAACGATGAGAGCAAGTAGCAAGCAGGGCGACCTCCTAACCTCTAACATACTCTTCCTTGCAAATAACACACATTCTTCTTGATCGTTTCGGAATCACGATTCGGTACCACCAAACTATCCAAAAGTATCTTCGGCACAGGCCGAGCAACAACATTAGCAAGAGTAATAGGCGGAGTCATTCTAGGTATCACCTCAGTGGGATTCACACTAAACATCTCCTCATGCATAACCAACACAAATGCAACAGAGGTGTCGCGCAATGGAGATATCTACGTCAAACCACAGGAAATCTAGACCAGACAAGATTTCCCGACATTATAGGATGCATTGAATCCAAGGCAGAATCTGAGAAGGGAGGAGAATGAACATCAAGGAGTATTAAGTTCTCTTCGGCCTCGGAAGTGCTTAAGGTGGTGTTTCTTTCACTGGACAACGAGAATTGATAGAATACCCTCCGATCACCAAGATGGTAAATGTAATCAGAACAAGTAAATAATGCTCTTGATGGTAATGGTATAGTAGTCAAGCGTTGCACTTGGAGACGCAAAGGAGGAGTGGAGTGTGAATCACTAGGGGGTTGAGAGGGCAGAGACAGAGACCAAGTCCAACCACAACAAGAAAGCAAAGACATTGTTGTTTGTTGGGAGTAAAGGAAGCGGGAAACAAATGAAGTTGAGTTGATGTTTATAGACTTGGCAGGGTATGTTTTTGCTAATTTTGTTAGAACTAGGATTGATTAGATATCAAATTCTATTGAGAGTAAAACTTCAGGGAAACAAAACAAAAGTTTAAATATAGGTTTTATCTAAATAAATAAATAAATAAATTAAGCTCTCCAAAAATCGTCGATATTTACATATAACCAACTCCATGAATTTCTTTAGAATTTGTATACAACTCCCGGAAAAGCTAAATGAGAAGATTTTAATGAGTGCATGCAATAAAACACTTTAGAATATAATATGATAGAGATAAGTTTGGAGAGACACATGGAATCGACCTAGCTAGACATGTGGAAGAATATGAGCCCTTGGTGCTATCGGGCTAGTTCGCCTTGACAGCAGACCTCCTCGGGATTCAAAGACTACCTCCTTGGGATCTTAAATTGATTCCTCCACAAGTGCCCCAAGCTCCTGATCCCAAGCCTATCTCCCCGCAAGCGAAGCACTCAACAAGCAAAAGGATCGGAGGAGATTACCGACGAGCCTTGTGTCCTTCTAGAAGAATTAACAACCGAGCTGGAGTCCTAAGGGTGCACACATGAAGCCTATAAATAGCAGATGCCTCCCGCCAGCCAAGGGGACTTTCCCCTTGGACCCTCCCAATCTCACTCTACCCCTTTTCCCTCTCATGTACACCAAAAAGCATAGATAGTGGATTTCTTTCTCCCAATGGGAAGCCTGTGGTTTTTCCCCGATTTGTGGGATTTCCACGTTAAAATCTTGGTGTTCTTACTTTTGTTTGCTTTTTTTTGTTTTTCTTGAATTTTTTCTAAAAAAATCTTTTACAAATTCAAATGTTAGCCGAATTTGGGGATTTTTTCTGGATTTGAGTTAACATAATACTAGTAAATGACTCTTTGCATTGCTCAAGAGTTTGAAAAAAATAAATCGTGAGCAATGTGGTCTCGCTGCTATATGTTAAAATTTAATCCATAAAATCTAAATTTCAACAAACTTGAAATTAATATGAGCAAATCAATCTTAAAATTTTTTTAACAACCTGGCCTTAAATTTCAAAATCAATAAAAAAACCCTATTTCATCCACTTTTGTTTGATCACAAACCTATAAGTCCATCATATATATCTCTTTGATCCACATATGTGGAATCCACCACTCTCAGTCAAACTTTTGTAGTACCCCATAACAACACTCTAATACTCTTACTTAGTAAAATAGCTAGACTTTTTAAAATTTTAAAAATCCTAAATTCTGAGAAAATCTGAAAATCCAAATCTAGTAAGTTAAAATTATCTATAACCGATATACTCCCGTTTAATAATATAAATTGATTTTTTAAAATTTAAAAAATCCAAAATTTTAAGAAAATTCCAAAACCCCAACCTAATTTTCTTGTTTTTTTTTAAATTTTTAAAAAATTAAAATTAGTCACACATTCGGTCAGTAATAGATAGATTATTAAAGAATTTAAAATATTTATTAATTTTTTAATTAAAAATATTAATCTCATGTATGGATTTCATCTTAAACTTAATTATCAAAATTTCAAAATTAGCAAAAACATAAATCTTCTATATTGTTTTTATTTTAAAATCTAATTATTAGAAGTTTAAAAATATTTTTTAATTATTTTATTAATAAAAATTTATTATAAGTTATCTTATAGTAAATCAGTTATAGATAATTTTGATTAATTTCAAAAAATATCAGAAAATTAAATTAACTTTTTAATTTTGGATTTAACAAGTTACAAAGTTGATTTTTAGAAAATTCAAAAAAAACCCAAACAATTATATTTGTACTTTCAAATTTTTTTAATTTTAAAAATCATAACGGTGAGACCCCGAATTTATTTGAAAGAAAAAAAAAATTTAAAACTAGAACCTTCAAATGATTTTATATTCTTATAGGGGGTTATATGGAAAATTCACATTACAAAATGCTCTTTTGGAGCTCATTGACATACACGTTTAGATCACCTGATCACATTCAAATAAATCGATTCAGATTCTTCCTATTTTCAAAAATTCATTGAATCTTGTTTTAATCCGATCCAATTTCTGGATTAAAAATTACAATGGATTTACCGAAACTCTGCAGAAAACATACAGATATGTAATTTTTGCTGAACTTGACCAAATTTTCTCTAATTTATGTATGAAAATCTGAACATGATTAATTTTGTAAGGAATATAAGGAATGCTAATTATATGAAACATTGTACAGGTCAGCATGACAAGTTTCTCTTTATATGTATGACCTCATGTTATGACCAGAAATCATAGAACAAGGGTTAACTCAATGATCTTCTCTTGTTGTTGTTTGGGTTTAAACAATAAACTATAGGAAAATCATTACCTGTCTTGATAGATAACCTTGTGACTATTTGCTTAGGCCTTGTTTGGTTCAAAGGGGGGATTTGGAGGGGAGGGGTAAGGGGGAGTTGGGAGGGGAGGGATTTGGAGGGTTTTGAAAAATTTTATGTTTGGTTGATGGGGGTGAGGAGGAGGAATCTTTTTTTTGTTTGGTTGTGAAAAAGAGTGTAATATGTATTTGACCAATTTGTCCTTTACTATAAAATTAATAATGATAATGTTTGGTTGTGAGGAGTGAGGAAAAGTGTAATATGCATTATTACTATTAATTTAATACTAATTAATATTATTTATATTAATGTTATTAACTATATTAATTTAAGTATAATTAATATTAATTATTAAACTAATACAAAATTTTATTACTATTAATTATATTAGTATAAAAGCTAGTATTAAACTAATTAATATGAATTATATTAAAGATATTAATTATATTAATTTAAATATAATTAATATTAATTATTAAATTAATATTAATTTTATTACTATTAATTATATTAGTATAAAAGCTAGTATTAAACTAATTAAAATTAATTATATTAAAAATATTAATTATATTAATTTATGTATATTTAATATTAATTATTAAACAAATACTAATTTTACTACTATTAATTATATTAGTATAAAAGTTTGTATTAAGTATAATTAATATTAATTATATCAATTTAAGTATAATTAATATTAATTATTAAATAAATACTAATTTTATTATTATTAATTATATTAGTATAAAAACTAAACTAACTAACTAGGACTTTGATGGAATTTTGAAAATAAATGGAGGGTAAGATGGTACTTTCAAGTTTTTTTTTGAGTTAAAAAAAAGAATTTCCACCCCCAAAAAACCCCGATTTGGGGGGGTGGAAAATGAGGGATTTGGAGGGATTTGTCACCCCTCCTCAACCCCCACCCCTCCCCTCAGCACCCAAGCTTAAAAAACCCCAAATCCCTCCTCACCCCTCCAAAAACTTCCAACCAAACAAGCCCTTAGTGATTTGTCTAAGTGTGCTAAGGGGGCGTTTGGTATGGGGGAATGGGAATGGAATGGGCTGGGATCATTCCCATTCCCCCGTTTGGATGTCCCCGGTCTGGAATCCGCTGGGAATGGGAGGGCAATCAAACACCGAAAGTTAAGAAAATTCATTCCTCCCCATTTGCTCGGTTTGCTGATTCCGGAAGTGAGTGGTTACCCTTTTGCCCTCATTCAAATGTTTGGATCTGTGAAAATGAAAAGCCCTCATCCTCACAGCCAGCCCTAGATATTTATTTATTATGATAGGTAATGCAAAACATAGGGAAACATTCCCCAGCTTGCACTATTTGAGAATTTCATTTTGTAAAGCGAAAATATCCCTAGCCCCGGCTTTGTATTTATATAATATTTTTCCGATTGTTGATGTTTATGTTCATCTTTGCCGTATCTTACATTTTTCTGTTTTACATTTTACATTTTTATGTTTTATGTTCATTGTGATTTTTGTTAAAAATATCATGAATCGTTTTACTTAAATAAGTATTTATCTTATGAATTATATATTAAGTAATTCATTAATTATTTTCAATAATAATCTAATAAAATTAAATATTTAATTTTAATATTTTTAAAATAATTCTGATAAATATTTATTTATAATCATTATTTAATTATAATATTTAAATATTTAACAATTAGTTACTATTTAACACACCTCATTATTATATATAATATTATTATTTATATAACGGGCAAGAGTCATTTTATCACTATCTCTCCTTTTACTTTTCCCATTCCCAATACACTACTTTTTTACATTCCTTCCAACTAAACACAGTTTTCATTTCCAATCCAACTCATTCCCAATCCGATTCATTCCCAATCCATTCCTATTCCGTGAACCAAACGCCCCCTAAGATTTGGGTGATGTTGATAAACCCAATAATGGGTACAATGGTTATAGAATTTATATATATCAATCACTAGGATTATATTTTTCCTTCTAGATCCTATTACTTATACAGTGATCTGAGTCGCGACTAGATTGAGCTAAGACTTTTGGAGGTAAAATATTCCACATATAATCTCTGTAAATATTTAACATATAACTTATGATATATATTTTGCATAAAATTGTAAATATTTGAAATATTTCATTGTGAAAATTTTAGAAGTGACCTATTTTTTATACAATTGGAACCATGCATTTATTTTGGATTCAAATCTGTATGCTTGTGTTCTGGATTTTAAACACTTTTGGAAACTTGGAATTATATTTTAATCTTGCTTCTATATGTACAATATCTGTTATTTTGAAGCTATAATTGGCTATATTACTATGTTTGAAATTGTATTTGATTTCGATAAATTTGATTTGGTTTTCTGTTAAGTCTCCAAATGTGTGTGTTTTGACATTTGTCAATAGGGGTTAAACATTGACCATGTCAATACACTTCTGATATGGACTAATTCAACCCATATTGTCGGTGATAATAACAGCCTTTTGATTACTAACTCAAGTCACCGAGGTAAAATAAATGGCACAGATAGCTTTTATGACTCGGGCCACCAAGCTACCGAGGTTAAATAAATGAAATTCTACGTACCACCGGGGTTAATAGTGGTTATAGCATGTTTGGCAAACGTTATTATTTTGAGTACAAGTAGAAACCCTCTAATTTTATGATTCTGTGATATCTTTTGAAATATTGTTATTGAAAATATATCGACTTCATTTAAAACTATACGCAATAAAATATGTTTATATGATTCTTTTACTATTTTTACTTTCATGTGTCCAGCTTTATTTATGATATTAAAAACCATGCATGGTTCACATATTTTTAGTGGATGCTTATTGTGCTCTCGAGCTCATAAACTTGTTCTTTTTTTTTTTTTTTTTTTTTTAGGATGACAAGGTGTAGATAGTTTGGAGGGTTGACAAGAAAAAACTCAAAACTATACCCAAACCCACCTATAGTTTTTGAACCAGGTTTGTAGAATCTCTTTTGTGTATAGACATATAACCACATTGCATATAAAGTGGACTTGGATAATGAGTTTAGTTTTGTGTATTATTATTTAAATTTATGATTATTATGTCGCGTATTAGTAGCTGTAAGCGAGGTTATGTGGCTTTCTGCATACGGTGGGGCCCATCCCCATACATTATGTGGCGATCTGGCGATGTCTTGTCCGGCTTCGGGAGTGATAATAACAACTACTTGGAAAAACAAGTTTTAAAGCGAAAGGTCACATTCTGGTAGTCGTGATTATCCTATGTAACTATTGTTTTTATAAGGAACCTGAGCAACACAAGGTCCATTTACTATTTATACCTAAGCAAAATGTGGGTTGACAAGTTGCCCATGACCAGAAGGATCAATAAATTGTTTAACCCATTTAGATATAAACTCATTTAAAATCAATCCAAGGCAAGGAATATTCCTTCAATTGGACATAGGATATCAATTTGAACTAAACCGAGCTCAACTCGAGCTTGAAATTAAACCGATTCAATTTTAATTTCGAGTTAATTGGACCAAACTTGATCAAATTTATTCGCGATAATTTCGAGTTCGAGCTAAACCTAACCCTATCAAGGTTGGTCTGTTATTACAGCCTTAGGTCAGAATAGGATGAGAGAGGATCCCACCCAGCCCTTCTGGGGTGGGTTTTGCATAGGGATCCCTATTGGAGATCAAGTCAGGTCCTGAGTGCAGCTTCCCTGAAACTGATTTTCACTTATGCTAATAAATTTTCAAGTATGCAGACCTGAAACAGCAGCTAATCCAAAGGTTAGTATTCAGGATTTCAGCTGGACATTGGATTTGGCTGAGAAGTTCCTCTGGGTCTTTCAGTGTAACTGGTAAAGTTACAAAAAGGAATGATAAAAGTAATCGATAAATTGCAGAGTTATGGAATTGTACTCTGAATGAATACCAATGGGGAAAGAACAGGCAAAAACAAATCCCAAATTCTCAAATTTCTTGAATAAGAGGAAACCTATAATCAAAGAAACAGCATATTCAATGTATTCAAAGCAAAACATAAAACTAACACAATAGGGTCAAACAAGGTAGAGCTAGATCCTCGCAGATTTTCTGTTTTGACTTTTTGAGTTCCAAGTCAGATAGATGTAGTAGTGAAGTGGTAAAATTCAAAGCATGTTGTCTTAGATTACCAGCACATGCATGATCAATTTACTTCCATGCAGCACAAGCATCCCACATGGGTACAGTTGATAATTTATACATAGCTGCCCACAGAAAGAGGGATATGATAAAGTTTGCTCCTTGTTTTGATATAAGAAACTGAATGCAATACAGTCAATGAGGGATCTAATTGATATAAGATCTAAAAGCTTGAGGAGACTAATACGTTGGACAGGTTTACAAGTCCCTGAATTTAAAAAGAGAGCAAAAATCAGTAGCCCACATGAAAGGAGTAAACAAAAAGAAGGTTTTGATTGGCTACAAAGGAACTCAGAAATAATTTAAGATCACATGAACAAGATGAACTGTACCTGGATCTACAAGTCCATCCCATGCGTTAAATCAGTGTGCAGATTGCCTATGACTCATGATACTATAAATATGTAGTTGAGGTGTTTGTCCCATGCATAACCACCATATATGAACTTCAAACTTCAAATATCTGGTAATAGTAGTAGCGGTTGAAGCAGCAGCATAATATTAAGTTATGGCAATTCCAGTGATTGACCTAGGGCAGCTCAATGGAGAGAAGAGGGAAGAAAAAATGGGAGCTCTTCATGAAGCATGCAAGAAGTGGGGCTTCTTCTGGGTAAGCAAAAGAAAGATGATCTTCGCTTGGTTTTTGTCGATTACTTCAAGTAACAACTTTACCTGTTGCTACTATTGCAGGTAGAGAACCATGGAGTTGACAATAGCTTGATGGAGGAGGTGAAGAAGCAAGTCAACCTCCACTACGAGGAATATATGGTAAAAAGCTTCTATAATTTGGACATGGTGAAAGAATTGGAATCTTGTACCAGTGCAGCATTAGATGGAGACTGGGAGAGCAGCTTTTTCATTTGGCATCAGCCTAACTCCAACATTGATGGCATTCCCAATCTAAAACAAGAATTCCGGTAAGTTAGATACAAGCATCCTCCTGTCAAATTACAAATAACCAAGTTTTTTCTGCAGCTGGGTCAATTTCCATATCAAGGGCAAGCCAGGAATAAAGACTATGAAAATAAAAATAAAATCATACACAATAGAGAAGTTCAAATAGTTCACAAGTTATTTACTAAAATTTATTTGATAACATTAAGCTCAAGTAATAATGCAGTGAAGCAATGAAGGGTTACATTCAGCAAGTGATCAAGTTGGCTGAGACGCTTGCAGAACTCATGAGTGAGAACCTTGGACTCGACAGAGGATACCTAACGAAGGCATTTTCTGAGCCTTGTGTGGGGACAAAGATTGCAAAATATCCAAAGTGCCCTAAACCAGAGCTGGTGATGGGACTCAGAGCACACACAGATGCAGGTGGTATCATCTTGTTGCACCAGGACGATACAGTCTCGGGTCTTGAGTTTTTTAAAGATGGGGAATGGGTGCCAATACCACCTTCCAGAAATGGTAGGATCTTTGTGAACCTTGGTGATCAGTTGGAGGTAGTGAGCAATGGAACTTACAAGAGCATTTTGCATCGAGTTGTTGCTGACAAGGATAGAAGCAGGCTCTCGATTGCTACATTCTATAATCCTGGTAGCAATGCCATCATTTCCCCAGCTCGAAAACTCATGTACCCTTCTCACTACCGCTTCCAAGACTACCTCAACTACTATGTTACTACCAAGTTCTCAGATAAGGTGTCTAGGTTCCAGACAATAAACGAGATGTCTACTGGTCTGCCAGCTATAGCAGACAAATAAAGAGTTCTCTCTGAGTTTGGTGTAACTGCTGATAATAGTCAATGCAACTTGTGTGAAATTTGCTATCAATGCCTTGTACTTTACAGTACCTTACAGGATTGAGTCAAGAATATGGAATATATATATATATAAATTTATTTGTTGCCTGCATAATTTACAGAACCTGATACAATATATAGTGTTGGAGTTTTGACAAACACTGTCCTCTGTACTCGATTTGATTAGATATGAAACATGCGGAAGCTACGTGTCTAAGTAACATGCTTGCGCCTCAACTGATACTATTATTAGATGTGCATGTGCAATCCCCCAAGTGATAGATCATGCTACCCAATGGAAGTAATAAATCATCGCTAAATAAAAGATTCAACTAGTCAGCATTTCAAGTCTTGAAACAACTGAGTAATTAATAGAGGCCTTCATTTCCCTAATCTAGATATATGAACAATACAATAACAGTGTGTCGTCTTCATCATCTATCAATTGCTTGAATGTAGAAAACACTAAACATACAGTTGCATCACCTGTAATTTAGATGTATACACAAAGAAATAGAAGTAAAGATGTAGGGTACAATATTTTGAAACTATAGATAATTATTTAGAGCATCAATAAGTAAACACAATCAGAACAGGAGATCTGATTTGACAAAAAGGAACCTGCATTCAAGAGTATTGAGGATATTTATTTAGCAAATGATGGCTAGTTCACTTTTGCAAATGAATTAAGAAAAAACAAAATCCTGTGGCAGTGATTCACTTAAACCATTTGCTAACTGGCCATGGATCCAAAAAAACTTTTCAATAATAATTGTTAAGATATGAAATGTGTCAGCATGAATGGATAAAAAACCTAAACAATTTCACACCCATGAATAAGTCAAATGCACAACATAGAGCACCAAGTCATCACAACCAATGCAAACCACACAAGATAAGTAAATTTACATGGTTTGGCCAAAACCAAGGCCTACAACCATGGAAAACAATACCAATGGTAGCTTTGCCATCACTTGGAGAAAAAATTACATGAGGAAGGTTCTCACCTCAACCATGAGACTTCACAAGTAAGAGACAAAATGCAACGCATTCCCCTTGGAGTGGACAAAACACAAGAAAATCCCTCAAGAAATTACTCATTTGCTACATAAGAAGAACCTCTCTTAAGCATGAAAAAACAACCCTTCTTCCTTGCTTCCCAATTTGACACCTTTATCTCTTGCTACTCTCACACTAACATTTCATTCCACTTCCTTTGAACCATATAAAATTCAAATGGGCCAATCAAACCTTTTGGATCTAACTCAATCTAATGGAGATGAATGAACATAAATTACAACCCAACAACATGGCCTTCCAAATTGGTTATTTAGCTTAACCCAAAACAGTCCCAATTGGTCTTGTACACCAGTATCAACAAAATGCAAACCACTCTAGAAGGCCCTAGCAATCCCATCCTTTTTACCTTCTAGTTCTATAAGTAATTTGCTTATTCAATGAATTAAACCTCTTAGTACTAATATTTATTCTCATTCTTATATAGCGAACCTACATGTCATTCAAATTCACCATCATTAAACCAAAATCTCTACATTAATCTTCTGACAAAGTTTAACCTGTTAACGACCTATCAACACCAAGATCTCCTGATTGTGAGAAATTGGAAGAGGATGGGACCGCTATTTAAACAAATTTCTCATTCTTCTAAACTTTAATTTACATTTATACAACATGGGTTGGACCAACAGGCAAACAAATAAGCAACAGAAAAATAGTGAAAATCTCTGTTGCAAGGCAAGGTAAGTAAACAACATTCATCTATAAATACAAATGTAAACAACATAGTACCAATAGAAAGATGTCAAATGACTTTGCAACTTACAGATCACTCAATTTTGACAAAATAGACTTGGTCACAAAAGTATCGGTCTGCTTAGCCACCTTCTCCAGTGAATCCTTGTGCATTTTTGAAGCATTCCCACATTTTGTCACAAGGCATAACAAAAAGTTTCCAAATTTGAGCGACTTGGAAAATTTGCCTGCGTTCTCAGCAATCACAGAGACAAGCATATCCACAGTGTCCGGGGTCAACCAAACATCCAGGTTCAGAATGTGCTGAAACAAAACAAACAAAGACTCCGTCCAAACCAATTCATTTGATAACCTATCTTGATGGCAAGGCAAGCCAATACACTCCCTTATCATCCCCTTCTCCGCATACCAACCTTTGGCAGAATGCTGAGACATGCATCGGAGTTCAAGCATTCTTTGATGATCCTTGAAAGCACGTCAGAGAGGACAACATTGATCCCTTCCTTGCGGAGAGTTAAAGGGAAGAGGAGGGCATCAACCGCCGCAGTCGGATGGAGCTTACAGAATCCTATAGTCACTGACAAGAGCACCCTGGAAGCCGGTGAATTCAAGGTTAGATATTTAGGAAGCACAAACGAACAGAGCACATAAGCTGGCCAGCCAGTTGCATTTATATCATTCTCAGTTGATAAATTGGATAAGAGAAGCGATACAGTCTCGTCATCAGCCCCCCAAGGCTCAATCAAACCAAGGATTGTAGCCCAGTTATTGGCACCATAATCTACACAGAGTTTCCGGATTTCTTCACAAATGAGCATTGCTTTGGACGTGGAGTTAAGCGCTAAGAACTCCGCTCTCAAAGCTAACGCCTTCTCTCGACCCAGAGCATCAAGAGGACGAGAAAATTCCTCCATTTCGTTGTCTTGGTTCCTTCCCACTGATTCAGACCCGAAATCCATGGTCCTACGTGCATTCTTTCGAAAGGCTTGATCTTTAACGTGAAGTTTACTGTGCAAATGCTTAGGAGAGAGAGGAAGCCATGGGAGAAGTGGAGTAGTGGACGCCGCATGATCTCGGAGCCAATTCGGAAGAAAAGCAAACTCATCACCATTTTCTTCGAGTTCTACTACTCGGGATGGTTCTAAACTATCAGAAACATCTAGAGGCAAAACGTCGAACAGGTTGCGGGCAGCACGGAGGACCCAGAAGTCAGAGTGGCCCGCTTGAAGGACGCTGGCGGCAAGGGTGCGGAGGAGACTAGGGGAGAAACGGCGGTGCTCGGAGGAGAAGAAGAAGAGAATGCGAGCTTGGACGAGCGAGGGAAGGGTCAGGAAGAAGATGGAGTTGGGTGGTGAACGTTGTTGGGGTATAGGAGAGGGAGAGAGGAGGAGGGAGAGGAAGGAGGAAGTGGAGAGAGAGGGTTGAAGGCCTCCTTGGAACCAGAGAGAGGCTTCACCCACTGGAGATGGGGAGTTGAGGAAGATGTTGAAGAGTGGCAGCCATTGTTCCATTGCTCCATTGCTCCTTTGCTTCTGCCAAGCTAGCTTTACTTTACCATTATTAAATGATTTTTTCTGTAAATATGAAAGGTTCCAGGGGTTAAATGAAAAAGCTCCTCATGTTTTGGATTATTTAAAATGTTTATGTGAACATTTAAAATTATATATATATATATGGCCAATTTTTTTGGGAAAAAATCTTTATTAAATTTTTAAAAAAAAATCCATATGGTTTCAATGATTTGCTTTGAAAGTGATTTTTTTTCGAAAAAAACCTTGTGCTTTCTCCGGTTAACACAAAAAGGGAAAAACCCTTAACTCTCATTAACGGTGTTAACCCTTGCTTATTTAATAGAGGTATTTTTGCCGATGCTTTTTTGTTTTATCACTCAAACAGATGGAGATTTGAAAGAAAATTCAATTTAGGGTAATTTTTATGTAATTTTTGACATCTATTTTATAAAATTTGACAAAAATACCTCTATACAGTTTTTTCTTTTTTTAATTTGAGTAACCACAAAGTTTTTTTTTTAAAAAAAAAATTATTTTCTTTATTTTACAAATCTGTGAAACCATATGGATTTTTTAAAAATTTATCCAAAAATCTTTTAACCTTATTTTTTACTCTAATAATATAATAAAAATTATATTTTCAAAAAAAAAAAAATTAATGTGATTTTTATTAGAATATACACACAAATATGCATATGTTTAAGGAGTTATATGTAAAATTTCTCTGTCTGTACACCCTGATTAGAGTTTGGAGAAATTAAGAAAATATATGAAGTCTTTATTCTTTGCATTCAGCATCACATAATACTCCTTAGAATACAAAGCAAAAATACAGGAGTTAAGGTTCATGAGACCAGACAGCTTTATAAAAAAGCTTTTAGTCTCACTAATCAATGAGATCTAGGATCAAAATCCTTGCATCATATAAAATACACTGAAGAAAGAATTTGGGCAACTTATGGTAATATACAAGATAAATTATGTCTCTCTGCCCATTTCATTGTTACCGCTGGTGAAAAAAATAGAAGATCAAACTCAGAAAATAACCTGAGACACGAACAGAACAATTCATTCCGAATAGGATGAAGTATCATACGATATTTATTGTGAATGAGACATAAGGGTAAGTCTCAGTTTCACCTCCCAGCCCAGCGAAACCTGATTCTTCTTCAGATGTCCAAAAGGAGCTGCATAGTTGCGATGAAAGTTAAATGAGAATAGTGGTGAGTATTTGTTCTTGTATCTGGTTAATTTATTGATGATTTGGAAATAAAGAAGTTGATCATTACTTGCTGGAATCACCACAGAGCTCTGACAAGATAGTGCGGACTTTCTTTTCGGCTTTGGTTGATGGAGCTAAAACTACAGACTGATGATATGATGAAAATTTCAGTAAAAATTACTGAATCTGTATCTAAGAAAGGGTGTTATGATGAGTGCTTTCATTTACCAAGAATGACGGCGGCAAACCGTATCTGAGAATGCTCTCTGCAAAAACACGCACAGCACAGAAGTGCATCCAGGAGCTAAATACCTGCATGGTTAAAGCATGCAAGAGCAATATACGGGAAATTAGAACAGGACAGAGAAGAATTTTTTTCTATATTTATGATCCAATGACAAATAAGGTATCTAAGAAGCTTTTTTCAGAAACAAACTAGGTGATTGATAATCAACAGAAACCATAGGTATAGCTAACATTTCAATCTCTCACATGCTTAATCAACAAAGAGATCCATCTGCCATGCTCACTTTCTTTCATGTTGGCCAAGAAACCAAGACAAAAATGTTTCCTCTGAATTATGAAAGGTGATACCAACTTTTGTGCCAGATTCTTATCAAGAACCATCTGATCTATGTCAAGAACAAACATACCAGGGTTTTGAGCTAACATGGTTGCACCTATATAAAAGCAAGAAATTAACATCCAACATGATGGGCAGACAATACCCAATTCCACCAACCACAAGAAACAAGTGCCGACTCTCACTTGAACCAAGCTAGTTCAGAACTTGGGCAAGTGACCTGGCTGGAATCTTGACTCATGCAAATATATGACACAAAACCTATTTAAATCAAGTTAAGAATTCATTACATGTCTTCACTCTCAGCATTAAACTTGTCATCCTTAAATTGATTAAACTGCTATCGACCATTACACATTGTACCCTTTCATGCATTTGTATTCCCTCCTGTATCTATGTTACTAACCTTGGCACCTGGCTGCCGCGAGGCATTTCTTGATCTCCCTATCTTTGCACATCAAAGAAAAATTTCATAACCTGTGGCTTGTTTCAATCAACCATAATTTGTTTCACCAGTTCATCCACTAACAAACAGAAACAATTCCCTTTCATTTTTTAGAGGAAACCATCCTCATGGCACCTATTTTCCTAGATCATGAAAACTTAACGGAAAACTGTAATTTCTTATGACCGTACAGTATGTCCCCATATTCTTCATTACTGACCAGACTGTTGTTTAGAATAATTACTAACTTATACAAGGCTTTAAAAAACTCCTATCTCCATCAACATGCATGAGCAATGAATGTAACATTTCAACAACACCATATTGTATTTTAACATAAACAGGAAAAAATTTTACCTCCCCATAACTTGCATAACACCATTGCAGAAGAGAGCTCCTCATGTTTTCCAGATCTTGCATCAATTTTTGTAGTTCTTCTTTCCGACCCTCTTGTGCTTCAGGACTGTATTCAAAATCACGAATCTAGCCACCGAGCGAAGTGAAACAGAATCAGTTATAAAAGACAAGTCAAATGCTAGAATGCTTCACAGTTAAGTGTTTCCTGGAAATCTCTTTTACTTTCAGCTAAATCAAAAGGCACTATTTGCATTCAGCATATATCCAGCTATCACTTTCCTTAATAAAAAGTATTAAAAATACTTGCCTGAAATCCCTTTTCACGAGCGCTTGTTCTAAAATGGTCAGCAATCTTTTTAAACAGTGTTACAGTGTATAGGGCATACTCATTGTCCTCATGCAACTTCTTTGATGACCTAGGCACCTAAACAAGTTTAAAAGGTACAGATCAATAGGACAAGTTATGAAGAGTTCAGACTCACATAATCCAGACATTTAGTCACAAATCCGTAAAGAATTGCTTATTGCCAACCACAATGTTTCAATCAGAAAAACATAATGATAATTTCAGAGATAATTGGATTCAATAATAATGGATGACCATCAAAAAGAAAATCATGTTTTTATTAATAAAAATATCACATTGCAATCTAATTTAAAAACTGTTCTTCTACGTGAAAACACATCATCTCCAGTTAAAAAATACTTACATAGGGAAAAAAATTAACTAAGATATGTATTCAAAAAGGTGCCAAATAATTACTGCAAAAGCTGCTCCAAGTAAACAGAATAATTAATCTAGAGCAATTTATTCAAGTAAAATCATACATGATCTATGTGGAGGCTGTCCATACATGTCATATGCACGGTGTTAAAGGTAAAACTATGTTTCCAGTGTATCTATGAACTATAAGAAATACAGAATGTGCATTGTACACTTCCCAACATCAAACCTCAATTCCAATCACACTTGACTTTTGATCTGGTTTTGAAGAGGTAGAGATTAAATGCATCAGGTTCTGACAATGTGCCAAAATCTTCATAGGTGCAAAGACATTGAGAATATATATCTAGGCACACAAAGTGTAGGATAATAGACAACTGCAAGTATAGTATGTAGGACTTTACGATGAGAAATTACAATCTAAGTGCACGGGCAAGTATTATTGGATAAATTTAAAATCATCAGATCCAGGCTAGAGCTTGAACTTGACTTGAAATCAACAGCCCACATAAAAAATATTTCTTTCAGTGTATGGTTCAGAAATATAGATCGATTTACGTTTTTAAATTCTTTAGCGTGGATTTAGCCACAGCTCAGACCTAAAATAAATTTGAATCTGCATATGATGGCCCAAGGCCATTGCAGGCCCTCAAAATACCAAGCCTGCAGGGGCAAATGATCACCTCTTTGTAACTAACCTCAAAGAAAGAAAAAAACTTGGCTTCAAATGACAAATGAAGTTCCAAAACAGTGTACATCAAACACAAATCTCAAATGTAACATAATCATCACTAAGTTAATTTCAATTTTTAAATATCTATGGAAGCAAAGAAATTTTACCACATAAGTAGCCAGTGTTTCATAGCTTGACAACCAGTCCTTTTGAGAGTATTTGGGAACAACTGCAAGGAGAGTCACTAAATGCTCCGAGGTGATGATATCATCAGGCTTCACTAAATCAGAAAGATCGCGAACGGCTAAGCTGGAATGAGGATGAAAAGCTCAAAATCTAAGGTACATATTCTTTAACATAATACGACAGAAAAGTGCCCATAACAGCCAAGCTCCTAACATTTGTGGATAAATATTTCAAAGAAAGATATCAAGTACTGATTTTCATATTTCCATACCTTCCAGTTTGTTTTCTATTTATTGCATTAAGCTGACTGCGAACAGTGTTATATTCAGCAGCACGAACCTGTCACATGCACAAATAACCAAATCACATGAAAAAGTAATCAAAAAGGAATAAACACCTTTTTGTCTAATTATGCTTTCAGTTTTGAATCTTGATTCCTCATAGTTCTATCAGGAAAAGATAAAAAATTACTTAGGCCCTTAAAATGGTCGGTTTCATAATAGAACTAAGCAATAACTAAAAGGTAATTTGCCCAAAGAAATTGTCAGTAAAAAAAGCAGAAAAAACAAATGCCTCCCATAGGCAATAATTGTGGAAAAATAACTCTTATGATGTAAGATAATGGAGAAATTAAAATTTCAAAAATGTAGATCTAGTATTTCTTATGATAATATCATGAAATAAGTGGACTGTAATGTAAACTCTTTTAGAATTTGGCCCGTTAAAAGGTATGTTTCAAAGGTTTCACTAGGTTCAGCTCTTTAAGTTGCACCTTTCTTTTATGTAAATTGGTGTAAGCAGCAAATGAGAAGATCTCTTACCTCCAAGTGAAAACCTTTATATTCCTTAACTTATATGCATACTGAATTGAACATCTTAGAATATCAAGATAGTATGTCATACAAGAAAATAATAGCTAGAATATTATTGACCAATATGACCAATATCTAAGTTCTGAAAGATGCAAACAAGAGTTGCACATGAAGTCAATATAAATCTGAAGTCCATTGATACATTCCACAGTCTGGATCCTATACCAATTCCAATAACACAAGCACCTTTGAATGCAATGGAATTACAAATGCTTAGGTCAGCTTTTCCTTTTTTACGCAGGGGCAAAGTTCTCAAAACAAACCCGATCAGTATCAATCTAACAACTACTTCTGTTCCTAGGGTACAAGTGCGGCAGGTTCCATATTTCTGTTGGAAAATCTGGGCAAGTTAATACTTATTACAATTAGCTTCTAAAATTGGGTTTGCCTATACATAGTATAGTTATAAATGACAAAACAATATTTTATAAGATCATACAAACACATAGACGCGCATGCGTGCACAAAGGAGCTATATAATTGATCTTGGCAGGTCTCAACAAATATTACTCTTACATAAAAAAACCTACATGATTCAGGTTTTCATTCATAAGGTAGGTAATGTCATTTGGAATTACGCCTTCATTTACATGAAAATACAAAAGAAGAATAATTCACATGGACCCTCAGTATTCACGAAAAAAGATCTTTGACGTGAAGCAGAGCGAATCTAAAATCACCGAGTTTAGATGGAAGCAAAGTATATTGGTCATTGATGACTTTGCTGAAAAGGAGTTCAGAAAGCGACAAATGCAATATTTATAAGATGCACAAGCATTGCTCAATTAATGAATTCAAAGTAGATGAACGACAGAGATTATCTAAACAAAAACTCCAAAACCAGTGAGCAAATAAGGTAGCATTCTATTGTATTGAGCAAATAAGTAGGAGGGGAGCTTGGCGTAACGATAAAGTTGTCGTCATGTAACCTGGATGTCATGGGCTTGAGTCAGAAATAGACTCTTGCAAAAAAGTAAGGTAAAGCTGTACAATAGACCTAAATCGTCCCAACCCTTCCCCGGACCCCTCACATAACGGGAGCTTTGTAGCACCGGGCTGCCCTTCTATTGTATTGAAAATCTCAGGCCTCAATCCCGTCTCTTCTTTGACTAGACAAGAGCATTCACAATTCTCATTCTTAATTTTTTTATTAGAACATAACAAATACTAGTTTGCAGATTAACTCAATAGAAAATCATGCAAAAGTTCAAAGAAAACAACAGCTTATTATTCAAATTACTAGCAAAGCCTAGAAAAGAAACAAGAGAAATGGGATTGTAGACAAACCTTCATATCATCCTCAATTTTGGCTACTTCGCCATGCACACTATCAACGATCTCTCTAAGAGGAGACATAGTGGGGAACTTAGCTTCATCCCAAACAAACCTAACATTCCAAATAACAACACATCCTCAAATGAGTCAAATCAGAGAATAACTTCGCAATCCTATAACTACATGAAACTAGTAGAAATCATTAAAATTCCAACTGTTGCATCACTATCTCATCACCTCGTGAGGTACGAATCCACCGGCACCCCGTCCACAGTGAGAGCACCGCCATCAACGCCCGACGCCTTCTCCAGATCATCGATCTGCCGCCGGATCTTATGCGAAACTCCCTCAATAAAATTATTTGACTGCCAATCCCCAAAATCAAAACCAAGAATAAAAATCATTCAAAGTGGAAACCCTAATCCAACATGAAAAGCTCAAAGAGAACCTTCAACAGATCGTCACTGAGAGAGAGGAGCGAATCCAGCGTTCCAACCCGAAGATTAGGCACATTGAACTGTAGCAAACTCATCACAGAAACCCCAGATCAGAACAAAACCCACAAAAAGGTTAGAAAAAATAGGTAGAGATGGATCGGATTACTCGATAGAGAGGAGTATCAAAGGAGCGCTTAGAAATGGATTCCTGGAGGCGGCTCCAAAGGTGCGAAGCGGAGTTCTGGACGGGGAGAGAGACCATCCAATACCTCGACGCCGCCATTAGAGAGCTCCGATCTCCGATCTCCGATCCCCGATCCCCGGCTTCTCTTCGAAGAACAAGCGATCGAGGAAATATCGGGTTTTTTAGGATCTTTTTGGCTAAAAACTCACCCGATATTCTCTGAAGCGCTGGAGAAGATGCACGATGAGTTCATGGGCTTTTCGAGGCCCAATTCTTGCCTGGCCATCTTATTGATGGGCTGGGGCCCATACAAGGGATTTCAATGATACAAGTCAGTCAGGGTCAGTGAGGGACGGGGTCATGGGCTTTGAGGATTAAACTCACTCAATTGCTGCTGACCACTCATCATGAGCATACAGTTCTCAAGGAGTAGACTCGACTCGAGCTTGCTCCTCATTTACGGGAGCGAGGACTCGATCCCAGGACTTGCACAAGGAGAATTACACAATGCATGAGACCCAAGGTTATACTGCTAGGCTATGAGCCTTTTGGTTGATAATGAACAAATCAACTTATTCTTAATTTTGGTCTAATATCCAAATTAATCTCTCTATTATATCGAATCGATCATTTTGATCCCCCTATTATAATTTGAGTCCTGGGTCTCTTTACTTTCATGATTTGAGCCATGGGATTCTTTTACTTCTCAATTATAAAAGTAGAGGGATCACAGAGCTCAAATTATAATAGAGGGATCAAAAGGACCAATTCGGTATTATATGTTATTGTCTAAATGATAGTCTACCACACACGATACCTAAGTTTGCAAAGTTTGATGGGAAAGGGGACTTACACCAGCATTTGTGACTTTTCATTTTTGACACCCCCAGAATAATAACGAAAAGTATCTCCGGCACACAAGGAAGGATGTTGTTGTTTAGGTTAAATATTCAATCTTTTTTAATATTTAAAAAATAACATTACAAACCAATTTGTTAATCTATCTAAGAATGAAATTACTTGATTGAAATAAAATACATCTTGTAGATTAGTATGTATTGCATGTTATTAGTGGGTTATACAAGTTAAAATTGACTAATTTTATAATATACTAAATATATTAAATAAGTATATGGGTGAATATTTGAGCTTGGAAACCTACTAATTTTTTTGGATAAATTAAAAAAAAATCTATGTGGTTTGACAGATTTGCATAATAGAAAAAGTGGTTTTTTTTTTCAAAAAAAACTTGTGATTTTTTCAATTAACAAAAAAGAGAAAAATCATTAACTCTCATTAATGACGTTAACCCAACTTAGTTGGTAAGGGCATTTTCATCAATTTTTTTTGGTTTTGATCTCTCAAACAGATGGAGATTTGAAAGAAATCCAATTTATGACAATTTTCATGCAATTTTCTTCATCTATTTTATAAAATTTGACGAAAATACCCCTGCCAACTTAACATCATTAGCGAAAGTTAACGGTTTTCCCCTTTTTTTAACTGGAGAAAACCATAAGGTTTTTTTTTAAAAGAAAACACTTTCCTTATTTTGCAAATCTGTGAAACCATATGGATTTTTTTAAAAAATTGCCTTTGTTTTGGGAAAATTTTTACCTATTACACCATGCTAATAAAAATGCAACAAGTGACAAATAACTCTCTCCACTCACAACTTCCACCCTATAAAACTTTTAAGAAAAAAATATTGAAAATTACTTATCTTATTTTTTTAAAAAAAAATGAATAAACTATTTTTTATTTATGGTAATATAAACGGTACAATCATCCCTTGTGTTACAAAGATAGGGTAGTACACACGTGACAACACAGGGGATGGATGTTTTGCCAGTTACTTCATTGATCACCCAGAGTCCTTAAGGACCTTGCCGCCCCAATCCTTGTGCCAAGGTCTTTTATGTGAATTGTAGGCTCATTTTGACAAGGTTTTGTGCTGCTTTCAACCTTGGCTTCCTAGATGAATGAGATACATCAAACCACGACAATAGGAGAAAATTAGTATCAAGAATAATTTACAAGAAAACACATCCTTCATTTTGATACTCCTCTACTTACCACATCAAACAACTCATTTTGACGCCTCTACCCCCTAACTAATTAACTTGAGATAAAATTAAAATTAAAGAAACACAATTACTGTCAAACAAAGTAATTTTGTACCATTTGTTTTCATTGCATGTTGAGGAATAGAAAGCAACAAAACACCAACCATAATCTAACAAGCATAATTGCCGGTGAGGGGGGAAAGTAATGATCCTCTTTTCTTTTTCCTAAGTCATGATGCAGTATTCGCTCTTCTCATCATCTCTCAACTACCAAAAAGAAGAACAATGTTTAATGGAGAACCTTTCAAACTAAGATAAATAGATTAGCCAAAGCCTTATAACTGAAGGTCACAGTGCACAGAAGGCATGAGATGTCAAGTACTACAGTGGTCCCTTTTTTAATGAGCATTCTCATGAAGATTGAAAGCCAGAAGTTTAAATGAGCACTCTCTCTCTCTCTCTCTCCCTCTCTAATAATGCTTCAGAACAGAGAACATTAGAATAAACAAGGCAACCATCTCATTTTCAGAAAAAAAGAATGAAACAAATGGGCAAATAGCCACAAATATATGATGCCATTTATGTATAAACTTGACAGATTTTCAGTTCTCACAATTTGCAAAAAGTTGTGCCAATCCAAATCCAAACACTTCTAATTCACTTTTCTTAAAGATTTCTATAAATTCTGAGGCACAATGCATTGTTCAATCAAGCGAAATATAGGCACTGTTTCAAACCGGTCAGTCTGCAGTTCCTGCGACATGCCTTCCATGCCGAAGATTCCATAAATCAGCTGAGATCAAACTTAGAATATTCTTTTAAGGAAGAAAATTGAGATAATCTTCTTTGATTGAATATGCTTTTTCTGCAAACAATTAATCGCAGATTGCCTCAACAGCAAGCCTCTTCATAGTCCCAGTACATGGATCTCCTCCAAAAACTGTAGGAGTGACGGCTACCACGCAATATTGCTGGCCAACACAGTTCTGCAACAGACCCTCCTGTGTTAAGTTATTGAAGGTATCAGAAAACAAAGGCAACTATATAGATTACAAAATGTGCTTATATCGGGTATGATATACTTGTTTGATTTTTTTTTTCTTGGAAATGGGATTTACCTTTTGGAATGCATCATAGGATTTGTGAGCATGAAAACTACCCTCTGTGTAGCGTCCACAGACTCCTTGCGGCGTTCCAAAGCTAGTGAATTTTATGTCTGACATTTTCTGTCCAGGAGGACACAGCAGATGTGCTTTCGGTATTTCATAACTTTTGGTGTGCCAATCGTTTATCGATGGCTGCATTTCTGAGATATCAGCACAGACACTCCCGACCATCCTCTTCACCATGTAAATTCCAGTTGGGTCAACTCCTCATTCTTCAAGAACCACCAACAAATTCCCAGATGGATTTAGCCAAGATCGAGGGACATGATACCTGAAGATTTACAAATAGATACAAGGCTTTAGTTCCTATAGAATCACAAACATTTTTCTTCAATCTGAAGTCATTACCATCTTTGAGAGGACTCCCCGCAATTGCTTTGACATTTTTTCTCATTATATGTTCCCCGATAGTCACAGCTTCCACAAGAACAAGAAGCTTTGTAGGAAGGCCAATATCTACCGATGCTTTGACCATTAATCCATATTTGACCTTTTCCCATGCTCTCCATATCCAAAGCCAGTGGATCATTTCCAGCTGGTGCATTGAAGATTGTCTGCAAGATTGTACGTATAAGGATACAAAGATAGTGAGAAACTGATAGTCTTGCCAATGAGTGAAATTCAAGATTATACAGACAATGTTTGGTTGATCTTCTCACCTTATACCATGTCAAGGGCTGCTTAGGCTCCCCCACTCCACTGAGGAACTTCCACTAATCGTGTGGAGACCCAAAGCTTCGCCTTTCAAACCAATCTAAAACATAAACACTGAGAAGTCAAAGAGATGCAATCGATATATAGTACTACGAACAAAGCAAATTCAAGGATGAGTGAGTAACCAGGTAACTGGTACGTCCATTTCTGATGTGAAAGGTCTCTTTTTCCCTAATTAAGACCGCTCGGCGTGACTGGATCAAGAACACCGGTGTTTCAAGTCTCAAAATGGTTCCCCACATTCTATGAGAAAGCCAGCAATAGAAGCATGAGCATCAGTTTCTAATGTATAAGGATACTTCAAGACCGAGAAACAAATAGAGAATGAACATACTGGTAGACCAACAGCAATGCTGAGAAGAGAAATACTTTTTCTCCCTGCCCACATTTCTACGTTTCCATTATATGTCAGCTTGGGACTGTCTAGACTACCATAAACGGTGCCTGTCAGATCAAAATAGTACAAGGTCACAAAGCTGCACAAATTTTAATAACAAGAATCCTCTGCAGTGATTCAATAGTTGTGTTTAGAAAACCCCACCAGCCAATTGGCCGTTGACAAAAACAATCAGAGAATGACCAACTGAGTACACGGTCAGGTAAGGATACTGGCCACTCTTCAAGAATTGTTCATTTTCCCTATGATGACACTGGATAGAGAATACAACTGAAGTTAAGCACTAAAAAGAACTAAATGAACACCAAGATCTCAGAGGTTGTCTCATTGTATCGCTTTTACTCACTATGTCGTGTACCAGAGGTAGTCTGATTTGTCCCACGTCATACTTAGCTGCTCATACAAACAATCCTTTGTGAATGAGTTGTCGTCTAAGGAGTTGGTCTCTTCATTGTATGACTGCCAAGAAAACTTTCCCACATATAACATCTTCATCTGAGTAGTCTGGGCTCCCACCTGAATTGATAGATCAAGCCATAACGGTAGGTAGGTAATTAATCACAGGAAAACTTAACAGGTCATAAGTTGGAGATATTCGAAGAAAATAGAAAGGTTGAGAATATGATGTGAAAAATGACAGCAAAATGAACTTTATAACAGAAGATGAAAAACAATCAAAACTCTTCGAACAGAAGAGAAACAAGTGAATGTAAGATAAGCTTTTCTCACCTTTGCAGTATTGAAAACAGTAGTTTTACAGTCAGGAAGGATACTTATGGACCAAGGAGGAAGATCATAGTGAAGACCGTTGAAAGTTACTTTCGCATAGGAACCTGAATCATAGTTGGATAGGAATGCAGCACAAAGAGCTGAAAACAATCAGAGATGAAGGAAAGCAAACAAAAAACATGGATCATATTCACAATGGTGATTCAACATGTAAATGCATGGACATTATTTACATGTTGGACATCAACAAAGACCAACACACCTGCTTCAGTTTTCTTAGATGATATACTCAAGTTACCTAGTTTAAAATAGAATGTAAACCAAAGAGTCTAAATATAGTTAACATAGCATATGATCAAAATGACACATAATAACTACAAATCCAGGACCAAGACAATTTTTCATACAGCTGATACCTTTGAGAACAAGACAGCATAAACATAACATTCCAATATAGACATAAACATTCCAACATATGTCCAAAAAAAAACATAGGTGATAATAGTCAAAGATAAAGGTAACATGTCCTACAAGAAACAAACATTCCAACATAGACATGAACATAACATGGTTTTAAATTAAAATCTTCTACATGAGATTACTCTTGTGACCCCGAAGGTCCAAGGTAATCTTTAACTTGTAGACGACGCATCATCTCAGTGGCCTCCAAGAATCCCCTTGCTTTGATATTGTTTGCATTCAAATAAATAAATAGGCGGTGGACATCTTGTATTGTATAGCCATATTGCATTATCTTTATACACTCATTAGCAAGGTTTGATGCCATTGCCACTTCGTTGTTGTTGTTGATTGCAACAAAGTTCACATTCATATTATCTTGTTCACCGCTTTGTGCATTTGGGTCTTGTCCAAGATTATCAAATGTTTGCTTAGCAAAATAACCGGTTGCTTGATCATTTTCACAAACAATATCTAGAAAATCATAGTCCTCAATGGATTTGTTGTTGTCAGGCTCACATTCTGGATGTGCCTGCACAAAACATATACAAGAATTGATATAAGCAAATGTGGGCAACATTGATATATCAAAATAACTGCACAAAAGTAATAAATTACATATGTAAGAAGAAACAATTCATTTTCCTTGTACTTACTTGCCCTTGTTCCCTTGATGTAGCACTAGTTTCTGACTGTGAAACCCATTCTTCCTCTGTTGGAATTAAATCATCAACTCCCATCGTGAGTATATAGTTATGAAGTGTGCAGCATGCCAAGACAATGTCTACTTGAGTTTTGAGGGGGAAAAAGGGCCTAGATGTAAGAATCTTGAAACGACTCTTGAGGGACCCAAATGCTCGCTCTATCGAGGTGTGTGCTGAAAAGTGTCTATAATTAAACAACTCCTTGGGATTGTTAGGAGTTCTGGATCCTTGGGATTGATATCTAACACCCTTATAAGGGGATATGAAACCACGTTGAGTAGTGTAACCAGCACCAGCCAAGTAATATTTCCCTAAACATTAAAAATTAATCATATATGGTTCACATGTTCAAGAGAAATCAAAATTAAGAACAACTGTAATTTACCTTCAGGGACTTTAAGGCCGTTGGATCTATTTAAAGCATCTCGTAGGACAAGGGTATCATTGGCAGAACCCTCCCACCCAGCCAACACATAAGTAAAACAAAGATCGAAGTCCACTGCTGCTAAAACTTTTTGTGTAGGGAAACTTTTTCGACCACAAAATTGTTCAACAATGTCAATAGGGACATTAGCATGTATATGAGTCCCATCGAGGGCACCAATACAATCCTAAAAACATACAATATGAAAAATCATAAGAGAATATAGTCAAACCATTAAAAACCACTAAATTTTTAAATAGTTAGAACCATACCTTAAAGTACGGATAGTAGAAGTTAGGTCTCTGAGCTATGTAAGGTGATACTGATGTTGAATGTGGTTTGATGTAGTCACCTTGTATCTGTCCTATGGCCCACAAGACATGGTTGAAATATCTACTCACAGTCTTACTTGATCTAAGAAAAGTGTGACCAATAACCATATCACGTTGGTTATGCCCAACGATACAAAGGAACATAAATAATTGTTCTTCAACAGAAGCATGTGTTGAATCCTTTAAAAGACCACGTGAACGTAGAATGGACGCAAGGTTGAAAAATGTCAACTTCTTCATCCTAACCATGTTAATGCTCGTCGTGTCATCACCATGAAGTAATCGATTGATTTGAAATATCTCCTCTGATATTTCCATATTATTATCCATCTATAAATAAGAGAAAAACAATTCTAAAGTCATTCTTGGGCCTAACCTGATCAAATCAACTATCTGCTCTGAAAAATTATGCTCCTACATAAAAAATTGAGGCATAGTAGCAAAGTAGAACTTCAATCTAACAAAGCAAGACTTGGCCAACAGAACAAGCTTGGCCAACATTTGTAATATTTAGTTGAGAAGAATTATGTTGGCCAATACTTGTTATGGATCTGAACTTTTTGAATTTCTTTTAAAAAGTTCAGATCCATAACAAGTATTAGCCAACATAATTCTTATAAAAAGTTCATAATTGTGTTGGCTCACATAATTCTTATAAAAAGTTCAAATCCATAACAGTAATCTTAATGCTATCAATATGTACATTCCTGCCTTCAGTTTCAGAAGAAAAAACAGTAATCTTAATGCTATTAATAAACTACAACAAATGAACATCTAAGGACTTGATCAAATAAGGCCATCAAAAACATTAATCAATGCTCTATTAAAAGAAATTCAAAAATCCTTTATCAAGCCCAAAAAACTGAAATTTCTGCATGTACTAAAATCATGCAAAATCATAATATCCATGACTCTCCTTTGTGGAGCTCATTTTACTTAAACAAACTCAAAAGAAATCATTTCACCAAAAGGAAGTAACACCATTTTACTCAGCAACGCCTGTAAGTTTAGCACCTCCAGAGACTTGCCCGCAGTTCCCATGGAACAAACTAAAGGTTTTAGTTTGAGCATCAAACCACCAGAAATTAACAAGTGAAAATAAGAATAATTTAGGTTCAAACTTCTCCAAAATCAAGTAAGAAATCCAGTGAACATTCAATAAAACATAACAGAAATCAAAAGTTGTCAAGGCACTAAAACTACAACAAATGAACATCTGAGGACTTGTGTTGGCCAACAAATGAACTACGTGCTGGCAAAGTCGAATCAATCCACAAAAAAAACGAAATCAAAATCGAATCTTACTGAAGAAACGAGATCAAAATCGAAGAAAAAAAAACCCTAATTAATCGATTGGCCATCATCTTCATGACAGCATAATTACCAAATCAATCCACAAACAAACGGAGCAATCGGAAGGGAAATCTCACCTTCAACTAGGTGCCTCTCCGCGATCACACTCTAGAGCAAAGGATTGCCGTTGCCGGTTAAGAGTGGAGCACGAAACCCCAGCACTGAGTTCTAGGCTTCTGAGGAAGAAGAAGATGAGAGCACGATGAAGGTGAAAGGTGGGCTGGAGGGATGCGACTTCACGGTGGCGGCGTCAGCGGCGCTGGACGGTGGCCCTGAAGACGGACGGGAATGCTCGTGCGGCGGTGCCCTAGCGGGAACTGAAGTTCTTTCTAAGCGTTTGAAATGTCAGGAGTCTCAGGACGTTAGTCTTTTTAGAATTAGGGTAATTTCCAGTTTTTATTTTTTCAATAATAAAAATAAATAAATTATTTTTTTAATAAATTAAGGGACGTGGAGTTCTCCCGATGAGTGACCGACTTGTGAGTGAGCAATTTGATTTTACTCCTCTCCTCAAATCCCTGACTAATCCGTAAGTGGGTCTTTATGGCCTAAGTCAAATAATAATAATAATAATAATAATAATAATAATAATAAATTAAGGGGTGGGCTTGGCCACCCAAATCCCGCCCCACAAAAACCCATGAACTGATGTAGGCTAGCCAGTTTAGGCCTGCCCCAAGTAGACCTACAAAAGGCTGGCCTAACCCACCTATTTTTCTTAGCGGGGCGGGAGGACCCTAGACTTGTCCATGGGCCGAACCGGGTCGAGTTTAGGTCGGGCCAAAATTTAATAATAATGGTAGTCATGCTTGAAAGTTCTACGTACGGATATTTGGGCCTATATTTTTGTCTAAAGCCCACCTATATTTTTTAAAGATAAAAATGCATTTTTGGTCCTTGTACTATTGTATTTTGTTCATTTTGGTCCCTGTACTATGAAAATGTTCAATACGGCCCCTGTATTTTCAGAGTTTTGGCAATTACAGTCCCTAGGGCTGACGTGGCAGCCAGCTGGCATACGGGCTGAATACATAAATATTTTAATATAACGTGACGGCTGATGCTAACGTTGCAAAAATTAAAAAATTTGATATGTTAAATACTTATTGCTGATGTGGCAGCTGATGTGGCATGCCACGTGGAAAAAATTTAAAAATCAGAAAAATTCAAAAAAAAAATAGAAAATCAGAAAAAATAAGAGAAAATCAAGGGAAAAACTCTTGCATTTTTACACAGGATTTTATTCCTAAATCAAAATAATCAATACTATTTAAGAGAAATTGATTTTGTAAGGTGGTCTCATGACACTATTTTCTTAATAATAATATAAATTTTTGTCACATTATTAACCACACATAGTAAAGTCTATGATTATTTAAGCAAAATGTATGTCTTGTGACATTATTAAGCAATAGGGTAAAATCCTGTGTAAAAATGCAAGAGTTTTTTTCCTGATTTTCCCTTATTTTTTTTCTGATTTTTATGATTTTTCCTTATTTTTTCCCTATTTTTCCTGATTTTTCCTATTTTCCGATTTCTTTTTATTTTTTCTAAATTTTTTTGTTTTTTAATTTTTTTTCCCACATGGCATGCCACGTCAGCATGATGACATGACATGCCACGTAAGCAATAAGCATTTAGCATATTAATTTTTTGCCACGTCAGCCGCCAAGTTATATTAAAATATTCATGTATTCAGCCCGTATGCCAGCTAGCTGCCACGTTAACCCTAGAGAAAGTAATTGCCAAAACTCTGAAAGTACAGGAGCCTTATTGAACATTTTCATAGTACAAGTACCAAAAATGAACAAAATACCATAATATAGGGACCAAAAATGCATTTTTGCCTTTTTTAAACACATGACCAAGGCCCGCCCAAATCCGCTCCTATTGAATTTTTTAAATTAAAATTTATTAAAAAAAATAGAGTTTATATTTTTAAATAAAATAATTTAATAATTAATTAAATCTAAAGTGAGTTTTGATAGAAAAATTAAATTATACTAGAATTTTACAGCTTTACATTAAGGTATATAAATAAATTATTCAACTTTATTATAAATACTTATAAATAACAAATTTATTTATTTTATTTATATATAATCTGGATCAGGCCGAGTCGAGTCCGGGCCTAAACCATCATACCCGAGGCCCTGCCAATTTTTTAAACTTGCCCTTTTTTTATCCAAGGCCCGATGTTCTAGCCTAATATTTTTGTCCAAAACCTCTCATGTTTCGAGCGGGCCTTCGGGCTTGGGTGGATAGCCCGGCCCTTGGACAAGCCTAGGCTCAGCGGGCTAGACCCGAGTTGAGAGCTCTACCGGTTGGGGTGATCTAAACAAAAGGTTGGATGAAAAAAAAACACGTAACTCCCGTTCTAAAATTTTGCATGGGCAAAAAAAATGAATAAACCACATTTATTAAATTTTAAATTAAAGTGTTTGTTACATTGATCCCTAGATGGATCAGGTGGTTACATCGCCTTCCAGAATAGGGAAGGGTAAAGTGACAATTTTACCCTTTTTATATATAACATCATTTTCATAGATTTTTCTCACATTTCCTATTTTCTAAACCTTAAAAACTTCAATTCATCAATTCAAGGTTTATGATGTACTTATTTTTAGTTTTTGATATATGTTATATTTTTTTAATAAAAATCTAATTATTTTGTTTTACTTTGAATATCTTACAAATAATTTTTAATATATATTATTAAAATTAAAAT
This sequence comes from Dioscorea zingiberensis, assembly GCA_026586065.1. Lineage (NCBI taxonomy): Eukaryota > Viridiplantae > Streptophyta > Magnoliopsida > Dioscoreales > Dioscoreaceae > Dioscorea > Dioscorea zingiberensis. The sequence continues at coordinate 80,356,717 of CM048818.1, read as the reverse complement.
AAAATTATAGACTAATTACATTTTTGCACAAATTTAATATAAATTTACTTGTAGCCCACTTAATAAAATCATAATTTACTTATAATCTCTTTTAAAATTTCTCAAATTTTTTATTAATAATAGATAAATATCAATTATAAAAAAAATGATATTTTTGTCTTTTTTTTAAATAGTTTTTAAAAATTATTTAAACCTTTAGTTGGAAGAACTAACTCAAGAGGTGATAAATAAAATAAAAATAAATGAGTGAATTATGAGATAATATTGATCATTGATTTGATTATTTTTGAGGAGTGATAATTAAAAAATTCTAATAAATAGATTACTCAGGGCCTTATAAGTAACATAAGGTTATAGTGCAGTAGGCATGAGATGTCAAGTACTACAGTGGTCCCTTTTTTAATGAGTATTCTCAGAAAGATTGAAAACCAGAAGTTAAATGAGTACTATCTCTCTCTCCCTCTCTGTTAATGCTTCAGAACAGAGAACATTAGAATAAACAAGGCAACCATCTCATTTTCAGAAAAAAAAAAGTAGTGAAAAAATGGGCAAATAGCCACAAATATATGATGCCATTTATGTATAAACTTGACAGATTTTCGGTTCTTACAATTTGCAAGAAGTTGTACCAATCCAAATCCAAACACTTCTAATTCACTTTCTTACAGATTTCTATAAATTCTTATGAACAATGCATTGTTCGATCAAGCGAAATATAGGCACAGTTTCAAACCGGTCAGTCTGCAGTTCCTGCGACATGCCTTTCGTGCCGAAGCTTCCATAAATCAGCTGAGATCGAACTTAAGAGTATTCTTTTTAGGAAGAAAATTGAGATAATCTTCTATGATTCAATATGCTTTTTCTGCAAACCATTAATCACAGATTGCCTCAACAGCAAGCTTCTTCATAGTCCCCGGACATGGATCTCCTCCAAAAACTGCAGGAGTGACCGCTACCGCACAGTATTGCTGGCCAACACAGTTCTGCACAAGACCCTCCTGTGTTAAGTAATTAAAGGTATCAGAAAACAAAGGCAACTATAGATTACAAAATGTGCTTATATCGGGTATGATATATTTGCTAGATTTTTTTTTCTGGAAATGGGAATTACCTTTTCGAATGCATCATAGGATTTATGAGCATGACAACTACCCTCTGTGTAGCTTCCACACACTCCTTGCGGCGTTCCGAAGCTAGCAAATTTTATGTCTGTCATTTTCTGTCCAGGAGGACACAGCAGATGTGCTTTCGGTATTTCATAGGTTTTGGTGTGCCAATTGTTTATCGATGGCTGCATTTCTGAGATATCAGAACAGACACTCCCGACCGTCCTCCTCACCATGTAAATTCCAGTTGGGTCGCCTCCCCATTCTTCAAGAACCACCAACAAATTCCCGGTTGGATTTAGCCAAGATCGAGGGACATGATACCTAAAGATTTACAAATAGATACAAGGCTTTAGTTCCGACAGAATCAGAGACATTTTTCTTCAATCTGAAGTCCTTACCATCTTTGAGAGGACTCCCCACAATTGCTTTGACATTTTTTCTCATTATATGTTCCCCGATAGTCACAGCTTCCGCAAGAACCAGAAGCTTTGTAGGAAGGCCAATATCTACCGATGCTTTGGCCATTAATCCATATTTGACCTTTTCCCATGCTACCCATATCCAAAGCCAGTGGATCATTTCCAGCTGGTGCATTGAAGATTGTCTGCAAGAGTGTACATATAGATATACAAAGATAGTGAGAAGCTGATTGTCTCATGTCAACGAGCGAAATTCAAGATTATACTGACAATGTTTAGTTGATCTTCTTCTCACCTTATACCATGTCAAGGGCTGCTTAGGATATGCACTCCCCCACTCCACTGAGGAACTTCCACTAATCGTGTGGAGACCCAAAGCTTCGCCTTTCAAACCAATCTAAAACATAAACAATGAAAAGTCAAAGAGATGCAATCGATATATAGTCCTGCGAACAAAGCAAATTTAAGGAAGAGTTAGTAACCTGGTAAGTCCATTTCTGATGTGAAAGGTCTCTTTTTCCCTCATTAAGGCCGCCCAGCGTGACCGGACCAAGAACACCGGTGTTCCAAGTCTCAAAATGGTTCCCCACATTCTACAAGAAAGCCAACAATAGAAGCATGGGCATCAGTTTCTAATGTTTAAGGATAGTTTAAGACCGAGAAACAAATAGAGAATGAACATACCGGAAGACCAACAGCAATGCTGAGAAGAGATATCTTGTTGCTCCCCGCCCACATTTTTACATTCCCATTATATGTTAGCTTGGGACTGTCTAGACTACCATAAACGGTGCCTGTCAGATCAAAATAGTACACGGTCACAAAAGCTGCACAAATTTTAATAACAAGAATCTTCTGCAGTGATTCAATAGTTCTGTTTAGAAAACCATACCAGCCAATTTGCCGTTGACGAAAACAATCAAAGCATGACCAGCTGAGTATACGGTCAGGTAAGGATACTGGCCACTCTTCAAGAATTGTTCATTTTCTCCTATGTTAACACTGGAAAGAGAATACAACTGAAGTTAAGCACTAGAAAGAACTACATGAACATCAAGATCTCAGAGATTGTCTCATTGTGTCGCTTTTACTCACTATGTCGTGTACCAGAGGTAGTCTGATTTGTCCCAAGTCATACTTAGCTGCTCATACAAACCATCCTTTGTGAACGAGTTGTCATCTAAGGAGTTGGTCTCTTCATTGTATGACTGCCAAGAAAACTTTCCCACATATGACATCTTCATCTGAGAAGTCTGGGCTCCCACCTGAATTGATAGATCAAGTCATAATGGTTGAGAATATGATGTGAAAATTGACAGCAAAATGAACTTTATAACAGAAGATGAAAACAACCAAAACTCTTCGAATAGAAGAGAAACAAGTGAATGTAAGATAAGCTTTTCTCACCTTTGCAGTATTGAAAACAGTGGTTTTACAGTCAGGAAGAATGCTTATGGACCAAGGAGGAAGATCATAGTGAAGACCATTGAAAGTTACTTTCGCATAGGAACCTGAATCATAGTTGGATAGGAACGCAGCACAACCCGACTTTGATCTGTAAACAAATGCCTGTGAACATAAAACAAAGAGTGAACTCAGAACACAATATGATCAAACTCCAAACAGCACTCAAGAAGGAGAAAGAAGCCTGAGAAATTAACCTGTTGAGCCCTTCCAATTGAAGACACCACTGGATCGGTCGCAACAAGAGCAGGCTCACACATCTTAATTGCCTTGTGCAAGTCTCTCAAATGGCCCCATTTCGGTTGCCTCAATAAACCTGAAAATTAAAAAGAAAAGATGAATCTCTGTGAACTAGAAACTTCAAACTACAAACAGCTAGTTGTTAATACATACATACATACATACATACATACATACATACATGTATACATACATATATATACATAAAGCCATTTGATCAATGAGAAAGTTCAATATACCGTATTCATCAATTGGAGCATCATAGTCATAGCTAGTTGCAATAAATGGACCGCCGGCAGTTCGTCCAAAATTGGTTCCTCCATGATACTGTGCAGACAAATAAATATTTGACACCACCATACAAGTCTAAAAGTAATATACATGGTGGAAAGACATAAGAGGACTTCCTTACCATATAGTAGTTAATAAAGGATCCACCTTTCTGTATGAACCTTGCAACTGCAAAAGCCAGGTCTTCGACAGGTCGGTGTGGGACTGCACCACCAAATCCAGTGTACCTGTCATAGCACAACACATAGAAAATGCCCTCTTGAGAAGAAAAGTCCTAATTTCTGAGTAAAGAGGCAAAATTGTATAGTTGAAACATCAAGCAGCCAGCTATTCAATCAATATCAGTGTCATGGGAAATTTATTAGGGCAGATAAATACCAGCCAGTCCATGCTTCAGTCCACATCTTTGGTTTGTAAGCTTTGTTTGGAGAGAAGTAATCACAGTAGAAGCCATTGCAGGTATCAATCTGAATTGCCAGAAGATGTCAGACATGGCATTCAAACTTTTAAATGAAACAATGAGTGGGAATGAAAACATACAACAGGGTCAGGAGCATCTTGTTGCTTGCACATCACCCACGGCACTCCGGTATTTAGTCCGACCGCCATTTTCGCAGCCCAGTATGCATAAGACTTGGCTGCAGCTCCACCATTATACTCCATTGGTCCAAACTCATTCTCAATCTGGAAAACTTATATCAGAATGCAAACAAGCGAATCGAATAGAAGAAAAGAAAACCATACTGATTTGAGGGAATCTCAGAGGTATACCTGAGAGAGGATTATAGGACCTCCCTGCGATTCAAATAATCCTTCAGCCTTCATCAAGGAAACTATTTTTTCTGTGAATTTCTGCATCGCTGCCTTCTCATAATCAAAATTATCAAACAAAGATCAGTGATTAAGTCATGATGAATGGAGAAAATAAAATAAAATAATTTTTTTCTTGAGAACAAGTTTCTACCTTGAAAGGGCCATTGTCTGTTCTGAAACTAATACCAGGAACATACTTCAGCCAAACAGGAAATCCCCTGCAAACGATCAAAAAGATCAAATTTTTCTTCAACCTTCTTCATAAATAAAACTAAGGATCAAAGATTTTTCTTTTGTTTCCCAAAGATCAAATTTTACCCAAAATTCCATTCAGCACAAACATAAGGTCCAATGCGGAGATTGACATAGAGCCCAGCCTGCTTCACCAGCTTCACAAATCGAACCAAATCGTACCTCCCCCCAAAATAATACTGCCACAAATCAAGAAAAACCTCTACTTTGTATTAAATCCCTTCAAAAAGAAGAAAAAAAAAACCAAAGGAAAACCAAAAAGGGAGAACATGAGAAGAAAAGAAAAGGCCAAAAAGGTTCCATTTTTGCATACCTGGCCAGGAGAAGGCTCATGGCCATTCCAAAAGACATAAGTCTGGATGACATCCAAGCCACCATCTTTAGCCTTCTGAATGAGATCAGGCCACATCTACAACACCAAAAACCCCAAAAATCAAAACCAAGAACACCAAACCAACCCCTCAAAAAACCCACATTCCCCATCAAACAAAGCAAACCTCAGGCGTGCTCCTCGGATAGTGAATCGACCCAGAAATCAGAATCCTCCTCTGCCCATTCACAATAACAGCTCTATGATCATAAGAAACAGAAGCAAGTGAGAGAGTCGCAAACAAAGCCACCACCACCACCACCACCAGAAGCCGCATTACTCCGGCACCAGCCATGGGCGATCAGCCAAGCAATCTCCACTGCTTCCTCCCCTCCAAAAACCAAAAAAGATGAGAACTTGATTGCTTGAACTCTGTTTCCTTCTCTCTCTTTTGAATGGCTTTTGTGTTGCTTTCCTTCTTTTATTCTAATTCTCTTTTGGTTCTCTCTTTTGGCTTCTTTAAGGAGGAGAGAAGAAGGATTAGACAATGGAGGTAGAGAGAGAGAGAGTTTTAGAGAGAGAAAGATGATAGTTTTAGAGAGAGAAAGATGAGAGGAGGGAAAAGAAAGGGAGGGAATTGGGAAGTGTGAAGTTTTTAGAGGAGGAGCTTCCTTAATGAGGAGTAGTAGAAGAGGGTGAGTGGGCTTTTAATTTATAGTGAAGTCAATAAATACTATTGAAACTTTTAATGTATTGAATTAATACTATTATTCAAAATAAATATATATAAATGAAATAAATGTGGTGATAAGAGGGACCCACTCTTAGGGTGGCCCACCCCTAATGCTGATGTGGGATCCTCATCCATCAACTATTTTTTTCTTTTCATTTTTAGTAATTTTTTTTAATATAAAATTTGTATTATCTTGGTATGAGATCGAAACTGAAAACCGCAAAGTGCATAATTAAATGTAGTTTGGATTTCTCGAGTGAGCCTTCACAAAGAGTGGAGAAAGGCGATGAGACTTTTGAAAACAATACAAAATTACAAATACTGAGAAAGAGGAGCCTTGACAAGACCCGAAAAATGGGACATATTGAAAAAATCCAAGCTGAATTTCTTTTATTTTTATATACTCATTATGTCTAATGTAATTAAACTTCAAATCTCATAAATAAGTTGTAAAAAAAGAGTTTTTATTCTCTCTTTATATATATGGTATGTTAGGTATTAACTGTTTCATGGTATTTTTTAATTTTTATGGTATTTTAAATATGTAAAAATAATATTTTTAGTGTTCAATTAGTCAACAATGTGTTGCTAAGTTTGTCCAATCTATTTTAGTGATATTTTAAAATACAATAAATAAATTATTTTTGCAAATCATACACACATAATTTTAGAAAACAGAGTGACAAAAATCAAAGTTGATAGTTCTAAAAATTATTTAATTAAAAGATTTGTGCGAGTACTAGAAATCTTTTCAAAATTTATTATTTTGAATTAATGTTTAAATAAATCAAATTAATCTAATTTAATGTGAGAATTAAACAATGTGCCCCATCTCTTATTGAAGGGATGCACTAACCACTCCACAAACAGTGATTAGTGATTGTGGTGGAGTCTACATTACATACCATTCAATTAGTCATTTTACCTAAAATCTTAAGAGTGACACCTTCTTGTCTATTTATCAACCAAATCTCCATTATTATAAGATCAAGCTCAACCCTAAACCCTAATTAAGAATTTACATACTATTATCTCTTTCCACTTGTTAAACACTTGCTTCACAAGTACTCAAAAAACAATTAATGGGAATCTCTTGGTGACAATTAATTAAGGGACAAAAAAATCATCTAACCTTTTGTTTGTTTTGGAAAAAAAGAATAAGTTATGATTTTCGCTTGTTCTCGAAAAAGAAATACGGTGGTTATATGATTTTTTTTTTTCGGTTTCGGTTTCGCTTTCGATTCAATACAAACAATAAGTGGTTTGTGAAACTTTGCATGCGAAAAAAATAAATAATTGTTTTGATTAATTGTTAGAAAAATAGAAATTGAATCTTTTTCAAAGTTAATCAATTGGTTTGGTATGAGCTTTTTCAAAAAATTAGTTTGGTATGAGAGTCATAAGAACCTTGTTCACGCAATTGCATGGCAGGTAGGATGACATATTGAAATTGAAGATATAAGTGAAAGGGATTGATGTAATAATGCATATGCTTTGAGTGTGAGAAATACAAGGGAGAGAATCAAAGGACAAGAAGAAAATTTAAAAATAAAAGAAGGAAATAAAGTGCAAACATAGATCATGATCCTTGATTGGTAGATTCATCCACAAGGAAAGCAAGCTCTCTTTCTCTTTTGTCTCTCTATCCTAATGAGTAAGTAGATTGATTTTGGAAGCTATAGAGAAGAGTGAGTTGCTTTGAAGCATTACAATCTATGATTTAATTAAAATTAGTATTTTACAAAGTTATGATGATTGATTAAATATAGTTTTTGTGTACATGAAAATCATAAAATTATATCTAACACATTAAAATTTATTTATTTTTTATTATTTTTTAAATGATGAACTATCACTAATTTGAGTCAAATGATCTTTTTTATATATATATATATATATATATATATATATATATATATTTCAAAGAGAGCCTTACGGTTCCTGTTTAACTACAAAACATAGCCAATTTTTTTAATACTTCAGGAAACTAGTCCGATTTTTCCTAATTATTGCCCATAATTATGTATGTCTCCTTCCGGCCTCTTGACATTCTTGCTAGGCGGTCCACTCCCATGTTGTCCTCTCCTGATATATAAGACACCTCCCAACGAGTGAACTTCGATGACCCATTATATTATATCACATGAAAAAATAATAGAAACCTCCTAAAAGTAAAAAAAAAAATTGAAGAACAAACACTAGTCACAACTAGGGTTGTAAACGAATTGAGGTTAATGAGGCTAGGCCTAGCTCAAGCTTGAGCTCGAAATTAGCTTGAATAGGTTTAGACGAGCTCAGATCAATTTAGTTTGAAATTAAAATCGAATTGATTTAACTTTAAGCTTGAGTCCAACTCGATTTAGTTCAAAATTAAAAGTTGATTTATAACTTGATTATTTCTTCTATACTTCTATACAATAAAAAAATATAAATTATAATAAAATTTATACTAGGACATATTACATAGGATATATAAATATTAATGTTTTACTATATTATAATATATATAATTTTGAGCTGAGTTTGAGCGAGCTTAGCTCAAAATTCAAGCTCAAGCTCCTCTTGAAAGCTCAAAATTTCAAACTGAGCTCGAATTACTCATGAATAGGTTACTCGTTTGACAGTCCTAATCACAGTATATATATATATATATATATATATATATATATATATATATAGATTACATGAAAGAATTAGATATGAAAACATTGAAATGCCTTAACACACTTCAATCAAAAAAATCTATGAATTTTCTTTTATCACTTTTTAAATAAAAAAATCCAAATATTTGTTATATAAAACATTAAAATTTATTAAAAAATAAATAATATATAGTAACCCTTAAAAAAACGTGAGAATAACAAACAAGCCCTAGCCACACTTAGGGGGTGTTTGTTTCGCAGGATTTGAGTGGATTTGAGTGGATTTGGATTTTCAAATACAGTAACTTTTTAAAACATGTGTTTGTTTCACTGCATTTCCAAATTCAATGCATTTCCAAATACGTTGGATACTGGATTTGGTTTTACGGCCGATTTCGCCGTAAAACCAAATCCATCGCTCAAATCCATACGTGAAGCCGTTGGCGTTAAATTTGGCGAGTGAGAGGGTGAGTGAAAAGTTTTGTTTTTTTTTATTTTATTATTATACAAGTAAATGACCTCTTATTTGATTATTTAGAGTTTTAAAAATTTTCAACCGTATGGATGGAAAGATCATCAAAAATAAACTAGTATATCAATTTTCATATAATTTGGTAATCGTTTGGTCCTCCCACTTAATAGTTGAAATTTTGGACCATGATTTTTATAAAATAAGAGCAGATTAAGTGGGGAACCAAGCGATTCTACCAAATTATATAAAAATGGGCGTATTACTTATTTTTGATGATCTTCCCATCAAATGCGGTTGGAAATCTTTAAACATGCTCCGGGGGCAAACAAGAGGGATAATGCGATCTTATCTGCAGCGTCTATATATATATATATATATATAATATTTTTTTTAAAAATAATCTTTAAATTTGTTTACAATAATATAAATTATTCATTAATTATCATCAAAAATAAATATTATGTTAAATATATCCATAATAATAAGTATTATAACGTAAAAATATTATTATAATTATTTTTTTAAAAAATTATATTATATATATAATAATAATATATATTTTTTAAGAAAATAATTATTAAAAATAATTATATATATAATTATATATTAATTAAGAAAATTTTGTGAGGCTTTTATTATTAATAAAATCTACTAATAGCCTATGATGGGGGTAATCTGTGAATAATCATATCTGAAGATTCTATGTCCAACACTCTAAATCACATTGAAGAAACAGCGTCTTTTCAAATCCAGGATTTACGTATCATTCTAACCAAAGTATTTGGATTTGACTCTCGTATTTTCAAATTAGGATTCTATTCTGATGTAATTGAAATCAGTATATTTGAAATTACTTTTAACCAAACGCACCCTTAGATGATCATGACTCATGAGGTTGAAGAGCTAGAGAAATTAAAATCCCACTAAGCCTAGGAACATATTCCCTTTGCATGGAGAGTAGTAGTTAGTAATTGAAGTTTGAAGGGCCATGGCATGTTTTGAATAACATTATGTACTTGGGGGGAGCCACTAAGAATGCAGCAGAGCAGCTACAAAAGACAGCTTTAACTATAATGTTGGAGTGATGGTTCAAATGCTCTAAATGTTATCCTCTCTCTTTTTCAAGTCCAGTCAAAAAGGTCCACATTTCTAGGGTCTGGGGACCACTCCCACTTGATTTATGTACAACAGTGTCCTCTCAAAACAGACTACATGCTTGAACATTTGAATCACTACTCACATACATAAAATGTGTTTCATAGGTGAAGGCTTTGAATGGTTTTCAAAATATATCTATTTATATATTTTAATGGTAGGAATTTAGTATTTATATATAAATCTCTTGTATCTTGGAATATTTCCAAACAATACTCCAAATATCATGAATGGATTTTGTTAATGTAAAAACCGGTTTCCCTCAAGATCAGCTCTGATCAAGGTCAACATGTGAGTATTCAGGTATTGGGAATGAAGTTGGAGAATAACTCTAGGGTCAAATGGCCAATAGCAATGACTACAACGAGGTTAGAGATGCTGCTTCCAGGAATCCCATTTGAAAAGGGACACAAAACCAATAGTGAAGGGGGCGGACTTTTTTGCCCAGATCTCACTCTGACGGCCAAGTTAGCTGGTGGTTCACCGGAGAAGAAAGTGGTTTGGAGTGTGGAGAGTGCTAGCCCAAGATGCGCTTACCTCCCTTTTATGAGGCCTCTCTTCTTTTGTTCTCCTTGCGTGCCTCTGCCTACGGTCCTTGTCCCATCACTTTCGGCCGCCTTACCATCATCATCACCACATTTTTCGTGTGGACCTCCTTTCTGCCCCTGAGATGATAATGACGTTACCCTGCCACAAGGGTGGTATGGAGACTCTTGGGATTCGGGCTACTTTTATAGGGAGCGTGGATGTGTTGACACATGTATAGTGGGATTTAGTTGTATCAGATTTATTGGTATCAGGGAAAAATAAAGATTTGACCATATGGAAAAAATAAGAGGCATATATATATATATATATATATATATATATAAGATTAGTCATGCATATAAAAAAGTATTTAGTTGGAGAGAGATCATGGTTTTTTTGAACACAAAACCAATGGTTCTTTATAAAGAACGTTTGTGATTCATCGATGAGCTTATGAATTAGTGATTATAACCTGTATGTCAACACTTAATTTTATGATGATCTTTATTGAATAGTTTATGAGATTTATTGGCCGATAACCCTTAATTTCTACTGGTGTTTCCATTACATGCAAATATGCAATGCTATTTGATAATGGAAAAAAGAGTTATGATACAAGGGAGATTTATTTTTTTAATAACCAAATTCAAACCTAAAATAAAGTAATAAGTATACTAATCCAACATATCTAAAAGTATATGGGAAAATTCATGCAGTCCCCCGACATATTTACAATTCCCGGAGGTCCCTCCGACTTTCCGGCTTCGAGAAAGTCCACACTTTTGCAAAACTTCCCAAGAAGTCCCTCCCTCTCCATCGCCTCTATTTTCTGAAAAATGCCCGTAATGCCCTGTCCCTATTGGGTGATTTTGCGGAGATCTCCCAGCGGTCCGTCGAACTTCGCCATACCTTCGCGGTAGAAGATCTTCACACCCACATTCGGCTTCCTTGTTTAGTATACTATCTCCTCGTTCCTTCCCTTCTGGCGTCTGCGGTTGAAGATCTTCACCTACCTTCGCTAATGGAAACCATTTTTGTTGCGAAGGTACAAAGAGAAGAAGGCCATGTTCTTGATTTCACCATGTTGTCCTCGTGGCGGTCATGTTGGAGGAAATCCTCAATCGTTGGAGCCTTGGCGCCTTCACGAGTGAGTGAAGTATGTAGATCCCAGGGCGAGCACAAGGCTATATGTTTAGTTGACTTCGGATGGGATTTCTTGCGGATGTCGCGGGGTCGTGAATATTCAAGAAGATGGTGGTGGACATGATCGTTGAGGAACAAAGGATGTGACAATAGGGGAACTGGCGAGAATCATCTGTTGCCAGTAATGAAGAATTTCTTTTGATTTGTTTAGTTTATGTTTTGTATTTTAAGCTTATTATTATGTGTAAGCCTTTATTATATTAATGGTTTTCGCTATTGTACCAATCGGCGTTTAGTATTTAGGAGTTTGGTTGACTAAGCGATGAACCGTTTATTATTTTGAGTTTTCGCATATTATGTGACCTAAGCGTTTATTATTTCGCGGTTTTCACTCATTTACTACGGTCGTTTATTTTATGGAGTTTCCGCTTACTATCTGATGCATCGTTTATCCTTTTACGTAAAGCATGTATTCCATTTGTTAAGCGACTAAAGCGTGTATTTCATGACTTTGGTCTTCTGCTACCGGGGTTTCCGTCCCAATGCCGTCATCACAAAGTGAAGAAGTGGACTTAGCGCATCGCATGCGTATAATTTGGAATTAGACTCCGTTGTGATCGACACCGTCGGTCGGTAGGAGATTTCACCCGATCTTTGAACACTTGTGGATTCTTTCACGGGACTTTGCCAGCGTAATTTCGACTATCCGGTTCATTAAGAATGATCGGCATTAAGAGTGATTGCATGCGGTGGATGATTGTCGATGGGCGTGTCCATGCATCGATGGTTGGTAATATTAAAGAATTCCGTATCAAAACAATAACAACCTCGCGCATACATGTGGAGGGGGATTGGCACTACATCCCGTCAAAGGCTTCAAGAAGTGGGTCTGAAACATGTGATACGAAACTCAAAGATGCGACCACTCTATAGGGCGTGGACGTGCAACGGGACATATTACGTGACCATGGAGTTCACCCGTACGGCGGGAACTGGATGGGTAAAGAGGTCGCGAGGAGATGCTCCACTGAAGGCGGCAATTTGCAAGCTCGCGATCATTGATGTGGTATCGCGAGAAGGTGAGAACCAACCCGGTAGCATTGTGATTTTGGAAAGGAAGGTGAAAGATTCAAGCGAGGTTTTCTTTTGTTTTGGGCCTCACTTGATAGTTTCGAGGGAGGGGGTGTAGACCCTTGTTATTCCTTGATGGGACCTACTTAATGGGAAATCACGGTGGCGTTGCTTGGTATGGCGGTAAAACGGTAATGAAGGATTCTTCCACCTAAGCGTTACGCCATTATTGACAATGCAAGGCCCGATGATAATTGGGACATGGTTTGTGTCAGCCGTGGGTGGCGCATTGTCTGACAACGCGAACCGTGCGAGAAGATCCTTACGTTCATATCGGACCGATCGAAGGGGCTTATCGAAATGCCGCCATCGCTAGGGTTTTCCTTCCTCCCCATGCGTGTGCTACGACATCTTCATGCGAGAACTTCTTAAAGGCAAATGCTTCGATGGGTAGAGGCGATGAAGGATGAGTGTTGGAGCCTGTTGCTTAAGGTTGCATATGCCTACACATGGAAGAAGTACCGATGATCTCTTTGTCGATGAGGTCACGGCCGCATCATCGCATGAACCTGGCAAGTTATTTCACAAGTCGGACATGGAGCATTGGTGTAATTATTTGTTCAAAAGGGCCTGATGGGGTGAGATGTACTCCAGCGTGGAGAGTCATTCAACGCATGGATATGCAGGGGCGCGTCACCTACTGTGACAAACATGGTGGACTCCATAAAGGTTTACTTGCGAAGCGTTTATTTTTCTAGTTTTAGCTTTTATAACGGACTAAGCCTTTTATTTATGAGACTTTCCGCTTATTAAGCGTCTTCTGGCGCTTATGGTTTTGTTATTTAGCGCCGCTTATCGAAATGACCTAATGTTTAGTTTTGCGTTTTCACTCTATTATAGCTACCGGCGTTTGCTCGTTTTGGTTATGGATTTATTATGTTGTAGGTATAAGATGATGAGTATGATGTATCATCGACGAGCAAATGCAAGCTATGGGAAGGTCATCTTTGTCACGAGATACATGGCCGGATTGAAGAAACGTAGCAAAAGCGGTGCGAAAGTGGGTGGATTAGGATGGGGTTCAATTTGAAGTGATGAAGACAATCATAGTAATTGTGTGAACTTAAGCAATAGGACACGCTTTCATGCCGTCGTTAGGGAAGTTGATGGACTACCATGCAAACAGCGCATCTTGCGGCGATTATGCAAAAAGACACAAGTGTGCATTCTTATGTTGATGACTTCTTGGTATCGGCATCTGTGCAAAGACATACCGAGCCTATATTTCCAATCCGGATATAGATAGGCTCGGTTGCCTCAGCGGGAACTTCGTATGATGAGGCCGCCTTTGAAAAGAAAAGGGTAGTCGACCCAGGGCGGAGAAGGATCAGTCGCAAGCATTAGACATTAGACCACTTCATTGTAGTCGATTAATGTGAGGCGTGAGGCGTAATAGAATTACATGCAACGCTCGTATGGCTGATGAAACCAAAAGTTCGGGTCCCAAGACATTCGAAGATTATTTTTGTTATGCATTATAGTGAGCGGCGAAAGAAAAATATATTAAATAGGGTTTCCGCTTAATATAAATATGAAGCGATTATAAGTAAAAAGATAAGCGCATTACAAAATTCATAAACACTTCTCGAAAACAACTAACATTGCCCACCTTCTTTCCCTCCACTTTTTGACGCTTCGGATCTTGATTTACGCCATCGAAGTACATTTCGCCCGTGGCATAAAATGCAGCGGCGTCTTCTTGAAGTGTATCCTCTTGCGGTCCTGTCAACTCGTGAGAACCACAGATTAAGTGCGAGGACGCACCCTCGCAGTAGCTGGCGGTACGATTCCACTGCGGCCGCGGGCCTCACGCGCGACTGCTTGCATCGGGGACCTTCACTCCCATCACCACGTGGGTAGCTGCGCCAATGCGTAGTCTCCAAGCGATTCAGTGCGTTGGCGTCGCGAAGCAGGCAACCCAATTCGGGGTTGCAGCGAGGGAGGTCTTGATGAGCAGTAAAGCTCCCGGGATGTAGACTACCAACATCTTGACGAAATTCTCCTCCTCGCCCCTTGCCGCCGTAACGTAGATCGGTAGGGTCTTCCGGATGGAGTGGCGGTTTTGGTGAAATACCGGTGCTTTCGAGGAACTGCGCTACCGAGATCACTCTTTCGGCCTCGTCTTGAAGGTTACGCGGCCAGCACTGGCATCGGAGGCCAGAGGATCATAGCGACATCCTATGCGGGAACTCCAGTGAGATGAACCAATGTTGAAGTTTCACGTCTTCGTGCATACGAGAGGATGGAATCCAGGGACCCCCTCTCACGGATGATAGGCTCGGCTCCGTGAAATGGGCAAGGGAGTTCTCTCAAACAACTCCCAATCGCCGGGTCATCATCGGCGCCTTGACTCTCTGAAACGGCACCACGCGATCGGAACAATCCGTGTAGCACTGGCGTTGATGAGCGGGCACACTTCCCTTTTGACCTTTTGACCTCTTTGACCTTTTTGAAGACCACTTTTGACTGACCCTTTTGACATTTTTCCCATCCTTTAGAAGCGCACAATATGTAATCATAGCCTTGCGTTCTGAGACAACAATAAATGCTTTGGAAACAAAATAAACGAAACCCCCGAAAACTAGCGCTTTGGCCCCGCTTACTAATAAACGCTTTGTCTCACGAAATAAACGACAACCCCAGAAAACTAAACGCTTTGGCCAAATAATAAGCCGACTAATAAACGCTTATTTACTCGTTGTTACAAATAAAGCTACGCCTTGAAAGTAAACGAAAACCCCATATAAAACTAAACGCTTTAGCTCGAAATAAACGCAACCCCGAGAGACTCAACTCCAAAAATACACGCTTTTAGCTCATGAAATAAACGCAACCACGAGAGATACACACTAAACTCCAAAAATACACCCTTTGTACCCTAAACACTAAACCCTAAACACGGATTGAGAATCACGCGGTTGTGCCCTAAACGGAACCCTAAACCCTAAATACCCAAAACCGTTAAGCATAAATGTGGGAGATGGAGATAGTCATTTGGAAGCTTTGCAAAGATGCTCTTGACAAAGGTGGGGAGAAGAGAAATGAACCTTTGTGAGGCAAGCGGTTTTGGGATGCAAAGAGCCTGCTTTGGGATGCAAAGAGGGGCACTCAAGTAATTTCACCGCTTGGAGGGACTTTTTGAGGAGTTGGAAAATTTGAGGGGTTTTTTGAGGATTTGGAAAATATCAAGGGTTTTTTTTATACTTGAAAAACTATTTATCAATCAATATATATTTAAGAGGAATTTAATTATAAGTCCCTCCACTATTCAACCACTATTCACCTTTTCCAAAACCTCACCCAAACTACTATTCACCCTAAGTCCCCCCAAGGACCCTAGGGGGAAGATGGAGGTCCTTGGGGAGGGACCTATAGTGAATAAGTGAACAGTGCAGGAGCCTATAATTAATTAACTATATATTTTTTTATTTAAATAGTCAATTATATAACCTATAATTGCAAATAGATGTCATTCACTAAGTCATATAAAGCTGCAACTTCACCTAATAACATAACCAAATCACCAAAACTTGACTTATTATAAGCTATGATCTATAATATTTATTTTAAAATAATAAAACAAATCATCCATATTTTCAACAAATAAAAAATAAAAAATTCATAGTTGTCTTCCATCTCTCTTCCCAAAGTATGACAAGCATCCTGCCACACCATGACAAAGTGTTGCAGCATTTGCATGCACTCTGAAACAATTTCATGTGACAAATAAATTTTAATTTTATTATCTAACCATGCACATGAACCATGCAATTGCAATGTCACCTTGGTACCTTATAATATTAATACCACATCCTCAATGTGTACTTTATACATTATATAAGATTATATAAAAATAAAACAATTAAATATAATATCTATAATTAGTTGAAACACTTCCTCATCACTAACTATTCTTTCTTCATTGATTTCATTATTCATCCACATCTCAATCTCTCTCTATAAAAATATATATATATATATAACATGTAAAACTATTAAATGTTAGGTGTTTGGTGACACACATCCATCTTCAAAGTTAGGTTTTAATTAATGTAATAGAACTGTTTTGGTCATCAATTTCAACAAGTATAGAACTGTTTTGATCATCAATTTCAACAAAGTATTGTTCTTTATTAGTGTTTTGGCTCCATTGAATTTCTTTTTAGTAAAAGGACTAGCATACCTGGCTATCCATTAGACCAAAGGCCTCTTAGCCTAACTATATTTTTTTCTTTGCGTTAAACGAGTGGTTTTGGTTCGAACCTTCACTCATACAAAATAGCACCTAGGCCTCTGCTAAGAGATGAAGTTCATTCAGGGACAATCCCGTGTTAAAATCTCCCTTTGTGAGGGGTGAGGGTACAACACGCGTGAGCCTGCGGGTGATACTGTTGTAATAACCATTATGGTAAATTCCATGCATCCATATAGACGAAATGTTGCCACTCTTTTCTTGCCTCATTTGTTAATCTATCAGTCATTTCGTTAGTATCTCTAGAAATCTTTATCGCTTCCCGATCATTAAAACTCTTTAATAATTTCTTGCAGTCCTCAAAAAGTGCTTCAGGCCTCCCAAAATTGTCATTGTCCCATTATTGGAGTAAGCTGGGGATATACTGACTCCATTGAATTTTGATTACAAGAGAGCTAGCAACACAAGTTTTTCTTAGATGATTACACGTCAAAAGAGGATTTGAGCTAATAAAACCTAATTTAATCACATGATTATGATAATTAATTTAGCAGAAGAGATGGTGACAATGATCATTATCCATCCACTCCATTCTAACTAACTGTACTTTTCCCTTAAAAAATAAATAAATTATAAGCTCCAATCATAAGCTTTTCTCTGTCATCTTTTCTCACCTAATATTGGTTTGGTTCTCGTCACTATTTAGAGCCAAACCTTGAACCATAAACCATAAACCCTAAACCATAAATACGGTAGAAATTCATTTCATACAATTGAACCTTAATTTCAAATTGGGTGGAGAGGATGGAGTCGGTCCATAAATTTTTCTTTCTTTTGCCACATTTCGCTCAAAGGGTTGAAAATTTCATTTGTCTATCTATAACTTCATTGTGTGTGCTCGGACATGTACAGTCTCAAATAGACAATTTCTATAGAACGTAGGCCTCCCAAAAGATATCAGATTTTGTAGTATTTTTGTCCAAGTACCTCGACATGACATGAGTGTGAAAAACAAAGAGAGAATTCCATTGAAATATATTTTTATTGACCAATCAGAACTTCAATCCTTCCATCAACTCTTTATCTAAGAAGAATAGCGAAATCCAAAATTTCAACCTTCAAATCTGTTTAATCCATTATTCAATTTTTTAGCCTAAAAATAGAAACCTAGGTTATCTAGGTTAACCCACACTCTCATCTAAGGTTAGGATTTTATATTTTTTTTTAAAATTAATTAATATATAAATTTAATGTAATTATTAATTATTAGTTAAAAATATATATGAATTTAATTAAAATTATTTATTTTTAATTAATATTAACTAAGTAAAAAATTTTGTTAATGTATTTTAAAATTTTCCCTAAATACCAAATTCAAAAACATAACTAAACCCTAAACATCAACTTTGTGATTAGTTAATCTCTTTATTCATAGAAAAGATCTTATTCAAGAACAAGCTAATATTACTTTTCACTCTTATTCCTTTACTAATGGAATATTAGCCAAATATTAGAAACATATAAAATAATACATGTGAAAAGGAAGGAACACATCTTATTCTCCTTTCTAAGATTTTACCATCTTTTGACTTCATATGTGCTCCAAAAATTAGCTCCATTCCTTTTCCCTTTTACAATCACTTGCTCTTTTGGAGTTTTTAGGAACCTTCATATGTTTCCATGCCTAACGAAAAGAGTGTGTGCAAAGCTATTGAAAGTGCAAGATATAGAACCCCACCTTATCAATGTCACCTTCTCCCCTCCAAAAGTCCAATGCCCTTTTGTCCATCCTCTCCTTGTCTCCATCCCTAATACATATTTATATATATATATATATATATATATATATATATATATATATTCTCCTTCTTCTTCTTCTTCTTTTTCTTCTTTTCCTTAGAGAATCCAAGTCATCACATAATTCAA
The DNA here is from genome assembly GCA_026586065.1 of Dioscorea zingiberensis. Classification (NCBI taxonomy): domain Eukaryota; kingdom Viridiplantae; phylum Streptophyta; class Magnoliopsida; order Dioscoreales; family Dioscoreaceae; genus Dioscorea; species Dioscorea zingiberensis. The sequence continues at coordinate 80,337,897 of CM048818.1, read as the reverse complement.
TGAATCTAATGCCTTAATTTCAAGAGTGTTTGTTATAAGGAACAACCTCTTTGATTTTGGATAAATGTCATGTTTTTAGTTTTGAATAACAATTAAAGACACTCAAATTAATTAGGTGAAGTAGTTTACATTGTTTCATTGATACTTTGTTGAAGTTTTAAGCAGTGAAGAATAACTAAACAAGGGAAAGTTCATGGTGACATGAATTATGAGGAGTTGGGACCAAACAAAGCCACCCACCAAATATATATTGTTCTCTCATGATTTAGTAGTCTCAACAACCACTTCACAAAACTTAGATAATTTTCAATGCCTTTGTTTTCATGCATCTTTCTAATGATTTTAGTATACTCTCTACTCAAAATCCTACTCTATATTCATCCTAATTGCACCGACAATTATCAACAACAACAAAAAGAAGAAGAACAATACTCTCTACCCTCTAATGTCCTTTTGAGTTTGAGAAAAGATATCAACTGGCATCACTGGCATGGGACCTTCATATAAAGCAAACAAACATGCCTCATTGTCCATCTTTAATGCAAGTCATTGTTAAGATCAAGAAAGCCGATAAGAAGAGAAATCGATATATATATACATAAATATACACATATTATCTGTTTGATTCAGAGTTTCACTTGAAATGGTTGATGATGATAATACTAGTAATGTTTGATTCAATCCAGTGAGGATGAGGATGACACTTCAGCTAAGCCAGCAGGGACCACCACCATTTCCGGTCCCCCGGGCCGGAGGGTCCCTCGACAAAGACTCATCTTATCCTAAAACTTTAACTAATACCACTTCACAGCCTTAGACTCCATGAATACTCAAATTAAGAAAGCAACCTCTTGAATTGAAGTTCACTCTTTGTTGCTTGTTCTTATGGTGATCATAGAGCTTATCTTCATATGTGAAGCAAGAGGTTGCTAAGCCTTCTCAGACCCTTATCTTCAAATGTTAAGCCACACAAGCAACTACTTGGCCACTGATGACAACCATATCCATTCTTCTTCTTCTTCTACTACTTCATCGTGTTCGATCAATAAACTAGCAAGCAAATTCAAGAACGTATGTTTGATATGTCAATTCATGGTCCTGTCAATTCATTCTTATCCTTTTGATTCTGATTTGCATGGGAGAAGTTAATATCACTGATGTTATGATTTGCTGTTGTTTGATCAGGTGATCAAAGATAGACTTGCTGTTGATTATGTATAAAGGATTCAAAGTCTGCAGATAATGCTAAAGATGGACAAATTTAATGTTCAGAGGGAAGAGCTCCAACATTTTGGTTGCTTGTCCAAATTAAACTAATTCTTAATTTCTGAATATATATATATATATATATATATATATATATATATTGTTCTTCATATTGTTGGATGTTTGGTTTCTTTGTTTGTTAATATCAACTTGATTCCTTGAGGACAGAACTAGAGCTTTCTATTAACATCAAGAAATTTGGGAACATTGAAGGGTTGTGATCCAATTTTGATTCACTGCTTGATATTTTAATTCTCTGTCTTGTAAATCCGGTAACTATTAGGTGGTCTTTGTCTTATAAACCCGGTAACTAAAAGTGACTAAACATACCCCTGTCGTACCACACAAGGAGCCTGGAATCCATCGTGCATGATGTTCACACGAGAATAACTACCATAGCATCCCAATAGATTTTGGTGACACCCAAGACTGAAGGGAGTTTACTCTAAGGGGTCATCATACCCCCGTTAATGAATCATATTTTTGTATCATATACTCTTTTACTCTTTTACTCTTCTGTTTTTTTTGATAAAAGTGGATAAACCACATGTATTAATTATCAAAAGGTTCTTTGTGAACCGTTGTTACAGATAATTTCGGTATTTTTGTGAACCGAACTCACTACTGTAGTACAATTGACAAGGTTAAGCACCTTGAGGGGGTTAGGGAGCGTCCATCGGGGCCCCGATACGTGCTCTTCCCAGGTAACCTTAGCTTTCGCAAACCGAGGTTACATACATTCCTTTCGTGAGAGCTCTATGCCATAGGGAATAGGTGTCAGCGAGGTGAGATACGGGTACCAATCTATCCCTTCCGTGAGAGGCCTTTCGTTCCTTGATACTAGTAGGATGCACAGTTGTAAGGGCAATCTATTGCTCACATCTTTCTGACTATCTCTGTTGCCAATTCACTCTTTTACTCTTCAATGTATGAATATGGCTTATCCAATTTTCTAAAAAAAAAAAGAAGTGTAAGTGACTAAACAATGTCATGTGCCAAGGTTTTAAAGAGGAAAATTTTAAATTGAGTTGACTGAAATTTAACTTAATTGAAACTAATTAAGATAAATAATCTTAATTAAATTTATTTTTTAAAATAATAATAATAATTTATTATAATTTTAAATTTTGATTTCATTAATCAAATTTTAAAAAACTAGTTTAGGGAGATTTTAATTAATTAGCATTTAAGTTGTGATTTATGAACATGTAAACAATCGGTATATGATGAAATGAAAATCTTCATGCTGTTTATGGGGATAACCATCTTTTGTCCTTGCACCACTTTGATATGCCTTGTGGCTGTTGTTATTTATTTTATGTGTTTTAAATTTTTTATTTTTATTTTTTTATTTTAAGAGGTGACTTTTTATTTCGCTAAAAGATGGAGCGTGGTGGAGGCGATTTCCGACGTACGGCCAACGACTGCAGAAACCGCCACCAAGGAGGGCGAAACACAGATGGAGACCCCCGACGAGCAGCCCGTGAAGAACGCGAACCAAGGCGAGATGAACGGGCATATGGAACTCAACGACGGGGAGAGCAAATGAACAGTGCCCGAGCATGGAAGCGCAAGCCGTCACCGGTCTCCCTACGCACCGCGACAGAGAAAGACTATGAACCAAGAATGGAACAGAGAGACGAACTGGAAACGAGGCCACGAAGAAGACAGCTCACTTACGTCGGGGCAGTCCGGGGTGAAGATGAAGACCACACCACACCACCAATCCCAAGGGAGGAACAACATGATGGCGGCGGGTGGAAGACGGTCCGTCGAAAGTAGCAAAAGAAATCCAACGATGGGAACCGCCAGGAACGGAAAGAGAAGCCCACCCCGCAGCGGCGATCACCGCCCCTCGTCCACACCCCTTCAGGCACCATCACTGTCTGCAGACAGTGTCTTCGCCCCGGCCACAAAGCGGGTGAATGCCGGCGAGAAGTGACTTGCCGGAACTGCGGCAGAGCCGGCCACAAAGGGTACGCATGCCGGGAAAGCCCCAAAGGAAAGACGAACAATCTACCTGCAAATCCACTACCAAACAACCAACAATACAAACCAGCAAAGATATGCAAGAAACCAAGTGAATCAATGAACAAGAACAATCATGGCACCCCAACGCTGAACAACCACCGCCCACCGCCGCCTATGGCACCACCTGCAAACAGTAGCAAGAAAAAGACAGGGGAGGGGACTGATACACTGGAACAACACCACATCTCCCTCGCTCTCGACTCAGGAATGCTGAAGGGAAAAGAACGCATGACCAAATTCACCATTGCAAAGGTCGTTGAGATGAGAGGATACATAGACTGCATCAAATTAGGGGAGCTACTGCGAGCACGGGTAGATGACCAATGGAATTGGGAGCCACGTTCACTCAGGGATGGACGCTACATCATCGAATGCCCATCGGCGGAGACCGCAAGACAACTAGAGAAGGCAGGACAGATGGCGTCCCCGACGATCACCCTCACCTTCACACCCTGGACGGCGGACCTCTACCGACCGGCGAAGGCCGAAGGAGCACTAAGATGGGTTGTCGTTCGAAACCTTCCGATGTTCTGCTGGGACCGAGACTCGATGGAGAGAATGCCTGCCGGCTAGGGGACACACCGCGTCGGGGCTGGCGGCACCGGGCCATGAGGATGTCCGGGTTTTCCTCCGCATCCGAAGGCCGAGGTTGCTGCCGTGCGTGATCCACTGTAGCATAGCCACACTACAGCACACCTACACCATAGAACTCGACTCCGGCGAACCACCCCTGCCATGGGTGTAAAATCCGTGATTTTTAGCTTGAAATAAAGGGTTTAATATTTTTCCCTAAATTTATTAGTAAATATTCAATCTTGCCAAAAAGGGTATTTTGGGAATTTTTAATTAAACCCAAGGGGCATTTTGGTAAAATAGACACGGAGGAGGTTTGAAAATATAAATAAAATTATTTTATAATTTTATTCTGATTGATAAAGGATTTAATTAAATTTGGAAATACTTAATTTAATTAAACTAGGAAAGTCCCCTAAATAATCATGATTGGTACTTATAAGGAGAGGGGGATAATTGATTAAATCTATTAAAGGTAATGCCCTAAGTTTGGTAGGGATAGGATTTAATCAAAGGGAATTAGATCAAAATTTAAATTCAAATGAATTTAAAATTTATTAAAACTGTTAATTAATAAGTTTGGGTTTTATTTGGCTGCTAGGGACCTGATAGAAATTTTATAAATTTCGAGGACTAGGAGATAAAAGTTGTTGTCTCTGGCGAGGGACCTAGATGTAAGAATAAAAAGAACAAGGATTAAATATGAATTATGCTCTCTCTCACAATTCAGGGATCAAATGGTGAAACTGGAAAATAGAAGGGCCTTAACGCAAATATCCACAGAGAAGTTGTATAAGAAAGGAATAAACGGCCAGGATTGAAGGATCGGGAAGATGTGAATCGCGAAGCACTCATCTCACCCTCCACTTCTAGCCACGATGGTAAGCATACAAGGGACCGCACCGTGCGGGCGATCCCTGACCATCAGATCCCGAACAGAGGCCTGATCGCGAGACGAGTCCTCGTCTCCCTCCTCCGCCAGCGCCAAATCACGGTCGTCTTGCCATAAACGCATGCATAGATTGGCGCCGGAATAGGAAAGTGGGAAGGGGGTGAATCCTCGCGCTAACGCGAACCGATCACGTAAAGATTCCCTGGAGGCCTATAAGAGGGAGTCGGGGCGGGGCACTGAGGAATCATCAAACCCCGGCGATCTCCTCCACCTCACTGTGAGGGACGAAGAGACAGAGACGTGTGTTCTGGTGCTGTAACGTCGAGGAGCCGAGGAGAGGGAGGGACTGCCGCCTTCTGCCTTTTTCCGGTCGACTGTGAGGCGTTGCAACCACGTCATCGACCTCTCCGGTGAGCCATCGCTCTCTGTTAATCCTTTTCCTCTCTGTTCATGCATGCATATAGGGGTTACGTTGTCTAGAGAGGGAGAGAAAGGGAACGAAGGTGCTGCTTCGTCAAGGGGACGGGACAGTGCCGAAGAGGGGAACCGGTCAGGAGTGGCGACAGGGAGTCGCTGCCAGGAGGAGACCACGGCCGGGAAGTCACCGCCGGCTCGTGTAGATTCCGCGACGGGGTGATTCCGGCCACCGGGCGTCACCGGAGGTCGCCGCGTGGAATGAAGCTTCACGGTCGTCGGCGAAGTCTCGGCCTGAGAAAGGACAGAGAGGCGGGAGAGAAGAGAAGAGAGAAGAGAGAGATAAATAGGATTTAATAGTTAATGATTAAATAAATTAAAAGATAAAAATTTAATTTATAAATTTGGATTTATAAAAAGGATTGGATAAATTCGTTGATTTAGAATTTTAATTAAATAAATTAATTGATAGATGCACTGTTCTGGTTGGGTGTAAATTTTAAATTGAATTAATTAAGTTAGTTAATCAATTAATTGAGATTAATTGATTAAAGCTTAAATAAAACTATGGTTTAATTATTTAATTGTGGATAATTAGAGGATTAGTTGCCTAATCAAACAACTATGGGTGGATTAACTAGATTTGATTGATAAATTTAATCAAATTAAAAAAAAGGGTGGGATCAAGTATGATGGAGAATAATCAAATATTTCTTTGATTAATCAGATTAGTGGATTAACTAAATTAACTAATATCTGCTTGGTTGGGTAACTAACTAATGAGTAATTAATTAATTGGTTTGAGCCAATTAGCTAAACTAAGTAGATTGGGTCCAACCAATCTAAGGTTGGGTCCGGATCTAGCATGTTGGTTTATGGAAAATCGTTAAGAGATTAATTAAATAGATAAATTATTAACTAAGTCAATTAGTAGATTAATTAACTTGGTTAGTTAATTAAATGGCTAATTGAGAAAATGAATTGATTTAATAAATCAATAAGTTGAGTTGGCTAAAAGATGAGCTCAAGGATGGTTCGAATAAATTCTAAAAGGGATGGAACCAAGATGAAATGACAAGGAAACGCGAGGGAAGTTCTGCAAGTCGAACTCAGGGCCGCTAGAGCATGCATAGTAGATGCAATAATCGTAGAAAAGTACCTTATTGAGATAAGATTTATTTATATCAGATTTTGACTTGGATGCGTCGAGAAGTCCCGTGGAGCACGAGACTTTGCGATTTTAGGTAAGTACTTCGGCCTAGTACCTTTACTCTTTGATGGGTATTCTTGACCTTGTTATTGCATGTTGAGCATGCCTTGTTCCTCCCTTCAGGGATTTTATTTTATGTCTTTGTTGTGACATATTGTTTTCATACATGCTTCCATGAATTTTGTTGAAATCCATATATAGCATGTTTGATTTGTTTTGGGGATGTTGGGATCCCTACTTGTACTGTTCTTCGTCCCGGATTCAGTGGAGCAGGTGAGCTCCAGATTCTGCGAGAGCGTTGGGGACGGGACACCCTGACGTTCCGGTACTCCCAGCCAGAGGGAGAGTGTTCTGGTTGTCCCTGCCAGTCAGTGGGGTCGATCACTGACCGTGTCGACATGAGAGATAGGTGGCGCTACCGACATACGACCCGAGGGCCGTAGCGACCGGATGGTCGTTTTCTCAGCAGGTTCGCTGATGGTACTGACCGGGGGAGATGTTTGTGGAGCTTTCGTTGAAACCCTAGCTAGGAGTCTTTATCTTGCATATTTTTGTGATAGACTCCTAGGGCTTGTTTTGAGGGGCGTGCCCCGAGTTTGCTTTGATATTCATTTTGTTGATATCATATTTCTTGAACCCTCGCAAGTACTTATCGAGCTTCCATTCAAAGCTCATTCACTTGTTTTCTTCCCCGCTTACTGATCTTGAGGCGTAGGGACACTAGTAATGCAGGAGTCGAGCCGATCGTGGGTCGGGTGATTTGCAGAGGTCCGAGGACCTTGTTTATCATTTTGTTTTGAGTGAGATATTATGTTTTGTAGGTCCCTTAGGGCCTGGTATTTGTAGGGTACCTGAACCCTTGTTATTTATTTTCCGCTGAACTATGTTTATTTTGAATAAATTAAGTTGTTTATTTTGCATTATCTGCTTACACACTTAGGCCTTGTATCCGGGTAGGGCCCGTCTCTACTCGGCTACGGGCCGGTCAGACATCGCGTTCAGGTCCCGGAACGGCCTGGGCGCTATAAATGGGATTCTCGAAGAGAAGCAGGGGGAGAGGAGATGAGGCCCAGCGATGGAGGACACACAACGAGCATGGCAGAACACACATCCCCGTCGCAGCCGCAGGCCACCCGTGCAGACAAAGGCAAAGCCCCCCTCTCTTCTGTGATGCAGATTCCTCCTGCGAGACCAGCAGGCAGACGGCCACCAGGGATCGTCATCAGAGACCCATCCCCCACCCAGCGGTCCGAAGAGGCTCGTCCGGTCCTGGACCACCGTCCAAAGAGGAAACCCGGATCACCACGCCCGAGGCTGCAAGAATCGCCGCCGATCGTACAGGATGGAGGGGCGGAAGTGATGCTGGACAGGCTTGGAGCGGCGACACGCGATAAGACCACACAGGGTGCCAACGGTCAACTCGGAGAGGATCTGGAGGAGATTGACTTTGAGGCATCCGGTCTCACAACTCACAAATTTACCTGTCGAACAAGCCGGACTAAGCTGCTCAACTAAGCCCCGACCACCAACCTCAGACACCCAAAGCGGTCACTTCGTGACATCGGCCTAACGGAACCGTGATCCAAGCGGTACCTATCACAAGGGAGATGGACAAGTACAAGCAGGCCCAAGTGCAATTATGCTAGCCCAAACCAACTTGGACAATGGGGACCCAATTGCTGTAATGAACCAAACCAACTTGGAAAATGAGAACCCAAATGCTGTAATGGACCAAGGAATTAATGGAAATGGATCACCCAATTTCACCTACCCACTGCACTCACCCAAACCAATCCATAATTTGATTACCTCATTGATGTCCAAGATTGAAACAGACCTGCAAAAGGCAACACTTAGACAAATTGCCAATAGTTGGTGCTTGATATCGGAGGAGGCTTGGCTATTAACCACCAAGGAAGACACCGTGAGGAGCGCACCACTGGAAACACAACTGACAAAAACAACCCAATTAAACACAGAAAAGGACACAAGGGAAACCCCGATAACAATTCCACAAGAAACCCAAACCACTATACCGAGGAAAAGAGGCCGTCCACGGAAGACACAGCCCCAAGAAGACCCTATAGCACCCACAATGCCAAAATCCCAAATAAAAGGAACAAAAACATACAAGAGGAAAAACAAGGGAAATGAACTCCAACATCCTGCAGAAGACCACTCTAACTTCTCAACTGTCCCCCTCACGCTATCAGATTGGCCAGGAGAAGAAATTATTGCGCAAGCCTTGAAGGTGGGAGTACATCTCGAACATCAGGAGTGTAATGCAGACCGGGCAATCAAACACATGAAACTCACTGAAGCCGAAAGGAATACTGGGGGGAAGGGGTGCAACTAAGCCTCCTTACCACCAATCAAACAGAGGGCCATATTTAGTTACCCAATGAAAGTGATATCATGGAACGTGAGAGGACTAGGAAAGTGAAAGAAAAGATTCCTAGTCAGAGACTTCATCGCAGCACAAAAAGCGGACGTATTTTGTTTACAAGAAACAAAACTGGCCGCCATTGATAACAAAACCTGGAACTCCATAGGAGGTACCACCCATACAGAAAGCGTAGCCCTACTGGCCCAGGAGACTCGAGGCGGATGTTGCATTGGATGGAGAACAACAATGTTCCAGAAATCTGATGAACACTTGGGCCTCTTTTCAGCCACAGTCATCCTCGAGAACAGAACTGAAGGGACCAAATGGATGATCACCACAGTCTACGGACCCTGTGCGAGGGACCAAAAGATGGCCTTTTGGGAGGAAATAAGGAACATAAGACAAAGATGGCAAGGACCATGGCTCATTGGCGGAGATTTCAACTCAACACGAACACAATCAGACAGAAACATAGGGAATGGAAACGCCCAAGATCAGCTAGCCTTCAACAACCTCATCCAAGAGCTCCACCTATATGACCCCCCATTGTCTGGCCGGAAATACACCTGGACGAATGGACGAGAACCCCCGACAATGATCCGGCTAGATCGATTCCTGCTATCACCAGAATGGATGGCGGCCTCCCCCCATATATGGCAGTTTGCACTACCCCGCCTCCGCTCAGATCATGTACCACTAGCGCTGGAATGTGGCCAACAAGAACAAAAACAGTATCCCTTCAGATTTAACAGGAGTTGGGGGAAATCAGCCGAATTTTGGGAAATGCTGCAACAATGGTGGGGACAAAATGACTTCGCCGGAAGTGGGACTTACAAATGGGCAAAAAAACTCACCCTAATAAGAGGACGCTTACAAAGATGGAACAAAGAGAATATATTATCACAAAGGCGGAGGAAGCTGGAACTAATGAGCAACATCGAACAGATGGATATTCAGAATGAACAACAACCACTTTCAACGACGGAGGAGGAACAACTCCAGGCACAAAGAATGGAATATGACAACCTGATCAGAATGGAGGAGGAACACTGGAGACAATGCTCGAGAATCACCTGGCTTAAGGAAGGGGATCAGAATACAAAATTCTTCCACTCCATAGCCAACCAAAGGAAAAACATCAACTGGATACATCAGCTCACAGTAGATGGAGACACTCTAAAGGACCCACAGAGCATTGCACGAGCAATAACAAGCCACTTCACCCAAATCTTTGGAGCTCAACGAGAGAACAGATACTCTACAGACTGGTCTTATATGTTCACGGGACCGGAACAGGGAAACCTGCTACACCTAGAAGACCCGTTCACAGAAGCAGAGATCCATAAGGCAATTCAGGAACTCAACGCAGAAAAGGCACCAGGACCAGATGGATTCCCCATGACCCTTTACCAGCAAGGTTGGAACTTCACCAAACAAGAAATTCTTCAGACGTTCCAGGAACTTTATCAGGGCACAGCGGACCTAGAAAGACTGAATTGGGCACACATCCTATTAATCCCAAAGACCGCTGAGGCATCCTCGATCAAAGACTACCGCCCTATAAGCCTCCTAAACTGCTCGATTAAAATCATAACAAAGGTGCTGGCAAACCGATTACAAACGGTCATCGCGGACTTGGTAGACGAAAACCAATCAGCGTTCATCAGAGGGAGATGTATCCATGATAGTATAGTGGCAGCCGAGGAATACATATTCAGAACGAAATCCAAAGGAGGAGTGCTGATGAAAGTGGATTTTGAGAAGGCCTTTGACTCAGTAGATTGGGATTTCCTCCTCGAAATACTCCAAGCACGGGGTTTTGGGCCACGATGGGTAGGATGGGTCAGGGCAATCCTCCATACATCAAAGTCAAAATTCCTAATAAATGGGTCCCCGATGGGATACGTCAGACATAAAAGGGGCCTACGCCAGGGAGACCCACTCTCCCCTCTACTCTTCATCCTAGCCACAGAAGTCTTCACACGGATGATGCACAAAGCAGTAGAGGCGAGGCTCTTCGAAGGGTACAAAATTGGCCATAGAGAAGGCGAACAAATACCGGCTTTGCTCTACGCGGATGATCTGTTGATCCTTAGCACTGGGAAAGAACGCGACTTCTGAATTTTAAAGCTCATCTTCTACTTGTTCGAAGGATTATCTGGTCTTCGAATAAACTACGCCAAAAGTGCCATAGTACCAATTGGGGGAGCACACACAAATGCTGCAATCGGGGCATCAATACTGAACTGTCAGGTAAACTCACTCCCAATAACCTATCTAGGCATTCCTCTTGCAGGGAACAGACCCAGGAAGGAAGATTGGGAAAAGCTCATCCACAGAGTACGGAACAAACTAGCTACCTGGAAAGGGAGACTCATGTCACGGGGAGGCCGTATCACACTCCTTAACTCAACCTTATCCTCAGTTCCCAATCACTGGATGACTATGTACAAACTACCACGCTGGGTAATACACCGCATCGAAGGAATCAGAAGAGACTTCCTTTGGAGAGGAGCAAACCAAGATTCCAAAGCTTATCGCCTAGTGAAATGGGAAAGACTAACTAGACCCAAAGAACTAGGGGGCTGGGGAATCATCAACCTGGAAACCTTCAACGAGGCGCTACTCGGCAAATGGTGGTGGAGAATCCTACGGGATGAGGCTGGTATCTGCGGACGAATCCTCAAGCACGCATACTTTAAGGGTACACAGGTGAACCCGTACCAAAAAGCGCCAACTCGGGCATCCTATTTCTGGAGAGGGGTCCTACAACAACGTGACCCTACCCTAGCCAACCTAGTCACCGAACCAGGAGCGGGGGACACAACCAGGCTATGGTTTGACAATTGGGTAAATGGACAGAGCCCCTGTCGGATATGCCCAGAACTCCAAACCTTGTGGGACAGATCGGAGCACACAATTGCAGAGGCAAGACAACAACAACGATAACAACAGGAAAGACCGCTCCTCCGACCAGGCCCCTTGTCACAAGAATCGACAGACCTACTCCAAAGGATAACGGAATACCTGAGACAAGACCACACGTATAAAAGTGCGCATGCATCGACTATGGAGGCTCACCCCAAACCATACCTTCACGGTAAAATCGCTCTACCAGTTCCGAATCGATGGGGGAATTAAAAGCTCCCTCCCCGCTAAATTCTGGAAGCAGCCATCCCCCATGAAAGTCAAACTCTTCGCTTGGCTAGCGTATGAAGACAAACTTCCCACGCTACAAAACATGGCAAAGAGGAACTGGACGGGGGACAGGACGGCATGCTATCTCTGTAACCGCGAAGAAGAAACCACCGAACACCTCCTCCTCAGATGCCAATACTCGGCGGAAGTGTGGTTGCACTACGGACGGGTCCTAGGGAACGGGCTCAACCCCTCAAGGATACAAGATCTTTGGGGCCCCTCCCTAACCTCCACTTATCTGGAAAATACGCTCCGCAAGGGATGGAACCTGCTCGCGATGGCCGTGACCTGGAATATATGGATCGAAAGGAATAGGAGAATCTTCACAGATAAACACCGTGTTTACCAGAAACTGATTCGTCAGGCTGATTTCCTTTTCCTCTCATGGTTCGACAGCGCACATGCCACCAGCCAGATGCAACTCCAACCCATGCAAACCCTCATCAAACATAGCCTAACCCTCACAAGGGATGAGATTCCAAGAGGACATCCAGGAGCTGATTTTGAAGATGAAGATGGAAGGGAACACCATACCCCCACCCCTAATCCGGGAGACCACAACGCAACCGAGGGAACGATTGTAACCACCCCACCCATTTATCAGCCAATGTCTCTATGATACAATGACACAAAGTCAATACCACCATGTCAATGTCACAACCCTTTACTTAAATCAATAAAAGAAAGTGGTTTATCCACTATTTCAAAAAAAAAAAAAAAAAATTATTATTATTATTTTTGTCTTTTTTTTATTTATAAAAAACAGGTTGTTATTTATTTTATGTGTTTTTTATTTATTTTTTATTTATAAATATGGACAAATCACTAGAAACATGTCACAAGTATAGTTTGAACTCTGAGCCTCTTCTTGTGAGAAGGAATTGACTAATTAACTTTTCTTGTGAAATGTTATTTTTAACTTTTTAATTTTTTTATTTATAAAAAATAGGGTATCTCAATTTTCCTTCAATGGTTGTTTGTGTTGAAGTCAAATGGGAGAATGGATTGAAGTAATATGTTGAAATCAAGTCGAGGAAAATCAAGATTTATTCTCCTTTATGTTAATATGTTTATTTCGAGGGGAGCGAATCTCGTAAAGTAAAAAAAGAAACAAATGATAAATAAAATATAAAAATTTAAACAAAAAAAATTGTCATTTTCATTGTTTCCAAATGTTTGAGACCAAAATAGGCCTAAAACAAAAATCAGGGAAGTAGGAATTTTCATCACTTTTTTTTTTATGTTGAAATTACAGGGGCAAAATGCAGTGAACTCTATTAGGAAAAGTCAAAATTCATTAAGAATTGTCATTTTTCATCATTTGGGAAGAATTTGGATAAAAACCAAACCAAAACACAAAGAAAGAGTGGGAAAGACTTCCTCCTTTTTCTTGTCCCTTCTTTGTCTGTTGGGATGTTAGAAGTGTGATTGAAGTCTCAAAATGTAAGGCCAGAGATTAATTGGAGAACCTGAAGATCCATTGAGGAGTGCAAGGAGCTACTAACACACATCCAAAACTGGGAGATTGAATACATCCCAGGAGAATTCAATAGTTGTGCTGATACATTGGCTAGAATGGCAAGAGATGAAGACTTAAACTTGGTGTTTGAAGACTTAACAAGCATGCGTGAGCTTTTGAGACAATTTTTTTTGAGTTAGAATTTAGATTTATGGTTTAGCTTTGTAGTTGAAGGGCTATGTGGTAAAGTTGTTATCGTGACAGAAAGTCGCGGGTTAGTCGTGGAAAACTCTTGAAAAAAAAAGTAGAGTAAAGAAGCGTCTGATAGCAAAGTAAGTGCCTGACCTTTCCAATGGACCTCTGACACACGGGACTTTATTCTTGCACCGGAATGCCCTTAGTTTAGCTTTGTAGCTCTTTCAATTAAAAAAAAGTGCAAAAGTGTTACTTCCATAGAGTTTGTGTTGCTCGGAAAAATAAAATGGGTTAGTTTGGGTCAAATAAATTTAATAATAATAATAATTATTATTATATATGTTTAAAATAAACATTATGATTATTTTATTAAATTAGTTTAAATTTAAATTTTATCTAACAACTAACATAGAAATGTGATCTCAAGTATAAATGGGAAAGTTGGTGAATTGAAAAGTCTTAGAGAAAATTTATTAACTTATTGGTTGTTCCCAAAACAATTACACTCTTGTTTTATTTTGTACTACTTATAATTTTTTATCAAAATCTCTAAAATGATGAACAATAATTTTTCCTAAATTTATTTTTATAAAAACTACACGTAAGTAGTATTCGGATCATAGGATATCAAGGGATAACTGGGATGGGAGCCACTCTTGTGTAAGTGTTTGGTCACCCAAACGTAGTTAGAGAAAGATGTAGCTTATCCATTTGGAGGGATAAGTGGCATCCCTCTAATTTGGAAGGAGTGGCAAAGGGATGTACTCCCCCCCTAATCCAATCTATTTTTAAAATATTTTAATTAATATAAAAACTAATTATATAGTTTAAAATATCTATTATCATTAAATTTGAATAATAATAATAATAAATTTAAAAATTAAAATAATGATCATATAAATTATTTTATAATTAAAAATAATAATATTAATATATAATAATTATATATTGATGATGGAAATAAAATGTTATTGTTTCAAGTTAGGATATTATTATCTATTAATTAATAACAAATATCATTAATTTTCTAATTATAAATATATAATATTATTTATTTTTTAGATATTATAATTTATATTTCTTTGCCTTTTCTCCAAGGAATCCAAATTCTCTTGAAGAAATAATATCTAAATATATAATATTATTTATAATTATTTATATTATTTATATCTTTTTTAGATATTATATTGAAGTATGGACTGAGAACAAGCATGGATCTAGCCCAGTTTAAAGGATTGGACCAAGCCCAGTTGAGACAGCCCAAAACATTGTATCCTTGGGCTCAAACATGGTTGAGCCCACTTGGCTTTGAGAATTTGACATGTTTTCTCAGCATTTTTTTTCCTTTTACATTTTAATATTTTTTTCAAAAAAAGGGAAAATAAATTTATTTTAATTTTCTTCACTTTTCCCAAAGTAAGATGATATGGGGAAAATTTGGGCGTATACATTGGCATTGCATGCTCCTAAAGACTGAGTGTCATCGGCCCAATAACTGAATAACGGCCTGGGAAGATTCGTCAACACTTCTAGGGGTTCTAAGCAAGCTTCTCTAAGACAACAGAAGCTGTTGATGCCAAAGTCACCTCTAACTGCCTAATGACCTCTCATATGGTATAAAAGGGGACGAAGAGAGAGAGAGAGAGAGTAAAGGGATTCATACCTCTTCTATAAACTATGGCACCTTGCTCATCTTCCCACCTTTTCAATCCGTTCTTTCTCTCAATCTCCGTAAGAGAGATCTTCAATCTCTCTTTTCTTCACCTGGATATTGTTCACTAAATTTAATCATTGGAGAGTCCGGGGATAGCTCTTGGACTTCTCTTGCTAATCGTCCCCAAAGCCTGTCTTCATCATCATAAGGTGTTTTCCCTGTCAGAATCATCACCGACGGCTGATCTGTCTTTCCCGTTTGAAGACAATTTAAAGTTAATTGAAGCATGGGCTTAGAACAAGCATGGATCTAGCCCAGTTTAAAGGATTGGACCAAGCCCAGTTGAGAGCCCAAAACAACATGGACCTGGGCTCAAACATGAGCCCACTTGGCTTTGAGAATTTGACATGTTTTCTCATCATTATTTTTCTTTTACATTTTAATATTTTTTCACAAAATATAAGAAAAATAAATTTATTTTCTATTTTCTTCACTTTCCCATTAAGTAAAATAATAATAATAATAATAAATATTTAATTTAATTGCAGATAAACTAAAACTAAACAAAACACTCACTACTACTCAATATAATAATCCTAATAACATTAGCTTTTATATCCACATATTTCCATTAAACAATTTTTAATTCCACTTTTCATCCTCTATGAAGAAAAGAATCAGATTCATTCTATCCCACTTGCCTTTAAAAAGAAAAATGGTTTTACAAAGATATATGTTTAACAACAAAAAATATTTATTAATATTTATTTATTTTTTTTAAAAAAAATATATTAATCACATGAGCTTATCACTGACTTGAAATTGTTAGCAAGTCAAAGTCAACATTGTCTAAAGTCCCCCTCTAATTAAGCACAATTACTATAAGTTTAAATAAAAATAATATTTATATATAATAATTCAAACATATTTATTTTTAAATTATATATATTAAAGATATTTTAATTATGAGTCTTTAGTTTCTCATAATAATAATATTATTTTTAAATTTAAACCCATAAAATTATATAAATTTATTTATTTATTTATTATTTAAGAATTCTATTTCATGCCTTGGAGTCCATTCTTTGTGAGCTGAGAACCAGTGAGAGTGAGCAATGGGGGTGAGCAACAACATCGTGGCGGTGGTGAACTTCATCTCGCTGCTGTGCTCCATTCCGATCATCGCCGCCGGGATATGGCTCGCCTCCAAGCAGGACAACGCCTGTGTCCACCTTTTCCGCTGGCCAGTCATCATCCTCGGAGTCCTCCTCCTTCTCGTCTCCCTATCCGGCTTCGTCGGCGCCGTCTGGGACCGCCCCTGCCTCCTCGCCACCCACCTCTTCGCCATGGCCGCCCTCGTCCTCCTCCTCATCACCCTCCTCGTCTTCGCCTTCGTCGTCACCCGCCCCGACGGCTCCCGCGCCGTTCCCGGCCGCGCCTTCAGTGAGTATCGCATCGAGGGCTACTCCGGCTGGCTCAAGGACTACATCCTCGACCACTGGCCTCAGATCCGCGCCTGCCTCAGCACCGACGACGTCTGCGGGAAGCTCGCCAGAAGGGATGCTTTCTTCACCGCTGACCAGTTCTTCCAGTCTGATCTCTCGCCCCTTCAGGCAAGCTTCTTCCATTTCGATTTTACCCTTCGATTTCCACTTATTTTCAGCAATGCCACGCTAGTGTTGTGTAGTGTGTCATGGTGGGGTCTTGCGCCGCTGGATTCTTTTGGACTGTTTTCTCGCGCATAATTATCATTTCTCTTGCATTGATTCAATTGAGTCAAATCATGGTAGAGAATTAGAATTATTATTTTTTTTTTCAATTTAAAGTAAAAAGTCAAATCTGAGTTGGTTGAATGGCATGGCTGAGATTGAAATTTGGATTAGAGTTCAGTATGAAAGTGTGATTTCCATTTTATATTGAGAAATAATTCTATTTACATGCTAGAAATGAATCATTGATGAACTTTTGATATTAATTTGGATGGGTGTAAGTGATTTTGTCATTTTTCAAATGTTTAGTAAATAAATTTCTTTTTTTGAAGCTAATTAAAAAATTAGTTCAAAGAGGCATTGGTGATAAATGAAAATTAGTGTGTTAGAGCATTGCCGAAATTCATGAATTTTGTTTATAGTCCTAAGAACCCTGAGGTTAGGTAGTAGTTTTGATTTATTTGAATGACATTTTGTCATAATATTTTTCGAAATTGTAGAAAAATAATGTAATTTTTGAAGTGTTTGGGTGGGGTTGTCATAAATTGAAATGGGGGGTTTTAAAGTTTGTAGGTTTAAAATAAAATTTTAATATTTTTAATTAGTAATTGGTATCTATAGATAGTTTAATAATTAATATATTTAATTAGTTCAGTTTTGTAGAAACACTGTTATTTCAAGTTATTTATTGGTGGTGTTTGGTTGGATAGGTTGGAATAACTTGGTACAAACCCACCACACTGGTGTGGTTTCATGTAACCAAACCAATTTGAACTCAAGCCTCTAAAACAAACAAGTTTTACCTACTCTCAATGCCTCTGCCAAGCAAATCCTGAGGTTAAGCTTTAAGGTCAACATTACAATCACCATTTGTATTGTTTGTTTGTTGGATTGAGGATAAAACTTTGAACTCTTGAATTGTATGTATAACCTTAAAATTAAAATTGATTCTGTAGTTCTACAAAGGTCTTTTTGGGGATGTAAATTATCAATGTTTGGCCTTTTTAAGGTGCACCTACATTTAGGGTTTCATAGGTCAAGTTACTTTTAATACACTCTCTTGAAGTGTCTAAATTTTTTGTGTTTTTATGGCTCTTATATTTACTATATATTACTGACAGAATTCATCCCAAGCTGGATAAACCATGTTTTATGTAATTAAGTAGTGAGATACATTTCACCCGAAGGTGTGAGCGTTTCTCGGTTACAAGTATATAGGAAAAGAGTTCCCGGGTAACTCTAGGTGCTCGTCGCAGGCTCGGTCTTAAGTTCTTTCTTCAGTCTTTCAAACTTATGCCAAGTATTCTCTCAATTATCTTCTGGAGCTTCTCTCTTTTATTGAAAATTGTTTTTTCTTCTTAGTTGTTGATCTGCACTAGTGTAATTACATGACATTACAGTTTAATGATCTTTGTTTGCGCTACACAGTCTGGATGCTGCAAGCCGCCAACTCTATGTGGGTATAACTATGTAAACCCCACACTATGGATAAACCCTACCAACGCCATGGCAGACACAGATTGCTATTTATGGAACAATGACCAGTCCCAGCTCTGCTATGGTTGCAACTCTTGCAAAGCTGGGCTGCTCGGCAGCCTCCGCCATGAATGGCGGAAGGCTAACATTGCTCTCATCGTCGCCACTGTTGCCCTTATCTGGGTCTACATCATTGGCTGCAGCGCCTTTAAGAATGCCCAGACAGAGGAGCTCTTCCGACGCTATAAACATGGATGGGCTTAAGGTATGTAGATGTATATATATATATGTACACACTCTTAACTAGTTTACCATCTTTATGCGCGAATAAGTTCTTGTACCAAATCAATGTAATTCTTTTGCTAGTGTTTTTTTGGAAATGTATGTGAAATTTCTTTTATGCTCATTGCTCACCGATTGTTGTTGAAGAGAATGGATTCTGGAATTTGATCCTCTGGGGATTTCTAACATGCTTTTCTCAGTGGAGAAAGGATTGAAGGGAATCTTATCTTTGTACTTTAGAGGTGTTTGGATTCCTAATTTTATGGTGCAAATGCAATGAAAGCATAAACGTGTTGGAGTTGATATCATCAGGAGCTTTATTGGAAATAAAAGGTATATCAAATGATTTAATTGTATTTATATAGATCAGGTTTTTCTTATTTTATTTTTCTTATTTCATTTTTTCTCTCAATTTATCTCAATTTACTTTACTTGGGAAAACGTTGTTTATTGGAAAACTTAGGGTGCGTTCCGATTGCGGAATGGGAATGGAAAGAGGAAGAGGAATGAGAAGATAAGTGAATTATTAATTTGTTTGGTATTATTTAATTTAATTATTATGATTATTTTTTAATTAAATAAATCATTATAATTTAATACAAATATCTCAATTTGACCAAATTTTAATTTAATTATTATAATTAATTATTTAAATCAAATATCTCATATAAATTATTTTGTTATAAAAACTGATGCACCTAATTATTTAATTAAGAAAAAGTTTTAATTTAATTATTATAATTAATAAATTGTTATAATTAATGGATAATAAACAATAGGTCTCTGAAACAGTGCCAATATCCCTATAGGTCCCTGGGGTAGGTGTTGGGGGTATAACAAATAGTGCGTTGGGTAGGGACTTGGTTACTGTTTCAGGGACCTATAAATAATTTACTCTATAATTAATTATTATATTTAATTGGAGGATAATGGGAGAATGGCTATTCCCCGATATTGGAGGTAATGGAATTCTCCCATCAGGGGAATCTCATTCCCTTACAAAAGGGATTCATTCCCCCTGATGGATACCCAAATGGGGGGAATCATTTCTTTTTTTCTCTCATCCAAACGCCCCCTCAGATTAAATAATATAATATATTAAATTAGACATGTATTTCTATAATAAAAAATATATAACCACTGAGGGATAAAAAATAAAAATGTTCATTTTTTAGTGTTTGGAGTTATGTGGTTCATTTATTTTTTTTTATTAATATAATAAGTTATATTAATTATTTGTTGTATAATAGTTGTCAATATATATTCTTAATATAATGATTAACTCCAATTGCAAGCTTCAGATAAGTTGAGTCAATTAATAACATTGGATAATATAAAATAATTTAAGAAGAAAAATCGGTTAGTTTATTCTTTTTGGAAAAGAGAGGCTGAGGGTAATGTGTTTCTATTGTGCTTTGTCTATATCTATATTAAAAAACAGTCTCGTGTCTTTCATATATATATATATATATATAATTTAAAATATTTAAGTATGTATATTA
This sequence comes from Dioscorea zingiberensis, assembly GCA_026586065.1. Lineage (NCBI taxonomy): Eukaryota > Viridiplantae > Streptophyta > Magnoliopsida > Dioscoreales > Dioscoreaceae > Dioscorea > Dioscorea zingiberensis. Next base: position 80,317,650 of record CM048818.1, on the reverse strand, counting down.
ATATGCTAAATAATATTAAATATTAAAAGTTAAAAAATTTCAATATTTTTAATTTAGTAATTACTTTTAACCCTTAAACTATAATATTTTTTCAAATAATATAAAATATACAGGAATTAATATTAATAATAATACTGAATTATACAAGATGGTTTACTTTGCTTAATAACTTTCTATATTTAGGAAATAATATTACATATATATAATATAATATCTAATTATATATTTAATAATTTTTTAATTTATGGGCAAATTATCTATAGGTCCCTGACACTTTTTGGCACTGTTTCTCACACAAAATACTATTACACTAAACTCCTACACACCCGCAAGGATCCCAAGACAAAATAAATAGTGCCAGGGACTAATAATTAAATAACTATTAATTTGTTTGTTAAGCATCTAATAAAGCTAACAAGTGTTTGAGCTCCAGGTGTCCTCTAGTGGGTTATAGTTTTTTTTTTCTTTTTTTTTAAATGAAAAATTTATTATATATTTTAGCAAATTTTAAATTTTCTCCAACTCTAATATAAGATTTAATTAACATATAGTTTAGGGCATAGATTATGAATTTCCGATTTTTTTTAAAATTTCTTTTTAAAAGAAACATTTAAGTGAAAGATCTCATGATTGGTGTTTGGAATAGCAACCTTTTCCATTTTTATTCTTATTTTTATATTTAAAATTTAAAATAAAAGTTAAACTTTTATATCATTCTAACATCTACAACAATACTTCTCAACAATATGTTTTTGGTATAATATGAGCGGCAAGCCGTTAAGAAATCAAGGACGTGCACAAGCCTTGGCAGAACAGACATGATGGCAAGGCCCTCACACACGTGGATGCTGGGACACAACCATTGCTCATATTCCCAAATATTTACTCTCACCCGTGAATCTAACCCGAGATCCCTTCATCGTTGGAATTCTTGCGAGGACCAAGATATCAATAAACCACTTGGTCGTTCATTACTTCTCAACAATATTACCATTACTGAGTTCACTATGAATTTACATTATATATTTAGAAATTCAAAATATTAAATTATGAAAATGTGTTTTTATTTTTTTTATTATTTTATTTATAAAAGAGCTAAACTAACTAAGAGTCAAGTACAAAATTTCCTTAAAGTTTCTGAGAGTTCTTCAAGCCATGTAGGTGTCTGAGCAGCATCAGTTAAGTATAGAAATTCTCCTTCTTTTGCCCTTTTGGCGAGTTGGTCGGCAACAACATTATCCTTTCTGGGAATATGTTGAACGTCCCATCTCTCTAATTTCCTTAATGACTCCTTGCATTTCATTGTAATGTTTGAGTTCTCCAACTGGCATCTTCTTTGTTTTGCTGAAGTATCCTAGAGATGTGCAGGTTGTCAGTAAAAATTATTGCAGACTTGCTTCCTATTATGATCAAGGCTTCGAGTCCATCAGGCAAGGCTTTCAGCTCACCCTCCAATATAGATTCAGCTTGATTTCCTAATGCTCCTGCAATGCAAAGTATGCCAAACTAAGTTAATATAATAATACAACTCCCAGTTCTTGACTCACCAGACTTCCACGAGATCACAAAATGCGGGTTTTGAGATACCCATATAATAAAATTGACAAGTGGTTGAACTTATTATGCAATACAAGATCTTATTCTCATCAATTGTAAATCATAAAATCATAATCTACTTAGTATAATGTATGTCATATCATCTATTGGGAGATTTATTTATTTATTTATTTGACCTAGACAACAAGCACTTATTTATTTATTTATTTGATCTAGGAAACAAGCACCAAACAAAGGATCGGTACACACTAGTGCCCCCACCTTGCAGGAGTACGGACTGGATCTGGAGTTTGTCTTGAGAGATCCTACACCTACGCTGTAAAATCCGAAAATTTTAGGGAAATAAAATTTTCATGATTATTTGGTTAATAAAAGGAAAAGTTCCCCAAGTTTGGATTTAATTGGAATTTTAGTTGGAATAAAATTTGCTTTGATTATGATTTAATTAACTAACAAAGAAATTCCCTATGTTTTAATGGAAGGTTATGAAAAGAATGGAATTTTGGCATTAATAATATGAAGGGTCTTTAATGTAAATTGGAATTATAGGTTTCATGGGATTATAGGCAGTTTGGTATGATTTGATTGATGGGAATTTTATATATATAAAATTCGGATGGGAGGTGTTTTGAATTCAAAGGTGACATATAATAAAAGAATTGAGGAAATTAAATGCAATATGGTAGGGAATTGCATGGAATGATTTGATTTTGGACTTAAGTGCCAAAGATATAGATGCTATTACATGGGTCTCATGCAATCAAGCACTATGAATGATAAATAAGACAAAGGGTAGAGTGGTAAATGGTAAACCCATTACTTCAATTATTGCCTGTGACTTAGAGCAATCATAAATCAGCCACACTCTCCTAACATTGGTGGAAATAAAAAAGGAGTTAACGAAGAGAATAACCAGACGTGCATGGCTGCCATTGATGAAAATTTTAAATCCTCTTCACGTGGGCCATTTTCAACCGCTTATATGACCAGCAAATCAGATCCGAGGCGTGGATAAGCTTCCTTGTTTAGTTGTGCGTGTGGAGTAATTGATAACCGTCCATCATTGTGGAATGCGGGTTCCGAGGCACGAGTTCTCTCCTCTGCTCGCTGGCGCCACCGAAACCCAACCCTTATCCTCCGCTGATTTCGCTCGGCCAGCCAAGCGGATCTCGGATTATCCTTATTTATTGGCGTGGAGATTACCCGTGAGCCTCGATAAAAGAGGGCGTCGCCTACGAACCCTAACCGTCTCGTCTCTGGATCTAGCGGCCGCCTCCACCATCTGAAAGGAGATGAGAGAGCAGTGATGGAAGGGGGACAGCACAGCGACGCCACCGGACGCTTCCACCTCGCCAGAATACATTGAGACGGAGGCGTTGGGCTGGACGTTGGGGGAGGAGGAACTGGGACCGCGCTGGACCGTCGCAAGCTGCCAAGGCTCAGGAATATCGTGGAATGGGAGGACCGAGAGGAAGAGAAGGGGACCGGATCGGTTCAGGGCCGCCAGAGGCCTCCCGGGGAGCCGCTGCAACTCCGGGAATTTTTCCAGGCTTCGGTAAGCACCTTCCAAATCCTTGCTAGTCATTGTTTGGAATTTAGAATGTCGTTCACAGGTTTCATGCATGGGTATGTGGGAGGTTAGTGGAGTGAATTCATGAATGTGGAGGAACTGATTTTTAATGATGATGGTATGTGAGTTGTTATGGTGATAAATAATATTACTAAACAGTGGTAAGAAGTCTCCAATAAAGGCTACCAAACTCTATGATGGACAGTGAAGTGTAATGAGTTTATGAGGTTTTGGTAGAGGATATGAATCTGATCTATTACTTAGTTCTAATTTGAGCTCGGATCATGCCATGATTAATCATGTTTAGTTATTTTGTTTAATGGCTTGACAATGAGTAAGATAAGAAGATCTGTGAATGTTTTAAGTATGGTTATGGATTCTGCCAAGATGGAGGACAATAAAATGTAGTGATCTGGTTGGTAATAGTCTTATGATTACACTAGTTACTAAGAACATTGGATCTGAGTAGGTTCACTAGGTATTGTGCGTGGCTGTCTTGAGTGTGGACCCAGATATGCTTAGATTCAGTATTTTGTTATCTGTTGGACTATGTTTTACAGGACATTGGTAAATGAATACCTTATGAGAGTGACAAATTCCTTTTAAGTTAGTGAGTAATTAGTGATAAAAGGTTGGGATGAAAAGTTGGCTAATGTGTCCTAAGGATTTCATTCATAGTTTCATACTATCTCAAAGGATGTTAAGTGAGGTTAGGTAAATTGATGGCTTGAACATGAAAATATGAGAGGCTTCGGATTGTCTTGTACACATGCATGGAATTAAAGAGTTGGAGCATGGGTTGAAGATATTCAGAGAGAATGATAATCTTTGAGTTGTTATCAGGTTTAAGTATACTAATGTTATGATTGATAAGCATGTGGTGTGTGGATGGTTGACCAGGTGTGGGACTTGGATATTGATCAAGTCTGATCGGTGGTATTGATATGTTTGGGCTGACTTTAGATGGGCCTTGAGCCGGCCTGGTGGGTTATAAGCAAATGAGTAACAAAGGTTGTTTATGGACTTAATTAAAAGAATTATTTATTTAATTATGTGGTTGAATCTGTTAAAAGATTGGGTTGGGTTTATTAAATGGGTCGGGCCCATTTAATTGCATGTAAATATTAGACGATATTTTCTTAAATACTCGGACGTATGTTGAGTGCGGATCTGTGTTTACCAGATAATGTCGAGGAGGGCTGATCTTCGACGGGACAGATTCGGAACGATCGGATATTGGATTATGTTTAGATGTAAGTGACTCTTGCCTAGCTCCTACCCAGAGATGGGTTTCTTTGGCATTCTTATTACCTGGTTTGGTATATTCTTGATTGTTATCATGATTGTGCTTGTGGTTATGATCTAGATATCTGTTGTTGATTCCCGGTATACATGTTTTGTTTGATGTTTTTCACATCTGTGATTGGTTGTTTGGACAAGTTGTTTTTGGATGCTCACTGAGCATGCCACCGTGGACCGGGACATTACTGTGCGACTCATGGTGCTCGTGTTTAGGTGGGGTTGGTATGTCTCAAAGATCGGGTATGCGTACTCAGGAGCATAGCCACCTGTCGTCCGACACTTGACCATTGAGGCACACGGCACTTGGCCGGCCGTGGAGGTGTGATTGGGTAGGCTTAGGGGCCCCGTTTGATTGACTCATTGTGTTGGTGATTGTCTTGATTTGTCTATCTTGATTATTTGAATTTGTGCTTATCATGATTTCTAAGAGGTACTTACTGGGCTTTCCTTTCGAAAGCTCACTTCACTTTCTTTTTCTCTTCCAGGTTAAGAGGAACAGATGACTCAGGGTTGGAGCTGCGCATGGGACTGGGATAGGTTGGAGAGGTCCGAGGACCTCAGGTTGTGTGAGAGTTTCACTTGTAGGACCCTTATAGGGCCTGATTTTGTATAGAGCTTTGTAGGGTACTGGGAACCCTTCATGATTTTAATTCCGTTGTATAACTCTGATATTGTTCTTTATTATTAATGAACATTTGATTATTATTGTTATCTGCTTATCATTTTTAGGCCTTGTATTCGAGTGGGGCTCGTCTCTACTTGGATACGGCCGATCTGTTGACGTTCCCGAGGTCCCTAGATCCGGGTCGGGGCGTTACATATGCAAGCAGGGGTTCAAACTCAGGTTTACGCCTAGACCAAAAGGCCTTTGGTTTTACTAGGAGATGTTGCTTCATGAAAACGAACAATATGCAATATAATAGCACATCCTTCACCCTTGATCAGAATCTTTTATATAATGATTAGGATGATGATCCCTATCTATCAAGATTCCTATCTTAAGTTTTTCAAACCCTTACTTCATTCATAATTAATTGGAATTATAATCGATAGATAGATTTAGTTCAATCTTAGTCATTCGCAAATATAGCCTTTTCTTAAATATTTTATTTTATTTTTAATTCAGGATTATTTTATTTGTCAAAATGACTGGGCTAATCAGCATTAAAAAAAAATTATATTAAATTTTTCAGGGACCTAACAAATAATATCACTGTTCTTCAGGGAGTAAAAGGTAAAAACACCAAAAAAATCCAAAACACGAATCCGGACAAGATCCTGAGAATGATCGGAGCTCGGCTCCCATCTGAGAGCGAGAGAGGCCGCGCTATTTGAAAGAAGTGAGTCTCGAATTCGCTCTTTCTCTTCTCCTCAATGTTCCGATCTTGGTTCGTTAGTCATTGGATTGGGGTTTGTGAATTAAAAATTTGCTTTTTCCCCCCTAAAATGTTGTGTTTTATCAATTGAAGAACGGAGAAGGAAAAAATAAAAAGAGCTCAAGTCTTCTCTGTTTTACGGCGATTATTTGATAATTTTCTATGCTTTTACTGATTTTTCTTTGGAGAACCTTGTGGTTAGTGCAATCTTTGAGCTTTAATTCTTGGTATGTAGTTTGATTTGTTATTTAAATAGTGGTCGATTTGTAACTTGGAAAAAGATGGAGGCAAAAATATAAATATATATTTTTTTGGCTGAAAATTGATTATTGCTTCATTATATAGGGTAGGATTTTTGGTTATTTTAATGCTGCAATAGAAAGATGATATTGATGTCAGCCCCATGCAAATTTTTGCAAAGCATTGTTGTTTAAGTTATCAATGGTAGCTGGGTCATTCGATTTCAAATTTTATTAGCATGGACTTTTTTAATTTTCTTGTTAGTTTGGGTCAAATGGTCCTACAAGTTGTATTGTGTGAACATTTTAAATTTGAATTGCTTAATAATTCAATTTTAGAAGTATGGAAAATTAGGGTTGTCAATGGGCCTCACCGCCGCGGGGACGGGGATAATTTCCAAAGATAGGGGACAGGGCCGGGGAGGGGATATAATTCCCCGTCAGGGTTGGGCCCGGGGCCGGGGAATACCCTCCCCGAAATATTTAATTTCGCGTCTTGGCCCTTTTCTTATATCATCTCTTCCATACCAAAACAACGCCACCACGACAGCGCCCTTGCTTAACGGCTCATCTAGCGACTGGGGCGACAACCATTTTGCTCGATGGCTCAACTAGCGACGAGGGCGACAACGGCCTTGATCTACAGCTTTGTAGGTTTATTTGCTTTATTTCTCTATAGTTCAAACTCCAAATTAGGTTTCTTTGATGACATGTGTACCAATACTCTGTGGTTCAAATTCCAAATTAGCTTTGCGGGTTTTCTCTGTAGTTCAAACTTCAAATTAGCTTTGCATGTTTATTTGCTTTATTTTTGTTCCTACTTTCTACTCATTTCATGTGTACCAATACTCTTTGTGAACATAACCAACCATCTTTATGGAGGAAGCTGCAAACACTAGCACCAGCTTTTGGATTTTTAGTACAAACTTTAATAATATGTGGGGATAATGTGTCCTGTCCTCCCCTAGATGTTCTATTTGTTTCTTTCCTTGATTTTTAGTTCCAAGAGAGATTAAACAACACAAAAGTTTTAATTATTGGATATTATTGTGACCAAGTTGAAATTATCACTTTGCATACTTTTATTGCTCACTTCTCATCTCAATAAATGAATACTTCTATATAGTATATACCAAATACATAAATCAGAAATTAAAAATCCTTTTCTTCTTCTGTAGAGGTTTTTTTTCATTAAGTATGCATGAATTAAGTTGACATGTTGTAGACATTATGTAACATTTCATAATGCCCTACTGTAATAATTACAAAATAGATGTGGATTAGCAAAAACTTTGAGTTTAAACCTTGATCATAACTTTGGATACTTTTAATTTCCTGATAATGATTAGTATATTTTATCCTTTTTGCTATAAGTTCTATTTAAAATAATTTAATCAACATATATGCATATATTTTCTATAGAGAAGTGCATGACATCTCAAAGTGGTAATTATTCTACTCTGGTTGGTAGTAGTCAATCTACAAGAAGAATTGGTGGCTCATCAACTCCCTTCGAGTCTCCTATAGAGTCACCAATTGAGTCACCTATGGACTCTCCTACTCAAGTTAGTGAAGAAGGTGAGAAGAGATTAAAATTAGTGGTTTGACAATATTTTAAAAAGATCAAAGTTGGTGAATCGGATAAAGCAGAATGCAATTATTGTAAGAAATTACTTAGAGAGAAAGCAAGAATGGAACAAGACACTTTCATGATCATCATAAAATTTGCAAATGAGGCCTTTTAACAACATAAGACAGAACATTAGTGTAATAACAATGGAAGGCGGATGTTAAAATGTGTGTAAGCAATTACATATTTGACCAAGAATCTTTAAGGAAGGACCTTGCTGATAATAATGCATGAATACCCAATTTCAATGGTTGAATATTATGGGTTCCAAAAGTATTTCCAAAAATATTCAGCTAATCTTCAACCAGTGTTCAAAAATCTTCCTTGGAATACAATTAGAAATGATATCATGAAGATATATGCTACTGAAAAATCCAAGATAATGGATCTTTTGAAGAAGAATTCAAGTAGGGTTGCAATAACTACAGATATGTGGACAACTTTAAATCAAAAGAAAGGATTCATGGCTATCACAACACATTTTATTGACAACTACTAAGATTTGTTGAGATAACTGAACTTGGGACTCACTTCAAAGTTCCTGCTTTCGGAAGAAAGCATCAAGGCCACTGAAGCTTTTTTAGCATTGTTAGAGAGAGCTTCTTCTCTTAGTGCATTAGATGCTTATCTTGGCCAAAAAAGTAAGAGAGGTTCTTTCAAGCCATAACTCTGACAAGACTTAAAGTAGAGAAGCCATAACTCTGACAAGACATAAAGCAGAAATCCAACACTCCCCCTCAAGCTAGTTTGAAGATGTCTTCCATAGCCAGCTTGTCAATTAGTTTGTCAAAGTGTCCTTTTGGTAGTCCCTTAGTTAACACATCAGCAGTTTGCTCTGTTGTCGGAAGATAAGGGATACATATGACACCTGCATCAATCTTCTCCTTTATGAAATGCTTGTCAACTTTAATATGCTTTGTCCTATCATGTAAGATTGGATTATGAGCTATGGAGATAGCAACTTTGTTGTCGCAGTAGATTCGTATAGGTGTCTTCTGAGAGAACTTCAATTCTTCAAGCATCCTTTTGATCCATATACCCTTACAAATTCCATGAGTTAGAGTCCTAAATTCTGCTTCAGCACTACTCCTAGCCACTACATTTTGTTTTTTGCTTCGCCATGTAACTAGGTTCCCTCCAACCAAAGAACAAGAGTTTAAGTAGATCTTACATGCATGGCATTTTCACTTGATCGTGATCGGTGTAAACTTCAACCTGTAGATGGTTGTGTTTCTTGAACAATATACCTTTCCCTAGGGTTCCTTTCAGATATCTCAAGATTCTGTAGACAGTTTCAAAGTGAGCTGATCCCGGTGAGTGCATAAATTGGCTTACCATGCTCACTGCGAATGCAATATCCGGGCGTGTGTGGGACAAATAAATTAGCCTGCCCACAAGTCTCTGGTATTGTTCCGTATCCTTTACTTCTTCAGCCTTGGCAGCTTGTAATTTCAGATTAGGTTCAATAGGAGTTTCAGCTGTCTTGCAGCCAAGTAAACCTGTCTCTCCAAGTAAATCAAGAACATATTTTCATTGATTAACAAAGATACCTTTCTTTGATCTCGCAAACTCCATCCCTAGGAAGTACTTTAATGTTCCCAGGTCCTTGATTTGAAATTCGTTTGCAAGTTTTTTCTTTAGGGCAACCAATCCTATTTCATCATCACCTGTGAGAATAATATCATCTACATAGACAATCAAAATTGCAATTTTATTATTCTCAGAGTGTTTATAAAAAATGGTATGATCTGCTTGACTTTGAAGAAAACCATAGCTAGTGACAACTTTCCCAAAACGTTCAAACCATGCTCTTGGAGATTGTTTGAGGCGATATAAAGATTTCCTCAATCTGCACACTTTGTTATTCCCAAGTTTCATTTCGAACCGTGGTGGTAAACTCATAAACACCTCTTCTTCAAGATTACCATTAAGGAAAGCATTTTTCACATCAAGTTGGTGTAGGGACCAATCTAAATTAACAGCAAGAGACAAGAGAACTCTGATGGAGTTAATTTTAGCAACGGGAGCAAAGGTTTCCTGATAATCAATTCCATAGGTCTGGGTAAAGCCTTTAGCTACTAGCCTGGCTTTGTATCTCTCAACACTACCATCAACATTACACTTTATGGTGAATACCCATTTACATCCCACTGTTTTCTTATTTTTTGGTAAATCTGCTATTTCCCATGTACCATTTTGTCTTAGGGCGTTCATCTCCTCCATAACTGCTAGTTTCCAATTTGGATCATCTAAGGCTTCCTGTATATTCCTCGGAACAAACAAGTTACTTATCCTAGAAGTGAAAGCTCTATGACTATTTGACAATTTCTGGTATGAAAGATAGTTTGCAATGGGATATTTGGTGCAACTTCGAATGCCTTTTCTAATGGCAATAGGAACATCAAGATCAGATATGACAGGTAAGGGATTTTGAATAGTCGAGGAGACAGGGATAGAAGGTTGATTACCTGAATTCTCAGTGCCATTCCTCGGAGTTTCAGATTGGTTTCATGAAGAGTCAACTATCTGGTCCTTGTTCCTTTGATTGAGAGTCCTTCTAGTATAAACCTTAAACTCATGAATTTGATTAGTTGGATCATTTTGTAGTATTTCTCCCCCCGAATTAGAAACTTCTTCACTTGGCATTGAAGAGCTAGTGAAATCAAGACAAATGACATTGGGCAGGGGAAAAGAAATATCCCAAAAATTATCTTCTAAACCATGGTTATCCCCCTGAGGAGAATTTTGGGTGAAATAGGGTGCTTTTTCCAAAAAAGACACATCCATACTCACATAGAATTTTTTTTGTTTGAGGATCAAAACATTTATAGCCCTTTTTACTTGAAGCATAACTCAAGAAAATGCATTTAACGGCTCTATGATCAAGTTTTGATCGGAAATGCCTTGGTATGTGAACATAAGTAGTGCACCCAAAAACTTTAATAGGTAAATCAGAATATATGCGAGTTATCGGGAAAAAATCTTTAAGGCATTCAAGGGGGGTTTTGAAATTCAAAACTTTAGTAGGCATCCTATTTATTAGGTAGGCAGCCGTGAGGACCGCTTCCCCCCATAAATATTTAGGAACATGCATAGAAAACATTATGGCACGCGCTACTTCAAGTAAATGTCTATTTTTCCTTTCAGCAATGCCATTCTGTTGAGGGGTATCCTGACAAGTAGACTGATGAAAAATGCCTTTATCTTTCAGAAAATCACCCAAGTATTCATTAAAATATTCAGTTCCATTGTCAGAGTGCAAAATGCTAATTTTAGTTTGAAATTGGGTTTCAATCATATTGTAGAAATGCTTAGAAAGATCTTTTACCTCAGATTTCTTTGTCATTAAATAAACCCAAGACAAACGTGTATGGTCATCAATAAAAGTAACAAACCATCGTTTTCCACTATGAGTAGTAATTTTAGAAGCACCCCAAACATCACTATGAATTAAGTAAAACGGTTTGGAGGCTTTGTAAGGTTTTGGTAAAAACGTGGATCGATGATTTTTTGCTAAAATGCAACTTTCACAATGAAAAGAGGAACAATCAACTCCTTTAAATAAAGCTGGAAATAGATATTTAAGATAGAAAAAACTAGGATGCCCTAGCCTAAGATGCCAAAGCATAATTTGTTCTTTAACAAAAAGAGAACTAATACCACTAAAGCCCTGAGCTTTTTCATTACTAACAGAAATTTCATCAAAGTAGTAGAGACCGTCAAGCATCCTAGCACGTCCAATCATCTTCTCCGAGTCCTGGTCCTGAAAATTGCAATGAGATTCAAAGAAAGTAATATGGCAGTTAGAATCTCTAGAAAGTTTACTGACAGATAACAAATTGCAAGCTAATTTAGGAACATGCAGGACAGACTGTAGAGTAATTGTCTCAGACAATTTAATAGTTCCTTTTCCTGCGATAGAAGAGAAATTGCCATCCGCAATTCTAATTTTTTCATTGCAATAAGTAGGAGAGTAAGATTCAAATAGATGGGAAGAACTGGTCATATGATCAGATGCTCCGGAATCTATAATCCACGGAGAAGAGTTAAAATAGGAAAGAGCTTTAGGATATGCACCTGTTTGTGCCAAGGAAACACTAGGATTACCAGATGACGAATTGGTCTTTAGCAGCTTCAAGAGTTGATCAATTTGCTCCTTATTGAATGGGCTTGAGTCAACTACATTGGCCTTAGATGACCACTGGTTACTTTTCTCACCTTGTTTATTGCTCTTCCAGTTTGTAGGTTTCCCATGAATTTTCCAACAAGTTTCACGAGTGTAACGAGGCTTATTGCAGTAATCACACCAAACACGAGGCTTCTCATTGCCCTTGGGTTGATAATTTGTGACTTTATTGGCTGTAGCTTCAACTACCAAAGCCGAACTTTCAACTGGGTCATTTATACGTTTCTTGCCAAGCATAACGTTCCTACGGCTCTCTTCCCTTCTAACCTCAGCAAAGACATCACCAATTGATGGAAGTGGATTTCTTCTAATGATTCTTCCTCTTACCTCATCGAACTCAACATTGAGACCAGCAAGAAACTTGTAGATGCGACCATCCTCTACTGTTTTCTTGTAGTGGTTGCAATTTGCGGGCGAAACCCACTCATAGGTATTGAAAAGATCAAGGTCTTGCCATAACCTCTTCAAGGAATTAAAATATTTGGTGACCGTATCTGCTCCCTGTCGAATTTCTCCCAGTTTCAAGGTTAGCTCAAAGACCTGTGACTGATTGCCTAGATCTGAATACATCTGATTCACATTATCCCACAATTCCTTTGCTGTAGAATAACACATATAATTAGCACTGATATATTCATCCATGGAGTTTACCAACCATGTCATTACCATGGAGTTTTCAGCATCCCAAGTGGCAAACAATGGATCTTCTATGACTGGTGCTTTCTTGTCTCCAGTAATATACCCTATTTTCCCTTGTCCACGAATATACATCCGAACACTTTGAGACCAACGAAGAAAATTATCTCGATTGAGTCGGATGGTGGTAATTTGGACAAAGTGACTGTTGGGATTATTGATCCGGTTCTCAGAAATCTTTGTTGAAGCAGAGGTCAGACATTGTGGTGATGGTGGCCATATTTGGGCTGCAGTGAGCAGTAGAGCTAGGGTTCCGAACAGGAGGCTGGAGGGTTCGCCGGAGAAGAGTGGCGGCTAGGGTCCAACGGCTAGAGTCCAAGCTCTGATACCAACTAAGATTTGTTGAGATAACTGAACTTGGGACTCACTTTAAAGTTCCCTGTTTGCTGGAAGAGCATCAAGGCCTTTGAAGCTTTTTTTTAGCATTGTTAGAGAGAGCTTCTTCTCTTAGTGCATTAGATGCTCATCTTGGCCAAAAAAGTAAGAGAGGTTCTTTCAAGCCATAACTCTGACAAGACTTAAAGTAGAGAAGCCATAACTCTGACAAGACATAAAGCAGAAATCCAACAACAACAATTGGAATTTGCAGAGTTTGGTTTTGAGGTATGTTGAATAGTTTATTTTATTAAATTTATTTTATCTTGTTAGAATTATCCAAATTAGCTTCTCTTATATATATATATATATATATATATATATATATATATATGTATGTATGATTCTATGTTTCTTGTAATTATGCAGTTTTTTCTTAACTTGTTAGGTTTCTTTATGTGCCTTGTCCACGTACATCTGTTGTTCTCTCCAGAGAATTGTTGAAATGCATATTTGATTGGAACATAGAAAGAAAGTTGTCCACTTTGACTATTGATAATTGCTCTACTAATGATGTTATGGTTGACATCCTAGTGTCTAAGCTCAATCTTAATCATTTCTTGTTGCGTGGAAAATTAATTCACATGCGTTGTTGTGCACATATTTTAAATTTAATTGTCCAAGATGGGTTAAAGGTTATGGGTGATGGAATAGAGAGGGGTAAGATAGTGTTGCTTCTTGGACAACCACACCAAAAAGACAACAAACTTTCAAGGAAAATGTGCAACTTTTGAGCATATAAATTATTCCAAACAATTAATGTTTGATTGCAAGACTCGATGGAATTCCACATATTTGAAGCTTAGTGTTACTTTGGAATACAAAGATATTTTTTATCGTTTGCAACAAACAAACCCTCTTTTTATTTCTGTATCAATTGAACAATATTGGGTGTTAGCTGAGAAGATCTGTGAAAAGTTGCACATGTTTTATAATGCTTCTAATGCGTTTTCAGGGAGAAAATACCCCACATCCAATGTTTTCTTTCCATTGGTGTGTGAGATCAAACTTTATTTGAACACTTGGATTAAATCTTCTATTGAGACTATTAGAAATATGGCCACAAGTATATCAATAAAGTTTGATAAATATTGGGAAACAATTTATGGAATTATGGGAGTAGCTAGTGTGCTTGATCTAATATATAAGTTGAAATTATTAGAATATTTTTTTCCTCATCTCTGTGGGCACTTGGATGATTATGAAATTCAAAGGATTACAAACTATTGTTATGACTTGTTACATAATGAGCTGTCATGCAATGGCGCTTTCTTTATAAATTCCTCATCTCATAACAATAGTTTGACGGCTCATTATGTAACAAGTCATAACAATAGTTTGTAATCCTTTGAATTTCATAATAAGCCAAGTGTCCATAGAGATGAGGAAAAAAATATTCTAATATTTTCAGCTTATATCTTGGATTAAGCACACTAGCTACTCCCATAATTCCATAAACTGTATCCAATATTTATCACTTTATTGATATACTTGTGGCCATATTTCTAATAGTCTCAATAGAAGATTTAATCCAAGTGTTCAAACAAAGTTTGATCTCACACACCAATGGAAAGAAAACATTGGATGTGGGTTATTTTCTCCCAGAAAATGCATTAGAAGCATTATAAAACACGTGCAACTTTTTACAGATCTCCTCAGCTAACACCCAATATTGTTCAGTTGGTACAGAAATAAAAAGAGGGTTTGTTTGTTGCAAACGATAAAAAACATCCTTGTATTCCAAAGCAACACTAAGCTTCAAATATGTGGAATTCCATCGAGTCTTGCAATCAAACATTAATTGTTTGGAATAATTTATATGCTCAAAAGTTGCACATTTTCCTTGAAAGTTTGTTGTCTTTTTGGTGTGGCTGTCCAAAAAGCAACACTATCTTTACCCCTCTCTATTCCATCACCCATAACCTTTAACCCATCTTGGACAATTAAATTTAAAATATGTGCACAACAACGCATGTGAATTAATTTTCCACGCAACAAGAGATGATTAAGATTGAGCTTAGACACTAGGATGTCAACCATGACATCATTAGTAGAGCAATTATCAATAGTCAAAGTGGACAACTTTCTTCCTATGTTCCAATCAAATATGCATTTCAACAATTCTTTGGAGAGAACAACAGATGTATGTGGACATGGTACATAAAGAAACCTAACAAGTTAAGAAAAAATTGCATAATTACAAGAAACATAGTATCATATATATATATATATATATATACACACACTAGAAGCTTACTTGGATAATTCTAATAAGGTAAAATAAATTTAATAAAATAAACTATTTAACATACCTCAAAACCAAACTCTACAAATTCCAATTGTTGTCAATAAAATGTGTTGTGATGGCCATGAATCCTTTCTTTTGATTTGAAGTTGTCCACATATCTATAGTTATTGCAACCCTACTTGAATTCTTCTTCAAAAGATCCATTATTTTGGACTTTTCAGTTGCATATCTTCATGATATCATTTTTAATTGTATTCCGAGAAGGAATTTTGAACAATGGTTGAAGATTAGCTAAATATTTTTTGAACCCATAATGTTCAACCATTGAAATTGGGTATTCATGCATTATTATCATACTAGCAATGTCCTTCCTAGAAGATTTTTGGTTAAATGTGTAATTTCTTACACATATTTTTCCATCCGCCTTCCATTGTTGTTGGACTAATATTCTTTGTCTTATGTTGTTAAAAGGCCTTATTTTGCAAATTTTATGATGATCATGAAGGTGTCTTGTTCCATTCTTGCTTGCTCCTTTAAGTAATTTCTTACAATAATTGCATTCTACTTTATCCAATTCACCAACTTTGATCTTTTTAAAATGTTGTCAAACCACTGATTTTAATCTCTTCTCACCAACTTGTGGCTCTTCTTCCCTAACTTGAGTAGGAGAGTCCATAGGTGACTCAATTGGTGACTCGAGGGGAGTTGATGAGCCACCGATTGCTATTGCGGATTGACTACTACCAATCGTCGTTGAAGAATTACCACCTTGAGATGCCATGTACTTCTCTATAGAAAATATATGCATATATGTTGATTAAATTACTTTAAATAGAATTTATTAGCAAAAAGGATAAAATATATTGATTATTATCTGAAAATTAAAAGCATCCAAAGTTATTAATCAAAACTCAAAGTTCTTGCTAATCCACATCTTTTTTGTAATTATTACAATGGGGCATCATGGAATGTTACATAATGTCTACGGCATGTCAACTTTATGCATACTTAATGAAAACAAACCTCCAAGATATTTATTTACATGGACAACAAAAACTAGTCCTGTAGTGCGGAAGAAAAAAATGATTTTTAATTTCTAATTTATGTATTTGGTATATACTATATAGAAGTATTCATTTATTGAGATGAGAAGTGAGCAATAAAAGTATGCAAAGTGGTAATTTCAACTTGTTAATAACAATATCCAATAATTAAAACTTTTGTGTTGTTTAATCTCTCTTGGAAGTAGATCAGAACTAAAAATCAAGGAAAGAAACAAATAGAACATCTAGAGGAGGTCATGACATATTATCCCCACATATTATCAAAGTTTGTACTAAAAATCAAAAAGCTAGTGCTACTGCTTGCAACTTCCTCCATAAAGATGTTTGGTTATGTTCACAAAAAGTATTGGTACACATGAAATGAGTAGGAACAAAAATAAAGCAAATAAAGCTAATTTGGACTTTGAACTACAGAGAAAACCTTCAAAGCTAATTTGGAGTTTGAACTATAGAGTATTGGTACACATGTCATCAAGAAAACCTAATTTGGAGTTTAAACTACAGAGAAATAAAGCAAATAAACCTGCAAAGTTGTAGATCAAGGCCGTTGTCACCCCCGTCGCTAGTTGAGTTGTCGAGCAAAGTCACTGTCACCCCCGTCACTAGATGAGCCGTTAAGCAAGGGCGTTATCGCGGTGTCGCTGTTTTGGTATAGAAGAGATGACGCGTTGATATGTATATATATATATATATATATATATATATATATATAATATTTAAGTTAAATATTTCGGGGCTGGTGCCCATTAACAACCCTATTTTCATGGAAATATTTAAACTTCAACCTTTCTTGCGGATTTGGCCATCAATTGCAGATTGAGCCTATTATTGCTTCAGCTCATCAACAACATAGGGATCAATCTAATTTGGTAGAAAGGACCAAGTGTCCTGAACAGGCTTAAACTTTTATGGCTATTGTTAGTATTGCCAATTAATCTATTTTGAAATTAATAGCTTCTGAAAATGTTGATTGGATCAAGTAATTATACCAAAATTATAGGTATACAGTGCTTTCATTTGGGATTCTTGCTAGTCCTATCTCAGCAATATTTACTTTCACCTGGCAGGTAGTGTCTCAAGCTCTTTGGAGCCAATAACCTACTGGTGCTTAAAGTTATAATAGTGTGATACCTCGACTCAATAAATCATTTGATGCTACCAAGTGATTTGGCCATCTGAAGTCTAATGTATCAGCAAAGGGTTTTGGGCATCTGAAATTAATTATTTTCTTTTTGAAAATTCTATCAATATTGGACATTAATTTTTAATGCCAAATAAATAAACAAATAGAGCTTCTTCCTTTGAAAGTTTGTTTATCTCCAACGGCCTTATCTCTGGTGCTAAACAGTCTGTGGAACACCGTTTAGCTTCAAAGAGCACTAAAATCAGCTCTCTGAGCTAAACGGCCTTTGAGGGGCCCTAACCGGGCAGAGATCACAAACTCTGGAAAGACCATTTACCTCCAGGGACTCTAGAGATCACTAACTTTTAAGCTAAACGGATTTTACCGTTTAGCTCTAGGGCTCCAGAGATCCCTCGAGCTAGATCTAAACGACCATTTAGCTCCAAGAAAACTATTATGAGGGGTTAGTTAAAAAATGTTATGTTTTTTCATGTAAACCCTTAAAAAAATTTATAATTATTTTTAATCCTAGTCAAAATTCAGCCCTAGGGCCATTTTGAAAAATAAAATGGTCTTGAGGCTAAAAGGCAGCCTGGTGCTACAAAGGAGCTTAAAATAAATAAATAAATAAATAAGAATAAAAAATAAATTTTTTTTAAAAAAATGGAGGCTATGTTGGCAAATGACCCTTTTTTCTTTTCCAAATGAATATTGAAAATAAAATGAAAGAATGCTTCAAATTGATGACTTGTCCAAAATCAATCCATTTGATTGTTAATAACACTCTGTTGTCAATATAGGAAACTGATTCAAATTGAGCAATGGCAAAAGGAAAGAAACCCACAGAAGCCAATGCATCTGATGGGACCAATCAGCAGATCGCACCTTCAAATGAAAAGGCCTTGGTCCCAGTACCTGTTGATGGTTGTTCAATGGGAGATGGGTTGCCTTATGCTCCTGAAAATTGGCCAAACCCAGGAGACATATGGAGGTGGAAGGTAGGAAATAGGAAAGCTACTTCTGGACACTGGGTAGATAGGTTCCTCTATGCCCCCAAGAGTTTTCAGCAGCCGGCATTCTCTAGCAAGGTTTCTGTGGAGCAGTATATTAAGAAGCAATTTCCTGATACAGATGTTGAGAAGTTCTTTGCTTCATTTATCTGGAGGATTCCTGCTGCTGATTATGCTCCACGAAAAGGTTCATCCTTTTAATACTTACCCTTTTCTCCCTACACTTCCTTTAATTTATAGTGCAATTATGTTCTTCTAATTCCTTTTTCCCTTTAGACCAAGCTAAGGTTGGTTGTGTGGTATAGATTCACTGACTGTGTGTGTGTCTTGTTGTCTAGATGTCTAGGCATCCAATCAACAGATTGTGATTATGTGTGATTTTTGTATCCTTCTTGGAATTCTTTTTGTTTTAACATTCCCATTGAAAGCATTTCCTGAGTTTTCTAATTTTAATGGTTGTTGAATAGTATGTTTTTTTTTTTTTTTGGCTAGAAGTGTAATAGCAATAAACTTTTTCAAAAGAAACCAAGATAGAATGAATGAGAGAGAAAATGTACTGAAGAAGTTTCAGTTTTCTCTGTGATACATCCATACTCCATTGCATGATTAGAGATTTTCCACACCCTGATCATCAATTTTGAAGATATTTGGTATTACTCAGCAATTCAACCTTCAATAAATGTCTGTCTCATATGTTGCAGAAGATCATTTAATAGTTATACTTCACTGTTATCACTGGCATCTTCAACAATAATGTTGGCTTAAGAGTGTTAATGCTATTTTATTTCTGAGTGGTGTTTGAGATGTGTTTCCTTCCACCTTTATTGTCAATCATCGCAAGCATATATTATCATGATCAAGTATATTCCTTTTTGATTTATTTCCAAAAAGGACATTACATTTTCCAGGAGGATATGTGATGCTATCTTATTGCAGACAAAATTTTCCACATCAGTATTGGACTATCATCAGAACACCTCACATGACTTCTTTGGTTTCTTTTCCTCCAAAGTTATTGTTTATGTTGTTTTTATTTGTCTAATTACTGGGCAATGATTTTATCATTTCTGATCCATCTATAACTAGAGTTCTTTATTAGGCATTTCCATAATGCTTTTGACCGTAATTTATTCTCACCCTTGTGGTCCTTACCCATTATCTACTTTTTTGGTATTTTACTTTAAGATGGGTAGGTACTATTTTCCTCCATTCACATAGGACTGATCCTTATAGTGCTCTATATTACCAGGATAGAACAACAACAAAACTTCCATAGCTTTGTTGGAACTCCTTGTAAGAACAACCCAAGGTATAAACTGAAAGCAAGCTTATACCACGCACAAGAAATAACTTTATTGCTAGGGAATAAAAGACTACAATAACTATGAAAATGCTCAAATTATTGAATGGCAAACAACATAAGGCTTGCTCCTTTTATAGCCAGAACTTGCATGTAGATCCACTAATTAGACTACAATCTTGCAAGCAAATTCCTTCGATTTCTTCTCATGCAAATCTCCTTGATTCCTTCACATGCATGCGATCTCCTTCATTCCTACACATGCACACGATCTCATGCAAATCTCCTTGATTTGATCGCCTAATTAGAAAACCAACCATATAATTAACTCTTGACATATTGACATGTCTTGACATATTTAACTCTTGACATTTTTAGCTCCCTTACCAAACTTATGCTTCTTCCCTCTCCATTAGGTGTTAGTTGTTGTAAATTGTTTTTATGTGTGAAATACATGCTTCTTATAGTGTGTACTTGAATGCTACCAGCTAATTTTTGTCGAAGATTGTTGATTGCACTTTGTTGGGCTTTTTTGTGTCCAGACTGACATGAGTCCATTTAACTTGCACTGAACTTCCCAAAACACGCAATCTAGGTTTTTCTATCTGACAAAGGGCTTCCTAGGGAGATTTCGCTTCTTAGTGTTTGCAGAATTGACTAAATGGACACACCAATATTCCTCCAAATCTAGCATTTTTGCAATGTATCATTGATCATATTACTCCATTACAACTGAACATATTGCATCTATTACATGCCTTGAAGCATGTTGTGAATCCCAATTTCCCCACCTGCAAATTGCCTTTTAATTTTTATGGTTAGTCGCCTCTATAAACAACTGTTACAACTGGTTACCTTGAGGAACACTATGAATGGAGTCATGATCCACTATGGTCTATCAGATGGTTCTTCCGATCCATGTTTCTTTTATGTTGTTTGCCCCCAAGATACAACGGAGAACTTGTTAAGCAATATACACCATGTGATTGAGATTCTTAAACCTGTCTTTTGGCTCTTCAAATATGAGCTTTTACTTTCTTCCCATCTGTTTTCAGCATTGAATTAATTTTGTTTTATTTTTGTTTTGTTCCATGTAGATTTTCTTGGATAAGGCTATTCTTATTTGTTTTTATTACTTCATGACGTTCCTCTCCATCTCTTCATTTTTCCTGTAGGAATCACTTTACTTATACATTATCTTGTCTGTTTGTCATATTTCATACCAATTAGTATCTACTACTAATGCTATTCTTACATAATAGTTTTCCCAACTAGACTTCCCAAATGAGTTGTCATCCATATGATCATTTTGAGATGTGGTTTTGTGCATTTTGAGAAGGAATTAATGAATATCATTCATTTGGGAAGTCTAGCAGAGAAACCTATTATGTAAGAATAGCATTACTCTTCCCCTACCACTTATATTGACCCTTTTTTCTTGGTCACATTTATTATATTTTCAGTTGATATTGTGAAGTGGTTCTCAATACTGTGCTCATGCAAATATTATTATTGTCTTTTAACCTAACTATATGACTTGTAATATTAGTTGTTCGTTTGTCTGAACTATTTACTATTCTCTACCTTGTGTTTATCTGAAATAAAATAGTGGGCATAAGTTTTCCTTTTACAATATTCTTTTTTTATATATTCACCAGAAGGTTCTTCCAAACGAACCAATGGTTGTGAGCGTGCTGGATCTGAATCATCAGGGTCTGAAGATTGTAAAGCTGGCAATAAGATGTGCTATATGCGATCAAAAGAAAAGAGTGATGTTTTTGCTGCCAAGGCTTGTGATATCTGCTGCAGTGAAAGAAATTTTTGCCGTGATTGCTGTTGCATTCTTTGTTGCAAAACCATTGATTGGGCCTATGAAGGTTACAGTTGTATTAGGTGTGAGGCATATGTCGATGAAAAATTAATCTGCGGGCACGTGGCACACTTGGATTGTGCACTTCGCTGTTACCTGGCAGGAACTGTGAGAGGAAACATCAATCTGGATGTGGAATACTATTGCAGACGGTGTGATAATAAAACTGATCTTATGGAACACATGACCAAGCTCTTCAAGACTTGTGAATCTGTCAACTCTTCTGAAGACGCTGAAAAAATGTTAAACTTGGGCTTGTCCATCTTGCATGACTCCAAACAGATCAGAGCGAAGAACTTGCAGAGTTGTATGGAATTAGTGGTGGCTAAGGTACTATGAATAACAGCTTATGATTTTAAGGGTAATTACATTCCATTACCAACATGACTTTGATAATGTTTTTTTCAGCTTAAACATGGATTGCCCCATGAAGAGATCTGGAAAAAGGATGACAATTTCTCAGCATTTACTTCAGGTTAGCTATTACCTAGAACTCCAGATTTAAAAATCTGTGTTTCATAGAATTTATACCCGACTTTGTATTGCTTTCTTGGCTAATGGTGACCGTTAAAAAAACTTTGTAAACCCAGGAGGGGATATATCCAATAATGTAAACGAGATAACTTTGCTAGGGGCATTGCACATTGGAAGAAACAGGACACAGAGTGTAGGCTCTAGAAAAGAAATTGAAGCTTCACGTGGTAGTGCTACAGTTGATGCGAGAGCTCAAACGCCTATCTACATAACAGCAGATCATAGTAATGTCTCCGCGAAGCTTGATGATGACATAAATAAGGTTTTGCAGGAACTAAAGAAATCTCAGGAATCTGAATTCAGACTTGCAGAGCAAAAGCTTTTGACGCAAAAAGATCTTCTTCTCAGTTTGTACCAGCAGCTTGATGTGGACCGATCGAAACTCGCCACTCAATTCTCGTCACTCAATGGTAATGACTCTGACGCGCTTCTCACCAATGTTTTATCCAGAGTTGATCGAATTAAGTACGAGGAATTAAAACTTCAGGACATGATGAAAATTGCCGACGGATTTGGACAAACCCCTAAAACTGTTCTCAGTATACATTTCGGGATGAATGTGGATGAATGATTGTTGTAATATGATTGTTCTTGTTTCTGCCCCTTAAATTTGTGGACAGGGTAGAGATGAATGATATAGTCCAAAACTCAGGCAGCCTAATACCTTGCATGATTGTTGTAATATGATTGTTCTTGTTTCTGTCTCTCTATGATAGCTTTCTCCTCTGTGTCAGTTCCCAATGTCAACCTAAACATCTCATAGAGCTCTTGTTCCTTGTTTAGCAAAGATTTCAAACATGGCTCGAGGACGCTGATGCTTCTCGGAGTTGGAGGCTTAAGCACAGTTTAGAGATTAACAACAACAACTAAGCCTTAATCCCATACTAGATGGGGTCGGCTATATGAATTCTTTGTCTTTATGTAGCTCTGTTAAAGATAAAGAATCACGGATCAACATCCCAGTAAGCGTAGGTCCTAGACACTACCTCTCTACATGTAATCGCCGATTACATCTCTATCTCTTTTTTACCTTTTATTACCAAACTATCACATTTTCGAACAGGGGCACCTAGGGGTCTACGACACACGTGTCCAAACCATCTTAAATGCCCTTCTCTTATTTTATCTTCAGTTGGTGCAACATGCACTTTCTGTCGGATGTGTTCATTTCTAATCTTAGCCAATCTTGTATGGCCACACATCCATCTTAACATCCTCATTTCTGTCACATTCATCTTCTGGATATGTTGAACTTTAGTTGTCCAATACTCGCTCCCGTATAACATAGCCGGTCTAACTGTCGTTCTATAAAACTTTCCCTTCACTTTGTTAGGCATCTTCTTAACATATAAAACACCCGTAGCACTTCTCCATTTCAGCCATCCTGTTTTGATTCTATGGGATACAGCTTCATCGATCATCCCATCCTCTTTGAAAATGGAACCTAGATATTTAAAATGGTTACACTTAGGCACTACCACTCCACCTAGTGTCACTTCCCCTCCGTCCCTCCTACTTTGACTAAAATTACAATGCATATATTCAGTTTTACTTCTACTGAGCCTAAAGCCTCTACTCTCAAGGGTGTTCCTCCACAATTCTAACTTTTGATTAATTCCATCTCTAGTCTCATCAACTAGTACAATATCATCTGCGAATAACATACACAATGGGATGTCATCTTGAATACAACTAGTTAACTCATCCATTACTAGTGTAAATAAATATGGGCTCAAGGCCAATCCCTGATGTAGACCCACTGTTATAGGAAACTCCTTCATATCTTCTCTAATTGTTCTCACACTTGTAACTGCTCCTTCGTACATATCTTTAATAGCATTTATATATTTAACATGAATGTTTTTCTTCTCCAACGCCCACCAAAGAACTTGTCTTGGTACCCTATCATATGCTTTCTCTAGGTCAATGAAAACCATATGAAGATCTTTCTTCTTTTCTTTGTAGATCTCCATCAAACTCCTTAACAAATAAATGGCTTCTGTTGTAGATCTACCAGGCATAAAGCCAAATTGGTTCTCTGACACCTTCGTAATATCCCTGAGTCGATGCACTATAACCCTCTCCCAGAGTTTCATCGTGTGGCTCATTAACTTAATACCACAATAATTTGTGCAATTTTGAATATCCCTCTTATTTTTATATATAGGGACCAGAATGCTCTTTCTCCAATCGTCTGGCATCTTTCCTCCTTTTAATATAGAGTTGAAAATTTTGGTTAACCATAATACCCATAATTCACCAATACACTTCCAAACTTCAATCGGGATACCATTCAGGTCACATGCTTTCCCAACCTTCATCTTTTTTAGTGCCTCCTTGACCTCACTAGGCCTGATTCGACGTATATAGCTAAGGTTCCTCTCCACTACTAATGCATAGAGATATACAATATTATCCTCATGACTTGTATTGAATAGGTGATCAAAATAACTTCTCCATCTCTCCTTAATTTCATTATCTCCTATTAAGACCTGTTGAGGCTCATCATTAATGCACTTAACTTGGTTCAGATCCTTCCCTTCTTATCTCTTAATCATGCTATCTTGTATATTTCTTTTGCCCTTCTCGCATTCCCAACTTTTGATACAAATCAGTTAAAGATTTACCTCGGGCCTCGCTAACCACTTTCTTCGTCTCTTTTTTTGCCTTCTTATATTTTTCGAAGGCTTCACCATCTTTAGCCATGGGTAATTTCTTGTACCAATATCTTTTCTCTTTAATAGTCTTTTGGACCTCTTCATTCCACCACCATGATTCCTGTGGTCTAGGTCCTAGTTCCTTAGAAACCCCTAGGACCTCACTCCATACCTTCTCAATACGCTTCATCATCTCCTTCCATAAGTTGTTTGCATCATCTTCTATATTTCCAACTGACTCTTCCCATATTTTATTCCTAAATATTAATTAGTTATTCCTTTTTAAAGCCCACCATCTAATCCTATGTTGTCTAACCCTCTTTTCTTGTTTCACTTTATTTTTTTTCTTCAGATCCAATACCACTAACCTATCTTGGGTAGTTAGTGCTTCGCCAGGTATAACCTTGCAGTCTTTACATATAGACCTATCCCTTCTTCTTGTAAGAAGGAAGTCTATTTACCCCCACTCTTAAAGTTAATCAAATGCGATTCATTTTTCTTAAAGCAAGTGTTGGTCAATACCAAATCATGAACTAAAGCAAAATCTAAAATAGCATTTCCTTCCTCATTCTTATTCCAATACCCATAACCTCCATGGACTTACTCATAGCCATCACTGAGACTACCCACATGCCCATTAAGATCTCCCCCGATAAAAAGTTCTAGCTAACTTGGAATCCCTAAAATGACCTCATCCAAATTTTCCTAGAACTTAGCCTTAACTTCTTCCCCTAAACCTACTTGGGGAGCATACGCACTCACTGTGTTGATTGTCTCTTTCCCCAACACTAGCCTCAAATGTATAATCCTATCTCCTACCTTTTTCACTTCAACCACTTTGTCCTTAATTTTTGGTTCCACAATAATTCCCACACCATTCATATGTTTATCCCCTTCACAGTACCATAATTTATAACCTGTGTTACCAATCTCTCTAGCCTTGTTTCCTATCTACTTAGTCTCTTGCAAACACACTATATCTATCTTTCTCCTTTTTAGAGTGTCTACTAACTCCATAGACTTTCCTGTCAAAGAGTCTATATTCCAACTACCGATCCTAATCCTATTCTCATGGACTAGCTTCTTTACTCGCACCCGTCCATTAAGATGCGAGGACCCTTGTCTATTTGTCACCACATCCGGGCGCCGATGTGGCAGGACTAACTTCTTTACCCACACCCGTCCATGATGTGGGAATCCTTGCCTATACCCCATCACACCCGGGTGGCGATGTGATGAAACCCTTGCTCATTTAACACTACACCTGACCCGGGTGTCGATGTAGCGAGTGCCTAGGTGAGCACGTCCCAACGTTATATTTGTGCAGAGAATTCATATTAGGTGTCTGATAAAGTTTTATGTTGGCTGTCAACCTACCGCAACCCTCCTCCTTTATCCGGTCTTGGAACCGTCTATGCTTGTATAGGCGGAGTTTCCTTTACAATTGAAACAAACCATAATTTTTCTCGTTTCTAAAAAATGTTCTTTGAAAGTGAGTCTTGACGCAACGGTAAAGTTGTTGTCTCGTGACTTGGAGAAAACAATCTCTTGCTTTAAAAGATGGGTATGGCTGCATATAATAGACCAAAGTGGTCTGATCTTTCCTTGGATCCCGCACAATGTGGGAGCTTTGTAACACCGAACTGTCCTTTCTAAAAAAACATTCTTTTATTGCAGATGGTTTCTTGAAAATATTAACCTCGGAATATAATACCTAATGTGAGGAATAAGGTTGTTGCAATACAATTCTGCTACTCAACCAGAACCAATCAATGGAAAAAACAGAAAACAATAAAGAGATTAATATGTTTTCAATCTGACTCCTTTTATTTAAAAGATGATAAAAGACACTCCTTCCTGTTAAAAGATGTCAGAAGATCAGAGAATAATGCAACTTAGTTTCCCACGATTTTTTTACTTCCAAAACTTTATTATGAAAATTCAGTTAGAAGATCAGAACCTAATAAAACATAGTTGAAAATAAAAACTTGTTATAATGGTTCAGTGCTCTGCAAAGATAAAGATTGAAATACTTACCAGCCCTAGAACTGGATGTTGTATGTATAGCATCAAATACATGCAGAAAGGAAGACAACCATGACAAAAAAGGCTGTGGCTTCTTAATAAACAACAGAAGGGAGGACTACAAGAGAATATATTAAGATGATCCACAAAACCAAAATGGGAAAAGAGGAATAATAGTAATACTGTAATATTAGGATAACACTGGTACACTCTAACTATAAAGAATGAATTAGGCTCATCTCTTCCGGTGATTCCGCTTGGCAGGAACAACAAACCATCCGTCTTCATCAGGGGTTGCTTTTGGTTTTGGATCTACAACTGTTTGCTTTAGTTTTGGCTCATCGACCATCATTTCCGACACCTCTTCATCCGCCTCCTCATCTGATTCTTCATCAGAACTCTTGCCCTCATTTTCATTAGCTACCTACAATTAGTTACTCATGAACATCAGTATCATACAAGTTTCTTCAAACTTTGATATACAAGTCATTAACTTGACTTCAAAAATGTTAGTGGGGAAAATGAAACTTATGTTTCTAACTAAAGGGAAAACAAACAAATCTGCATGTTAAAAAGACTGTTGAGGAGATCCAATATAGGCATTTAAAAGAGAGGCTTAGAACTAAGCTGGCCAGTTCTCTAAGTAAAAATACAAAGTTCCGGCCAACGTTTCTTGGCCAATGTTTGCTATTCAATGAGGAATGCTGAAGAAAGAATTGGATAAGTTCAATTTCTGAAATTGTATTTTGCAACGCAGCTAATGATTGAACTTTGAATTTTGGTCAAGTAAAATGTATCATAACATTGCAAAACTAGAAACATCTTATGTACAAACCCAACTTAAGAAAATCAATGTAACAATTGAACAAATAACTTTTGGACTAGATAATCAAAAGAAATTACCTGTCTACTTTGGGAAACAGCATTTGGCGTGGAGGTTGAGTTCCTTAATTTCTCAATTGATTCAAAATTTCCCCGCAAACAATCCTCGTGCATAATCATCAATTGCTCAGCAACCTGTTCAATGGATTTTAACAAATGTAAGATTCAAAATTAGATCTAGACCATAAAGATAAAAACATAATAACCGACTTCTTCTCAACATAAAATGATTTAGCCATACAAAGTGAAGTACATGAATGTGAAGTGCAAGTGGTTTGAGCTCGAACTGATGGAAACAAGAAAAGAAAGGTGAATGGAAGTTTAGACAACAAAATCAAGGTGCCAAAAGAAGATGTAAACCAAAGACTACAGTATATGTTTAACCCACTGAGTATTTTGTTTATGGTCCTCATATCAAAAAACATATTTTGTATAACAGCATTGAAAAACCTTTCCATGAGTTTCTGACTAAGAGACAAACAATTAAAAAGAACAGTGGGAGATGGACTGGGAGCAAACCTCTTCCACACTGCCATCCTCTATTTCAGTATTGAAGCAAAGCACCATGTTCTCATCCAGTATGTTTTCGAGATCATCAATGTACAGTGGAGCTGTAATAGAGGAAATATTACTGACAAGAATAGCTCTCACATTACACATAAATAAAATTTCCAAAATAAGAGAAAAAAATAGTTCTCAAATTAAACATAACAGCAAAAGTTATAGAAGAATGGTTCAAAACTCCTGAATAAGAAAAAAGAACAGCATAACTTATTTAATTGATATTTTCTAATTTTGATATACAAGGGATTCAATTGGGAAAAAATCAAGTATAAACCGAAACATGAAAAACAAATGGTATATCAAGAGTACATCTGTAACCCATAAAACTGCGAATATCAGGTAAGAAATGAAATTTCCCAGTGAAATCAACTTTAAATTCTGAAAAATTAGGACTAAGCTATGGATTTTCTGGACACCCACTATAACTGAGAAAACTTTAGCTTGTCTTATCCTCATAGATTTAGGCACCAATCCAAAAAGAACAAAAAGAACAATCATTTTTTCAGACAGTAAACCAAAGGTTCTCCAAGAGATGCTCCCTCAGCAAGTTACCTAAAAATTAGTTAGAAACATGCAGAAAGAAGAACACATAATAATTGTTGAATGATTTTCACAAATTATTTACACTGAAAACTAATAAGGTTTCCTTGATCATGCATTCTAATGTTGTAAAAGAACAAAAACAACAACCACCACATCATCCTTATCATCATCATTAAAAAAAATAAAAACAATAAAATAAAATTCAATTTTTTTTCTTCTGAATTATCAGGAGGTGAACAAAAATGACATAGTATTCAATGACAAAAATCAAGAAGTAAACAGAGGTAAAAGCAGATGAGAGTAAGTAACGATTGGAACGCAAACCTTTGGTGTTCGTGAACCAAGTGAGAACAGAGGAGGTGAGTTCGTCGGCCTTGCTGCGTGAATCCCTCCCACCCCAGCTGTTTTGGACTGCCATCTGGAGCGCCGTCCACCTGGAGAGGACAAGAGCAATTCCTTCACCAAAGCGAGCCGCCGACTCCAGCGAGAGTGCTGGCATAGGCCCTCCGCTCGTAGAATCCATGGTGAGTTTCTGATTCAAAGGGAAAAGCAGCACTGGCTAGGGTTATGCAGTTAGTCAGAGTCATCTCATATGGGGATTAAGCTTTTGCAAATATACCCGTAAAATGATATATATTTGCCATGGTTTAGCAGCAAATAAAATATTTTTAAGGGGTGAATATATAAAGAACCCATTTTGGTTAGATTTTAATTAGAACTGTATGTAAAATAATAAACTCTAACTATATCTGTAGAGAATAGACTCTAACTAATATACTTTTAAGGTACATAATAAATGTTAACCTATTAGTATGAACAATTAATTAAAAGGAAAAATATAACACCCTAGTAATTTCACTGTGACTCAGGGGATCGTTTCTTTGGCAGGATAATGTCGAGCCAAACTATTTCAAGCCGAGCCTAGCTCAGTAAAAACTCTAGATATTCTCTTCCAATCTTTCCCTTAGGACCACACATTGATCTGCAGGATGACGGCGAGACTGATGATGATAATGTCGAGCCTTAGTGAGGGGAGTGTCTCTTCCATCTCTATATCCTCTTTATTTTTGTACTCTCAACTATTTCACTACTTTAATGCCGGTGAGGACACTGCTTCTATTAAGTTTGAGGGTGTTTATTTGATTTGTAAGATATGGTTGATGGTTGATTTTTGAAAAATTTGTGTTAATGGTTGAATGTTAAATTCTAGAGCATGACCTTGATGGTGTATTCCTACCTCAGTTTCTTCTGTACTATTGCCAATGTTCAAGATATATGGCTATCAACTCAGTCGTGCAGTATCGTGCTTTGTAAGTTTTGCTGTACTAAATCTGAAAAGGACTTCATAATAAGCTGTATTGGTTGATTCTTATATGTTATCAGTTAACATCATGTATAGAAACAATACTTTGTTAGCTGAACTTAATTTTTTGGTTGCCTTGTAAAATACTTACTTCTCATTGTCCATTTCCAGTATTTTTCTAATCAAATACATGGACAAGCCATGGGAAAAGTTAAGAAAGAAATTATTGTCCAAGAGCTATTTCATCAAACACCTAATGTGCGATAAAGTAATGACCCACAAGAAGTTCAAAGAATAAATAATTGTTCATGACTACAATAGCAAAAGAGAATGAAAATATAATGGTTTAGTTACATTGCAGTTAATACCATAAATATGCTTAACAAGCAAGAACAAAAAGAAAATAAAGAATAATAATCAAGATCAGGAAGTAAAGTTTATACCAGTTATGTAAATTGTAGCGTCACACAAGAACAAAAATGTCTAAGCTTTTAAAAATGTAACACTCTCAGACATACAAGGCTTAATCTACTGCAGGATCATAATAAAAATAAAAGATAATATATGTTCTACGCTAATGAACCATCATACAGACTCCATACATATATATATTAAAGGAAATTATTGCAGGAAAAAGTTAAATTATCACTGAAGAAACAGAAAATTGGAAAAATCTAAAACACAGGAATCCAACACACTGCATAAATAGCAAACATCAATTTATGATGCTAGACACTGAAAATAAGTGATTTTTTAGATTAAAAACATTAAAAAAGGGGAGATGTCATGAATATTGTAGTGCAGGGGCTTAAGAAGGATGGAAAGGTCGAAGAAGTGAGGAAACGAAGAGTGATTCAAAGAAGATGAGAGGAGAGGCATACCAGCGCCCGAGAAGCTGGTGGACAAGCAGAGAATGAGAAGCTTTGAGAGCCTTCCCAGGAGACAAACGATCTCGTTGGTGTGCTTCGAAGAGATCGAGCGAGGAGATCGGCTGAAGAGAGGAAATAGGGCAAGCGAGGATATATTTTTTTTTAATTTATTTATTTTTTAATATCTTGAGACACGATTGGACCGAGCTTATCGGGTTGGGCTTAACTTGAGCTCGGCTTGAAATTACTAGCTTGACTCGATTTTGCCCGATTATAATTTTGAAAACTCAAGTTCGGACCATTTAGTTCGAAATTAAAAATTTATTTATTAATTAATATTTATTAATATTTATATTATATATTAATATATTGATATTAAATTTTGAGCTTCAAGTCAAGCTCAAAATTAATTTCGAGCTTGGCTTCAAAGGTCGAAGCTCTAAGCCGAGCCGATCTTGAAATTATGAGCCGAGCCGAGCCGAGCCGAGCCATAAACGAGCAGAGCTTATCGGATTGGGCTTAGCTCAAACTCCGCTTGAAATTGCACTCAAAGTTGACTCGATTTTAATTTTGAACACTCGAGCTCAACTTGATTTAGCTTAATTATAATTATTAAAGCTCAAATGCGACTTGATTTAGTTTGAAATTAAAAATTTATTTATAAATTAATATTTATTAATTTTTATATTATATATTAATAATATTAAATTTCGAGCTTTCGAACTTCGAACTTATTTCGAAAATTAATTTGAGGCTCAAATTTGAAACTTCGAGCTTTGAAAGCTCGAAATTGCTCGTAGAAGCTATTTACCAATAGCTTGATCATTTGACATCTCTAGAGGAGACACTTTAATAGTTTTTCTCACAAACAAACTTCTCAAATTTATGATAGCTTCTCAATCAACTTGTGAGCTAAACAACCCTACAAAGACGCCTAGTTAAAATGCTATATTTTTTCATTCAAATTTTTAAAAAATTATATAATTTTTTTTTTTATCCTAGTCAGCTTATAGTTACTAACTAGGCAACACTAGAGTTATTTTGACAAATAAAATGATTTTGAGAGTAAAAAAATAATAAACTATTTTTATAAAGTTTATATATATAGACAAATGACCCTATATTTGTCACGCCCCAAACCCAAACGGGACATTGGCAGACCGGCCGCATATTTGTGGGGATGGGCCCCACTGTGTATGCAAGGCCTCATAACCTGTTCGCAATTATTATTTAACCAAAATAACACAAACTTTATTGCCTTTTAAAGAAAAATCGAGTTCTAAATTCAATATCCAAAAAGCACTACATAACAAGTGGAATAGTCATGGGAGTCAACTAAAACAAGCAAACTTATTCAAAACAAGACATGTAGTTAAGTAAGACATTAATGGTTGAGTTTGTCTCTAGATATCCCAAGAACCCACCAAGTAGCTACTCCTCTGATGCGAAAAACATATCCAGAGATTAGTGAGCTTGGGAGCTCAGTAAGCATCAACTAAAATAAAAATGAACCATGCAGATTTTAGTAATGTAATATAAGATATTGCAATAAGAGACAAGACATTTAATTTCAAGAAAAGATAGCATACCAAAAATAATATTTCCTATGATAGTATCATCAGAAAATAATGCCAAGTCATAAAATCATAGAATTTGCATTTATATAGAAAGCGATTATAATGTCTCCCAAACGTACTATGACCACTATTTACCCCGATAGTGCGGGTCAAAATTTCATATGTGTGATCTCGGTAGCAAGTCGAAATGAGACATCCCCCAAAAGAAGTCGTCTCTACCATTTGTTTTACCTCGATGGCCCGAGTCAAAATCAAAAACATTGTATTATCCCGACAAAGCGGGTTGAACTAGTTCACAAGCAAAGCGCTGATGGGAAACCG
Organism: Dioscorea zingiberensis; assembly: GCA_026586065.1. Classification (NCBI taxonomy): domain Eukaryota; kingdom Viridiplantae; phylum Streptophyta; class Magnoliopsida; order Dioscoreales; family Dioscoreaceae; genus Dioscorea; species Dioscorea zingiberensis. Next base: position 80,284,829 of record CM048818.1, on the reverse strand, counting down.
CGGTCAATGTATAACCCCCATTGACGTGGGTCAAAACATAGACTGTTTGGAGACTATACAAAAACCTAAAAAAAATATCTCAAAATAGCTATGTCCAAAAGAGGATAACAAACAATGGTCGACTATATCACCAAACACAACATACAAGCATGATTCAATTGTAGAGAAAATAAATCCTTTATGTTTTCATGAACTGTTATTGAAACCATAAACAAAACTTTAATAAAGAAAATAGATTTCATATTCATATCTGAAAAGTTTTAATAAATTTAAGTGTGGAAAACTTACACCCACGCTCCAAGTTCAATCTAACCGTGACTGGAGCCTCCGAGTCAGGATCTAACATAGAAAATATGATATAAGTTATTGAGGTTTACAATAGCCACACACTACTATACCTATCACCAAATCTCTCTACGGAAACACCATTACGAGATTCCATTAAATATTCTACCCATAAGTTATCTAATTTAACCTATTTAATTCCGCAACTAAGTCTGAGAACAATTAAACAAATCTTTTAATCATAAAAATAACTTTGTTTAAAATATCAGTTATAAATAAAAATAACTAGTTGTTGAATCAAAGAATTGCATTCATATCAGAAAATAATAATATAAATAAATAAATAATAATAAAACAAAGTAAAAATTAATTAATTAATTAAAACAATACCAAAACATAATAACAATAAAATCGTGACAGTAGCATCCTGTTCCTAAAAGTTCAAAATCAAAGAAGAAAAACAAAAAAAAAAAAAAATTAATTTATCAAAAGAAACATGAAAGATGAGGCTGATCACAGAAAAAAATTAAGTAATTAAATAAAAAAAAATAAAAATAATGAAATCAAACACATGACCGTAGATGCAGGCGCCTTTGTGAAATTATTTGTATGATGCAATGGCTTGCACGAAAAACGAGATCATTATTAATATAATAATAATCATTTACAAAGGGTTTAATATTAATAGAAAAGATTGGAGTTTTATAATTAAATCTCATAAAACCTATCAGATAAATAGAGAATTAGTGTAAAACCAAAATCAGCCAATAATATAAAAAAAAATAAAACAAAAATTTAATCAAAAAATCAAATTAAAACCTAATTTGTAAACCCCTTGCATCATTAATAATTTTTATTATTAATCCAAATTTAACCCAACAAATCACAACAAAAGAGATCTAAAACACACATCGTCAAACAATCTAACCCTAATTCCCATAAAAGTTCCAACAACAAGAATCAATCAAGGGCTCACCTTGACCGCCTTTTGCTTGGAATCCCTCCTCGTCTCTTGGGTTGGAGTGCACGCTTACGTTGAAGATAGAGGGAATGAGAAAGGTTTTGCGTATGAAGTATTTGTGGCGAGAGATTAAGTAATAAAATTCTAATTTAGTTAGGCTAAGATAAGCATCACCCTATTTTATGTTTTAACCCCTACAATTTCTCATAATTATTTTTAACTTTTAAGGGTATTTTTACAATATTATATGGTATGGATTCTGGATTGTTATTCATCATAAAATCAAACCAAAAAAAAAAAGTTTAATTATCAACAGACAACCCTTATTCCCCTAAAGCATGGTCCCAAATATTAATATATTTGTAGATAAATCGAAATTAAAAACTTATTTATAAATTCATATTTATTCATATTTATGTTTTATATTAATATATTAATATTAATTTTTGAGCTCGAGTTTGATCGAACTCAACTCAACTCAAAATTAAGTTCAAGTTTAAAATTGAAGCTCGAGTTCAGTTGAAAAGCTCGAAATTCTAGCTCAACCGATCTTGAGCTATTCACAAATAATTTGCCTATTTGACAGCCCTAGCTAGAGGGACACTTTAATAATTTTTCTCGTAAACTTACTCCTCATATTTATTGTAGTTCCTTAATCAATTTGTGAGCTAAACGCCGTCTAAAGATGCCTAGTTATAAAAGAGGTAAGCTTGAAATTCTGAGCCGAGCTCGAGCTTTTATCCAGCCAATTTGAGCCATGCATGAACTACTTGATCATTTGACATCCCTAGGAAATTAACACTTCAATAACTTTTCTCACAAACTTATACTCCTCATACTTAAATAGCTCCTCAATCAACTTCTGAGCTAAATGACCTCTCAAAGACACCTAATTATAAAATGTTATGTTTCTTCATTTAAACTTTATATATATATATATATATATATATATATATATATATATATATATATATATTATAGTCAGCATAATGATTGTTGACTAGACATCCTCAAAATCATTTTGACAAATAAAATGATTCAGAGGCTTAAAAAAATAGTAAAATATTTTTATAAAAGTTATATTGACAAATGGTCCTAGGTTTTAAGTTATTAGGGTATGGATTCCGGATTGTTATATATTCACACCATAAAATAAAAAAAAAAAGGTTTATATATATATTAATGGACGGCCCTGATTTATCTCCCCTGAATCATGGTCCCAAAAAAGGGGTGCCTAGCTAGCAGTCCTTTTGTATCACTCTGGTCGAATCAAACCATCAAAGCAATCACCTGAAAGTCCCAATACTCCATGCACCCTAAAGTCCAAACACTCACCCTTCTGCATCTTTGTCCTATCATCGTGCACCCAAGATCTCCTCCCAGATCCATTTGCCCCCTCCCTCCCTCCCTCCCTCCCATGATTCTATATATTTCAAATAATATCATACATACATACATATATCTTTTGTTTGAATATATGTAAACATGAATGAAAGAGCTGGCTTTGAAAGTACAACTAAGATGCTGGGCTGGCATGCATGTCATGTAGCTCCCTAGGCACTAAGGGCTAGTCCTATAACTTAGCTAGACCCTAGACAAGATGGATGGCCACATCCAACAACTCCACATGGCTGGTACATCACCATAATATATACCCGTGATTCGTGAACAACATATATATAAGCTTTAAGGCTGGCTATACCGACATATCTACGTAGAAAATCCCATGAATGCATGCATGCATGCATGCTCATCACGTACGTACATCGATCTACTACTCTCTATGCATGAAAAGACATGCTTGACTTTAATATACAATGTCTAAAGATAAATATATATATATACATGTGATTGATAGGAAGGAGCACGGCCACTGCAGCAAAAGATTTTACGTACTCTTTCCTTGAGATCTTTCTTACAAAGCGACACCACCACCAAGCATGCATGCATGCATGCATGAATGAATGAATGGATCTAGGTTTGATCTTTTCTTTCTTTATATGTTCATTTTGAAGGACTATTAATTGAATTCTATATGTATATATGTAGAATAATTTTAGAGAACAGGCTGGATTCACAGAAAGCTAGCTATGATATAGATGATAGTGTTAGGTAACCTAAAGTTAGCTAGCTAACTTTAGGTACTTGCTGGTGTTTTCACTTTAAGAGACAAGCATCCTGATATATTGCATTTGAACACGGCCAACTATGCATGTATCAAAGTTAATTTGCTTCTGGCTTAATCAGAGTTCAGTACTGCAGATGCAAAATATATATATTTATTGGTTTTTGTGTCACAATATTGTTATGATCAGTAGACATAGATTTGGGTTATGAGACATGAATGAGAGGTGGACAAACATTCTCTAATATTCATCTTCATGTTTTGATTAGTTCTATATATCTATACACACACACACACTTCCATGATAATATTGTCACACTTCTCTTCATTATAACTACATCGATCATTGATCTATTATCTTCTATTGTTAGATATATTGTTATATTATGTTATATATCTCTATTAGGTTATATATATATATATATATATATATATATATATATATATATAGTTCTGATAGTATCAGACCCACTGGAACACTGTGCAAATAAGGTCGTCTCTCATTTGGACATTTGAAGAGTGTTTTAAGGATTTCCAAATCTGAGGATGGAAAAATATTGAAAATAAGGTAGCGTATCGATTTTTAAATACAATTTGGTGAGGTAATGATCACTCCCAATAACGATTCTTATTTTAAGAAAAATCTTAGCGGTTGAAAATTTATTGTCAATTAAATGGGAGGAGGTTAAATCATCTCAGTAGAATTGTATGGAAATCGATATACTAGCTTATTTTTCGATATATATATATATATATATATATATATATATATATATATATATATATATATATATATTAGGGCACATCATCTAGGGATAACTCTAGATTTCAAATCTAGGGAAGTATCACAATACCAAATAGTAATAGCTGTTAGATGATGATCTAACGGCTATCATCAGATGTCCCTAGATGACTTAATTAAACCCTATATATATTATCATTTTATATTTATATCATAACATAGGATGTACATAACATGCTTTATCCATTATTATTAAAAACCGCTTTCTATGAACATAAAAACATATATATATATATATATATATATATATAACTATACCAAAAAGTTTTAACAAATACATTTTTGGTGAGTGACAAGACATAGTATAGTAAAAAAAAAAGAAAAAAAAAGAGATACAATCAAAATAAACCATTAATACAAATTAAAAGATGTATGAATAATTCATACTGATACATCGTATTGTTTTTAGAGAGGTAGCTAGTTAGGTAAATACATTAAGCTCAAAATGAGCAAGTGAAATGAAAAATCAAGTCTAAAGGAGACATGCCATGGAATGGCTATGAATCTAAGCTATCTTTGTCACTACCAAATAAACATATATGCATGGTTTGGCAATATCTTTTCCTTTTCTCATTGTTCATAACATCAAATCAATTGTTTTAGCACATGATATGTTTAATTTAGTCTTTGCTTCTCAATCTCATCCTCTATTTACTTATTTATTTCTCATATTTATAATTTCATGAAATTAAAATAAAAAAGAAAGTAAAAAAATATATATATTTGAAGACTAGTGGTGGTAGTAACTAGTTAGTAGGAAAGCTCATCTTAGCCGTTGGATTCTTATCTGAACGGTGGTTATTGGTCCTTGTTGAGTCCCCGCCACGGGACCACGTTGTCCCAAATCTGGACCAGAAATCTGGACCCATTTGCTGACCCGGTTCAAATCTCTTATTATTTAATTCCTTTTGAGAAGCGGGGGACCAAATCCCACACCAACTTCAATCTACTCCCTTAATTCTTTGACTTAGTCAAACCCACAACTATTTCATAATAAATTCAAAGTTTTTTCATAAAACCCCCTCTAATCTGCCGTATTTGTAGATAACTCCCTAAAATAAAATTTTTTATTCTACCAATTGCTGTCCTTTTAGCAAAATTGACTTTTTGAATCTATATAAATATGACAAATCACTTGCTTTGTTTTAATCATGGTTCAAACCCTAAACTTTTCATATTTTGAGAGGAGTGTGGTAGTAGTCAATTTTTCCTTTAAAATTGCTCATATTTATAGACTTTTAGATATAACTTTTGTTCTATTAAGGATAAAACTAAAACATTTATCTATGAACTCTCATAGATAACTTTAGACTCCCTTTGGATTAACTTTTGGGAAACTCAGAACCGTTTTTTTTTTATTAGTTAAGTGTTTACGGGAAAAAAACCATTTGTATTGGCTTTTCCGGATAAACAGAGAAGGTAAAAAAGAACCTGAAAATGGCTTTTTTGGGATGCCAGTGGTTCGAAGCTTCTGAAAAATACTATTATTTAAAAACTATTTTAGAATCATACAATTACCAAAATACCTTTATAAAAATAAAAAAAAAGACAAGGGTTTAGAGTTTTAGGATCATACAATTATCAAAACACCCTTGTAATCATACAATTACCAAAACTTCCCAACTATAAAAGTACTTTTGAACTAATATATCCAAACACAAAATATAAAAGAAAACCACTTTTTTCATAATTCAATCCAAACAAGGCCTTATCCTACCCTAAAGGTTCATAATTAAGCACCAAAATTTTTAAGTGTTATAAGTAAATATAGAAGAATTCAAGGAGTTCCATGAAAAAAAGAAAAACCATATACATATATATAATGCTTTCTTTTTTTTTGTACTGTGCAAATACTAATAAAATTCAATGTTGTGTGTCTATATATATATATATATATATATATTTAAAGAAAGAGAAAGAGAGAGAGAGAGAGAGAGAGAGAGAGAGAGAGAGAGAAAAGATAAACAAAGGAGTTGTCCTTAAGATCTTATTAGTTTTTGTCACTATCTCTCACTCCCCCCACAAAGGGATAGGATCTCTGCCCATCGTCCTCCGTATCTTGATAAAACACTGATGTTTGGCCTCCAACGAGGTCCCCAAACCAGAACCCCAGGATCTCCTCTGCACCCTCAAAGATCTCCTCCCCACCTCCATTCCTTAATTATTATTATTATTAATACCACCATCTCCCTTCTCCCCTCTCTCTACATCCATCTTCTTCTTCTTCTTCTTCTTCATGGCCTCCCTTAAGTCCAGCTTCTCTTTACTCATCTTCATCCTTAGTACCTTAGTCTTCATCCTAGCTCAGCTCCACACTTACAACCCCCCTCCTGAACTATTAAACTCTCTTGACATTGCTACCAAACTAACCTCCAACTCCACCACCATTGCACTTGCCTCTAAAGACTTTGGAGGAGTGACTGAAGCCTCACCGGCAGGGGTTTTCCTCCCTTCATCCATCTCCGACATAGTTAAGCTTGTCCGCTTCTCTTACGAGTCTCCGGTGAGCTTCACCATCGCCGCCAGAGGCTGCGGGCACTCCACCAGAGGCCAGGCACTGGCCCCCGGCGGTGTGGTTGTAGATATGAGGTCCATTAGCAAGACCAGTAATGGAGAAAAGATTAGGGTTTTCAAGAATGAGATGTATGTTGATGCTGGTGGAGAGCAGCTCTGGATTGACGTGCTGCATGAGACTCTGAAGCATGGGCTTGCACCACGCTCTTGGACTGATTACCTCTACTTGACGGTCGGCGGCACGTTGTCGAATGCCGGCGTCAGTGGCCAGACCTTCCTTCATGGTCCTCAGATTTCCAACGTGCATGAACTCGACGTAGTCACCGGTTAGAATAATACATATATATACTCATCTTCATCATCTCAATCTCAGCTAGATGCATGTACTAATTAAAATTGAAACAGGGAAGGGAGAGATGATAACATGCTCGGAGAAACAAAATTCAGACCTCTTCTTTGCTGTTTTGGGAGGTCTTGGACAGTTTGGGATCATCACCAGAGCAAGGATAGCTGTCGAGCCAGCGCCGGAAAGGGTACCGATGAATTGCATCTATCTATCTATATATATATATATATACATGCAAAGTTGATATAATGCATTGATATATATATCTTGTTGCAGGTGAGATGGGTGAGGTTGATCTACACTAACTTCAGTGATTTCACTAGAGATCAAGAGTGGTTGATAACAATGGATCAAAAGAAGAAGAAAGGGTTTCAGTACATTGAAGGGTCACTTCTGATGGATCAAAGGATAGGGAGTAGCTGGAGATCTAGTTTTTCTCAGGTGGTGATATGGAGAAGATAAGTGGTCTAGGAGGAGAGAAGCAGGAAGGACCCATTTACTGTTTGGAAGGGTCCATGTACTACAACATGGTCACAGCATCCATGGTTGATCAGGTGAAGTACTGCCAGCAATATGCTGCTAGCTACCACACTAAAACACACTCTCCTTCCTTTCTTTTGTAGTTTGTACAACCTTGTGGTAGAGTGAGTAGTATCTTCAGGGGACCCTCATTCAAGTTTCAGTGCAAAGGTAGGCTTTGTTCTTACCATGAACAATGGCCTTAATTTGTCCCTTCCCCCTTGTGGGGTATATATGCTCAAGTGGTCCTTCTTTCATGGTCCTCTCTGGAGATTGCCCACACTAGCTCCATTTTGTTCTCTTCTAGGACTTATAATTAATATATCTCAGCATTGGTATATTTTAGCCACCTAGATATATAGCTATAGTACTTATCTCAGTCCTGATGATGAGATCAAAGTGATCTCTTCATCCTAGTACTGAACTTCTCTCTGAAGTTCAGATAATTATCTATATCTTTGTTAGATATAAATCCAAAGTTCATTATTGAATGTTGAAGTTGTTGACTATGTGACAGGAACTTGAGTTGCTGCTTCAAGAGCTGAGCTTCCTGCCAGGGTTTTCATTCACAAATGATGTTTCATACCTGGATTTTCTTGATAGAGTTCATCATGGAGAGCTGAAACTCAGGTCTAAAGGTCTTTGGGATGTTCCTCACCCTTGGCTCAATATCTTTGTGCCAAAGTCCAGGATTCAAGACTTCAACCTTGGTGTCTTCACTGGCATTCTTAAGAATAACTCCTCCATGGGTCCTATTCTAATCTACCCCATAAACAAGAACAAGTAATTAATTAATTAATTAATTAAGTCTCTTGATCACCTGGTCTTATTAATTATTAACATATTGATTGATTGATTGATGATGATGCTAAATGTATATAAATATATATGTAGGTGGGATGAAAGGATGTCAGCAGTGATTCCAGATTATGAAGAGATATTCTACTCAATAGGACTATTGAGATCAGGTTTGAATGAATTGGAGTATTTGGTGAAGCAAAACAAAGAAATACTTCATTTCTGTGATCAAGAAGGCATCAAGTGCAAGCAGTACCTTCCACATTACAACACTCAAGATGAGTGGATGAAGCATTTTGGCAGTAAATGGGATGAAGTTGTTGAGATGAAAATGAAGTATGATCCAAGAGCCATCTTATCTCCAGGACAGAGAATATTCACATCATCTCTTGTGGATCATCATCCTAATGAATAGTACTGTGATCATCTTAATTTATATATACTTTATATATATATATATATATATATATATATATATATAAACTTAAAAAGAACCTTGTTAAGTATCCCTTGTGAAATATTACCAAGTGCATGATGATCAATGGAAAAGGAAAGAAGTAGGTGCTTGAAGTTGAAAGGATTTGTTTGTCCCTCTATAAAAAGAAACTCAAGATATAGGTGTTACTTTCACTTGCTTGACATATCATAGACTTTTTGATAAAGTAGGAAACTTGAAAATCTAACATAAGATCACACATTGAAAGCTAGAGAATGGTGGTTAAGCACTATAAATGTCATTCTATGTATATCGTGATCATGACTTTGTTCATGTTACAACACTAATTAAATCTATATATGGAGCTATATATGTGCAACTTGATCACAAAAGATTTCATGATAGGAATGTGTTTGGACTAGCTAGTGCAAGGGAAAGTATAACTAGTCCTACTTAAAACCAAAGAGATGGTGAGAAGGTTGTCCAAAGTGATCCATTCTATTGGAAACTTTCAACATTATTGTGATTGTACATTCAAACAACACTTATAGATTTGTGCTCTAGTTTGAAAATTCATTGCCACTTTTCCAATTAATACATTACATTATTAAGTATTAAGGATGAAGACTTTATATGAACAGGGCTGAGGTCTATATAATAGAATTATACAAAACAATATATTAATATATTGGACATTAATTGAGTGTTTATATGCACCAAAAGAAATTATTTTGTTTGGTTATTAATGAAGGTGGATTATAGAAGTTGTAAAAATGTTCATGGTTCTTTATGATTTGGAGATAAGTTTATTGGTGATTAATTTGGAAGTTCTAGTGCTATGTTTACCATGATGTTTATTTATTGCCATGGCAATTAACATATTTTGATGTGACTACTCATCAAAAGTACATGCACTTGATCCCATGCAAAAACATGCACAAAAGTTTCATGAGGTTCTCTAAACAAGCACAATATATAAATGCCTTCACATGTGTCACTTCTTTGCTTGCAGAGAAGATAAAATCATATGCTGAAGTGGAGCTTTAAAACTTAAGAAGTGGTGTCTATCTGTTGTTTGGGTTCTAGCTTTGAGTAGCAAGAGGACTCAGGGTTTAGGGTTTAGGGTTTTGGTTGTTTTCCTTTGTAAGGACTAACAACAACACCACCAACAATATTGATAGTTGTGGTCCATATGTGCTTCATTAAGTTGTTCAGAGAAGGCATGAGGAGGCAATTTATAACTTCAGCAACATTAGAAAGGTGGGCACATTTCTGGGAGTGTGAGCAATGGTTGTGACAGGTGGTCCCAGAAGTCACGTAATGCTTGTGGCCTACCCCTAAATATGCCTTACGTAGCTTGTGCACGCCCTTGCACTACAAGAAATGTTACATTTACTCACGAAAATTTTACTCATGGAAATTTAAGCGTGACTAAAACTTCATATATAGTCACACTTAGATTTATGCGTGAGTATAAAGTAATTTATAGTCACGATTATTTTATATGTGACTATAGAGGTTTTTTAGTCACGGATTTTTTTTTAACCGTAACTATATGTTAGATATTATAGTCACGCTTAGACTTATCCGTGAGTATTAAAGTAATTTATAGTCATGGTTATTTTATATGTGACTATAGAGGTTTTTTAGTCACAAATTTTTTTTAACCGTAACTATAGGTTAGATATTATAGTTACGCTTAAATTTATGCGTGAGTATTAAAGTAATCTATACTCACGATTACTTTATATGTGACTATAAAGGCTTTTTTAGTCACATATTTTTTTTTTACCATGACTATAGGTTATTTATTATTTAATATAATTCAAATAAAAAAAATTATAGTTTATTTTCTTCAAAAAAATTTTACTAAGAAAAGCTCATATATTTCAAACATAATTATCATATCTAAAGATAATTATATGAGTAACGCTTTATTAAAAATAATAATTTATAAATAAAATATTAGTTAATATTACTTAGCAAACAAAGTAAAAAAAAAATTCTAGGGAGTAAAATATAAAAACATAAAAAAAAAACTCCTCAAATATTTAACAATATAATTAATATCACTATTTTTCAGGGAGTAAAATATAAAAACACACAAAAAAAAAACCCTTCAAAGCGGACGAGATCTTGAGAAAGGTTGTCAAGATCTGCAGTCCCTTCTCTCCCTCGATGCTGAGCTTTCCTCATAGAAACCCTAGCCCCAATCTCTCATCTACTCCACCGACGAGAGACCTTGAGCTTCGCCGATCCATTGCGCTACAAGCGTGGAGGTTGCTCACAGGAGTCCGTCCGTCTTGGGAGGTTCGGCTCCGGCATCTGCGCCCGGTAGGGGTTTTGAAAGAGAGGGAGGCGGAGATGGTGGTCCGATGAGTCTTCATCCGATGAGGCGGAATTCAACGATGATGTTGACGTCGTCGATGATGACATTGAGTCGCTATGGGAAAGGATTTGGATCTTTAAGGTAATTCCTCGCTTTCTCCATTATTTCTTTGATCCGGTTATCATCAAATGCATGAAATTGGGATTTCTCGGATTTTGTGACTGGAGAATCTTCACTTAAAACAACTCTTAAAATTGGGATTTCAAGAGGAATATAACTTCGTGGATGCGTGGTCAACTGCTTGGAAGTGGGTCATTCGGGACAATGTTTGAAGGAATCAGCGAGTGAGTTTTCTATGAAACACATATTCGCCTTGTCTTCGCTAATGCTTCTATTTTCCTATATTGGTTTTGTGTTTGTGTGTGCATTTATCTTGCTAATACTTCACTTTCCTAATTTGACATGGAATTACTTGTCTTAACTATAATTTAGTTCTCGAAAACTTTGGATAGGAGTTGGTCCAAATATTGTATCCAAGAGGTTGATAAGTGCAGTTTAGAACAAGTTCAGGACATTAGAAGAAAAGCTGATGGGATTGTCTTTTTGTTAATATTGTACTTTAAGGGTGGGTGTTTTATGACAAAGGTCCCTTCTACCTTACATGTGTTGCTTTGAGATTTGTGACTTGTAAGATAGGATTGTGATATAGATTAGGTCAACAAGTTGGAAACTATCCTGTAGTTTACTAATCTGGATACAACATATAAAAGGTTAGATGCACTTTCTTTAACCCTCAAGATCACTTTCATCCAAGTAGATAGTGTGCATCAGATGAGATTCAGAGTTGTTCCAGACACCTATGCAAATCTGTTGGAATTGTGTTCTACTCATTAGGAAAGTTGTTTGTAACTATTGCTCTACATTTTTCTCTCTTCATAAAGAAAGCTATAAAGAGGGACACTTAACATGGTTGATTCTTTGTTCCAAGGATGATGAGGAAATTTCTGCCTGACAATATTTGAGGATAGAACCAAAAGAAAGTATAGAGAAATGTAAATCACAATGTTATTCACTAAAATTATGTTTGATTAATTGTTTGTCTGATGATTATTATCTTTGGGATGTAAGCAAGTTTGATGGTATAGTTTATATTATTCCAATATTTTATCAGCAATTTGTTTGTGCATTTGCATGAAACACTCTCTCTCTGTTAAGCTATTCTAGGGTAATACTTTTGAATACAGTTATTGAAGATCTCCTCTCGGATAACTTATTTTGTATAACTTATTCGTGCTGCAATTGCCGAGGAATATGGAGATGTTGATTTGAAAGAATTGATGTACATATGCCAGAGTCTTGAGCAATATTTCTTTATGATACCTATCATGTGTTCTGTTATAGCTTCATAACAATGAGTCAAGAGTACGCATTTAGCTTCTACATGAACTAAATTAGTAGTTGCATCAATAACCAGTTAGTAAACATTTTCAATTTCTTAATTTTGTTTCAGGAAAAGATTGTCGAGTATGTCTCACGCAATATGTGGTACCCTATTTACAACCCTCTTGTTCATGAAAAATAAGGTTAGTATATTATTATTATTATTATTCCCATCTTTGTTTTCATTGCTTCAATATTGTATTGAGTTTATTTAATTCACCATTGCAGGGGAAGGATCATTGGTGGAGGAGGACAAGACAACAAAGATGGCTATAATTATAGAACAAGAGAAGGGAAGAAGAAGGCAGTGTCATTCCGAGAAGGTGGCAATTTATTTCTGAGATTTTTGTATTTTCTGCAAATGTTTATGTTGGATTCTTTGAAGTGAGCATTGTTTTACTGCAGAAAAAAGAAGCCCTCAATTGGTTCGGATGAATCACGGATGCTAGTGATGGTGAGTTTGCGGTGGCTTGATTTGCAACGACCTCTTATGAGATTACAACACTTGAATAAGAAAGATCAATAAATCGGAAGAACTTGGATTTGAAGGATTGCAAGGTTCTTTGACTAAAATGAAGAAGCGAGAAAAAGGAAGAGACAATGGGCAAGTCAAGCGAGCCTAGTTTGTTGGCGAGATGGTTGAGTGGAAAGGGGATATAAAAGAAGGTTCAAAGCATCTTTGGTATGCACTTAATGTTGTTTTTTTTTTTGCTTTTTTGAAATTCATAGAACATTCTTGCAAAATTTGAAGTTTTAGTTTATGCATCTCCTTATTTTTCCTATAATATGATTGATGTGAACTATTTATTATTTTCTTACGTGAATATGATTTTCGGTGCATTTCTTTTACTAATTAGTTTGTGTAGGATTTGTCTCTTATAGCTAACATAATTTTTCTTCTCTCGGCAGAACTTGCAAGGAAAATCAAGTTTGTGTAGGATTTCCTGTGTGGGTTTTCCTTCTGGCTAGATTTATTGTTAAGAATGATCAGACTTGACAAATTTTTTAGCTTGAAATTGTGCCCTTTTGTGTAGAAAGTGCAATAGAAGTGCTTGTATCCAGCATTTCTAGTAATCTATGTAGTGCAAGAGGATGCTTATTATTAATATGCGATGTTATGAAATGCATTTTGGGCTTGTGGAAATCCTTCTTTTGTTTTATGTTGTTTTGCAGTTACTTTTAAGTCTTTTACAGGGCTTATTTGCAAAGTTCCCAATGAAAATTTTTGTTTAGTCCCTAGTAAAGTAGTAATTAACAAGCTCTTTTTACTCACGAAATAAAATCCGTGAATAAAAAAAAAATATATATTATATTTGTTTTTACTCATGCATAATATCCATGAGTAAAAATAAAAAAAATAATAACTATTACTTTTACTCACGGATAATATCTGTGAGTAAAAGTAAAAACAAAGTAATAGTCACTATTTTTACTCACGCATGTACAAGCGTGACTAAAACCTAAAAAATCTATTCTCACGGAATTTTTCTGTATGATATGGTATCACGAGTAAGCCCCCCTTTAGTCATGGCATTTTCCATACGGTATAAAGTTTTTTTCCGTGAGTAAAAATATTTTTATCTATACTCACGCTTATTGACACTTTTACTCACGCTTATGCTGGCGTGAGTAAATGTAACATTTTTTGTAGTGTTGGTTTCTTAGCGGCTTGCCACTCATATTACCAAAAAATTTTAAAAAAAAACATTAGAAAGGTGCTCGATCTCTTATTTAACTTTGGATTGTGATTTGAAGGATTAGGATTTATCATGAACATATTTCACTTATTCAAATTCTCAAACAAACTATATACAATGTTTAATTATCTTTGAAATTATGATTCTTTAATTGAGTATGGTAAGGTGAAGATTAGTCTATAATTATATTAAATTGGGTTTAATATTCAAAAAATGTGTATCATATGTTCTAAAGAAAAGTTAACATTATTATACACCAACACCTTCATATCCATGTGTTTGGACATTGATATACTAACAAGCAAAACAAGAAAACAAAAACTTGTGTATGTGATCTCACTAAATTACAATTTAGTGAGTTAAGGAAACTTGATTGATTAGACTATGAGTTTGTCATAAGTCATGGATTCTTAATATCTTATCCACTAACAATTTGGTATATGTCCAACTTGACTGTTTGGCATCAAATCCTTTAAAGTGACACACTGTGTCCTCTAGTGAAGCTTCAATAATGAGGATATATGATCTAATTAACTTGCGCGACACTACAAAAATTTATGCCTCATGTTGTGAGGGATTAAAAAAATATTATTGCGGCAGATTCTAACATTTGTTAAAGACTTTAAATACCCCTAATTTTTTAGCGACAGAGCCGTTAAAAACTCTTAACAACTACCTTCAACATTAGCCTTTATTAGGGCTGGATATGGGTTGGGCTGGGCCGGGTTTGGGCTGGGCTAGACTCAAAAAATCAGCCCATGCGTTTGGGTTGGGCCACTTTCGGGTCAAGTTTTGTTAGCCCAAACCCGGCCCATCAGAATTTTGTTTGGCCCAGGCCCAACCTAGTTCAACCCAAAAATAAAATAATTTTATTTTTTTACTAATAATAAAAATAATTAAATAAAACATATATTAGACTATTATATAAACAAGTTGAACATAAATAACACAAAAGGTTCAAAAAAATACTGCACAAATATTATATCAAAAATAACTTCAACATTCTTAACAAAACACTAATTGTTCCATAAAACAAATACTAGGGTTTTGGTCAGGTTAATATTATATATATATATATATATATATATATATATATATATATATATATATATATATATATATATATATATTATTTTATTTATTTATTCGGGCCGGGCTGGGCTGGGCTGGGCCAAAATCTATATAACCCAAGCCCAGCCCGAAATATAATTGGGCCTGCTTAGTTTAGCCCAACCCAGCCCTTTGGGTCATTTTCCTAAGACCAGACCCTGTTTTTTTCGGGTTGGGTTAAGGTCAGCCATGGGCCACCCGGCCCATGTCCACCCCTAGCCTTTATTAGTAAATGACCACTCACATTGTTTAGGACTTTTAAAAATAATAGTTATATAATAACAAATTCCCTACTAACTAATGAGTAACGACTTTCATAAAAATAATAGTTATATAGGATAATTATAATTAACTTGTGTCAATTAACAACTACCAAAAGATGATCACTAGTTTAAAATATGTCGTTTGAAGTAGTTGTTATGATTTTTAAAATTAAAAATAAATCTAAATTTCTAATTTTTTTTGAAAGTATAAATTTAATTTTCTAAATTTTTATTAAATTTTTTAAAATCAAATTATTTATAACCAATTTACTCTCGCTTAGATAACTTGTATCAATTAACAACTATCACAAATAGTTTAAAATGTGTTCTTCCAAGTGGTTATTATTATTTTTAAAATTATAAAAATTCAAAATTCTAAGAAAGGCAGAAAATACGAATCTAATTTTATTTTTTTTATAATTTTTTAAAATCAAAATTATCTCTAACCAATTTACTTCCACTTAGTAATATAAGTTGACATTAGTACCTCCCGAAAGTCAGGGGCCGACAACACAACTCCCTACACATGTGCTCTCACCTTATGGTCTTGGGAGTTTCAACTTGGGTTTATCCTAACCAACGAAGCTCTACATAAGGGACCCTGTACCAATGGGCCAACATTGAAACATGTTTTTTTTTTTTACCTAGGCCATAAAGACCTCCACTCACGGTACGGTCAAGGACGTGGCCATGGGCTCATAGGAGTAAACTCACTCGATCACCCCTGACCTCTCAATTACGTATGCGCATAAGCTTGAGGAGTAAACTAGACTCAAGGCTATGCTCACCTCAATTACGGGACCAGGGAATCAAAACCAAGACCTCCAACACATGGGACCTGAGGATTTACCGCTAGGCTATTAAGCCTTTGGTTACAATGAAACATGTTATTCCAAGTAATTGTTATAACTTTTAAAATTAAAAATATAGATAATTCACTATTAGTCCTTAGAATAGTGCCCTAATTGTCTTGGGGTCTTTGGAGGTGTTTGTTTATTATTTAGTGTTATGTGTGTGTGTTTGACTTTAAGATCTTGGAAACGGTGCCAAAGACCAATAGATAATTTCCCCTTAAAAATATCTAAAATTTTAAAAAAATTAAAAAAATACAAATATAATTTTATTATTATTTTTAAATTTTTTTAAAATTAAAATTATCTAATCTCCCGCGACCCCTCCCACTATTACCCTCCTAATCGTCTGTCTTCTCCCTCTCCTCTCCACTCTTCTCCCGTGTCTCTCCTTCTCTCCGCGCTCGACGCCTCGCCCTCTCTCTGGTGATCGCCTCTGTTTCCGCCCATTCAACTGCCGTCTTCCGGTAAGCATCTCTTTCTCTCTCTCTCTCAGCCAATGAAACCCTAAACCTAGGCCACGACCAACCTTTGCTGCTACGTCATCATCGATTGTCGATTTTGTTGTATCCTTCCGGCTTCTTAGCTTTCAATTTTTCTTTTTTTCAATCGGATAGTGTTGGATAAACCTCCGTGCGTTGATCCCAAAAGAGAGCACGTTCGAGCAAAATAAACCTCGAGAGATCTCATACGAGGCCGTGAACTGACCTACCATGGCGCAATTGCTTCCATCCGAGCAAAATCTCGGTAATTCCATGCTCCGGCCTTCTATTCTCTTTGTTTTTAAGCATGTTTGCACTTTTATTACTCGTAATTTCGTGATCATTGTTGTGTTTGATCTTCAATCTATAAAAAGTTGTCAAATTTACGGTGAATCGATCCAGGGCACTAGGGAAAGATGTACTTTGTTCAAATTTATGGATCAATTGATGTGTATTTGGAGAATTAGTGGCCGTATCTTGATCTTCTTTTGAAATTGTGGATATAGAGGGAATATTTGATAATGTTGTTTTCTATACTTTTTTATTTTTTTCAGTGGTTTCTGCAGAAAAAGTTACAGTCCCAAACAATTATGGGGAGATGCTTGTTGGAGTGCTTCACAGAACCAGTTCTAGTAGGCTTGTGATTTTGTGCCATGGATTCCAATCCTCTAAGGTAGGCAATTTTAAAAATCTATTCATGAACTGTGCATCTGTTAAATTTTAGTGACACAATATTAGCTGGATAAGATCATATTTGTGATGGTATTTTCAAGTTCACCACTTCATCTTGCAACAACAACAACTAAGCCTTAATCCCATACTAGGTCGGCTATATGGATTCTCTCTCCATGTTACTCTCAAATATGAAAATAAAATGAAATAAAATATAATAAAATAAATTAATAGATACATAAATAATAATAATAATAATAATAATAATAATAATAATAATAATAATAAATACTAAATAAATAATTCTATGATCTTATCCACTACATCTTGCATTAGAAACAATATCCAACTAATTACAATCCCTAAAGCCAAAGACTGGATTTTTAACATAAAATGATGAATTTCTGTAGAGAACTCAAACTCAAATTCAATATGAAGAACTAGGGTTTCGTAAAACAGTACCAAAATCAATATCAGTGGGAGGGATGGAGAAGCCCTTCTCTCTCTCCCCCCTCAAACTTTCAAACTTCTTAATTGGCAGTTAAATATTTAACATATACTCTAAACTTGCCCAATTTTGAGAAATTTTTTTTCCTTTTTCTTCTCTTTATAACATATAGACCAAAGTATTATCTTCTAAATAATCCATTTATTTTATTTTTATAAAACCATCATCTGTCATTATAATTTGAAAAAAGAATTGGCAATTAATTGTTAATTCCCAGAAGTCCTCCTTGGGGACATGGGAGGCTTTCTCTTCGGCAAATTAATTGTTCTTGTATTCTCAGAAATTTTGCATATCAACAGTTATTGGATTGGTAGGTTTTTTTTTTTTTTTTAATATCTCTTTTATGTTTCACATATTACATATTTTTTTAAAAAATAAAATAAAAGTGGACAAATCATGTTCCATTGAATTAAAAAAGGTTAGATAGATAGTACATATCAAGATTGTTTTGAAATGAAAGATACGAAGATATGTTTTATCATGAATAGGTATTCATTTCATAAGATAATACTAGTGCTTGGTTGATGCATATGTAAGGTGATGCAGATGTTGTAATTTATTTTTACTTTACTCAGGAGGATAAGAGTTTGTTGACCCTTGCTGATGCATTGACAAAGGAAGGATTCAGTGCTTTCCGCTTTGATTTTGCTGGAAATGGGTAAGCTACTACTGCAAAATGCTGCATAGTCTTACTTCTCATAGTCCAGTCATACTGTTCTTGTTTTTATTCATATTTAATGGATGCCTAATATTTCTTGTGGAATTCTATTTGAGTATTCATGAGTTTTATGTAAAAGTTTGAATTAAGAAAATTGGTAGAACTCCTCCATGATTGATGAAATTCACGACAAGTATCATGTACGACATTTCTTGTGGCTTAATCACTTGGTCATGGTACAACATGCCAAAGCATCATATTTTGACCTGCTA
Source organism: Dioscorea zingiberensis (assembly GCA_026586065.1). Taxonomy (NCBI): domain Eukaryota; kingdom Viridiplantae; phylum Streptophyta; class Magnoliopsida; order Dioscoreales; family Dioscoreaceae; genus Dioscorea; species Dioscorea zingiberensis. The sequence goes on along the minus strand of CM048818.1, from coordinate 80,265,761 downwards.
ATTTTTTACTTCAAACTAATGAAATGACCTTATGGCTGCAAGTGATGATCAAACATTCAAGTTTTGAGGTTTTTAATGAAGCCACCATGTTGATTTGAATCTATTGAAAAAGAAAGGGTAATTCAAAAGAATCATCGAACTTTGGTAAGGAAGAGCCCTTCTGATCGTACTTCTTTGAAGGGAGTCTCTTTCTGTCTCCTTCAGGTTCTCCTCACTGGTACCCATGACCTAATACTGGATTACGGGATATATAGCTCTGATACTTGTGACACTAGACTTGAAAACAAACCGTGCAGATCTTTGTATGGTGTTACCAAGACATGCCGGGTCTTGATCCATCTCTAGTCCAGCGCCAACTAATTCTCAAGGAAGGTGCTGATGCTTTACCATCTTTACTATATAGTAAAATAATAAAGCAGAAGTTGAGAAAGATGTCTCCCGACATTAATAATGTTCTCTCTCCTGGAAAAAGAAATTGATCTGATTAATTAGATATACCAAGCCAATTCATTTCCATTGGATTTTCAAAATGGATGAGTGACATCCGACATTTACCATTCATGTTATCCTTTGATAGCAGTGTGTAAATAGTTGCCGTTTCAACTTTTTCCGATGGTGTATATGCACTGACATTTCTTTTTTTGGTGGATTTGTCTTGCACCTTCAAATAGATACTGTATATTTTACTGCTAATACAAATTCTCAAGTATTTTTTCTAATATAAATCAATCTGGTCTAACTGACATGGTGAGTTTGCATTTCCAGTGAAAGTGATGGTATATTCGAGTATGGCAACTACCGAAAGGAGGCAGCTGACTTGCGTGCTGTAATTATGTATTTATCTAAGCAAAAATATGACGTTTGTGCTATTGTTGGCCATAGTAAAGGTAGGTATATGTGGTTGATTTGCACTCATTGGTCCTTCACACTTTTATAAGCTTCAATGTTGGCAGAACTTCTGAGATCTAATTATGTCTATCTTCATCAGTTGTATATAATTTTATGGAGATGATTATTTAAAATTTTTATATATTGGACTACTTTTCCCTTCTTGGTTATTTTACATATATGAATGCACTTTAAAATCTTCTGGGATAAACATTAATGTTATGTGCTACCATGTCCAATGGCTGTAGCATTCTTGCCTCTCCACCTGTGACCAAACTGTTTACTTCTAGATTTTGTAATATGTATATATTTGTTTGCTTTTGATATTTTAAATGTTTTACTGGCCCAGTTTGAGATTTTCTGAAGTATGTGACTGAGAAATGGTTTTTACAGGAGGAAATGCAGTGCTCTTGTATGCTTCTATTTATGGTGGCATTGATACTGTCATCAACATTTCTGGTCGCTTTGCGTTAGAAAGAGGAATACAAGGTCGCCTAGGAAAAGATTTTATGCAACGAATCAAGACGCATGGCTTTATTGATGTGAAGAACAAAAGTGGTATGTTATAGCTATGACATTAGCTTTTAGCTAGTTTGGATTGCTATTCTTCGCATATTATAGCCTGGTTAACTCTTAACATCATAGTTTGAACATCATTTCTGCAAACCATCAATGTATTCTTCTAGGTTTAGTGCCTATTACTCATAGCTTATTACAAATCTGTGGGTTTACCTTGTGGTAAACACATGCATAGACAAACTTATGGGAGAACTAATTCCATATATGTGGGTTTTAGTGATGGTTGTGTATTTTGAGGATAAATTTTGGTATATATTGCAACTTATTTAAGTTGATATATGCTTCTATTTGCTCATCTTTCTTTTCCTTATAATCATTCGCGTTCCTTTTCTGCCTCCGAATTTAAGGGAAGGTTGAGTACCGGGTGACAGAAGAGAGTTTGTTAGACCGGTTAAGCACTGATATGCGGGCAGCATGCACTTGCATCAACAAAGAATGCAGGTAAGGATGAGATAATTTGTGAATTCAAATTAAGCTACTTGTTTTTCTTGGAGGCAATATGAATTATTATTAATTCATGAATGGGGTCAAATGCTATTTATGTGCAACTTTAATTTGTACAAGTGTAGAACATACACAGCAACATGAATCATCATCAATCAGTGAGGCATAATTAATAAACATTCTATTTATGCTGTCAGGGTTCGCACAGTTCATGGTTCAGCTGATGAGATAGTACCAGTTGAAGATGCCAAGGAATTTGCCAAGCTCATTCCAAATCACAAGCTTCATATCATCGAAGGCGCAAATCATAATTATACTTCACATCAAATTGAATTAGCTTCAACTGTATTGGATTTCCTTAAACTCGATCATCAGGCACCATCAAGTTCCAAGCCAGTGATATCTATAACATCAAGGCTATGAAACATCTTGTTGCCAGGAAGATGGCATCAAGATTATGACATACAAGCGGTTAGGTAAATATTCTTCTTACAGCAGTTGATTTATACAGCATTTACCTGGAGAAGAGCTATGGATGCAACTCTTCAAAGGGATGGATATTTGTCTTTTGTTTTTTTATCAATATTTTCTAGAGACTAGCAGTCCTGGATCAAAGATAATGGTAGAAGATGTGATGTATTTACAGGATCTTAGTTGCCATTATTCAGGGAACAATAATGTATATAAAGATTACTGATTCTATTTAACATGACAAACGATACATGACCAAGCATTAGTTGTTTTTTTCCTTTTGATGTTAAATTTTTCTTAGACTTGAGAAAAAAAGAAAGCTACTGTTAATGACATCATAATTTTTAATTTTTTGTTCTAAATCTTCATCTCCAAATGTAATAGAAATGATAATAGATACCGCTTAGAAAATCATGCATCAATGCCTTTCCATCCTATCGAAAATGGCAACTAACATATATAGATCAGAGATCCATTAAAGAACTTGTTTCATTCACAATGTCTATCTACAGTTTGAGATGACAAATCCAGATATCACCAAGCTAATTATGCAGAACATTGCAGTAATGGCATCATCAGTTCAAAACAAACACCACAAAAGTTCTGGTCGACGTGTTATTGAAGAACTTCCTTCTCATTGTTCTTAAAACAACACGGTGACAAAGTTGCAAGTTCAAATCATGCTATTGTAACTGGACCTTGTGCTGTAACTTCTCCTAGACCTGTAAGTAGTGTATAATGAAAGCAAGATGTGAGAACTGCAAAATAAATGAAAATGCTTACAGTCCCTCAACATCCAAAAACAGGGAAAGGAAAAATAAAGCAGCAATCTCCCTATCAAGGCTATAGATAAATAAGATCAACAGAAAGAAATTGAATTCCTTGAGTTATCTTGAATTTGATTTTTATTTTGTCCTGTGCCACACTAAAATGATTAAGGGTAGACACTATTTATGATAAGCTAATGCTTAACACAATCTCAAGCTCGTTTAGATGATGAGTAATCTTGGCCATTCTATTGATTCAAAGGAGGAACTGACCGTCTTATTTAGGATTTAGGGAAACTATTTGACACTACGATTTGTGTTTTACCACAAGCTCACTAGTAAGTCATCAATATAAATTTGAAGTTATAATTCTAGTACTAAAGACCACTAAATCCAAGTAACACGCCTTCCTTGCAATTAAATATGTTGTCAATGGATAAAATCTAGCATCACGAACATAGACCCACAAAAAAGGTTTAAATTCATAACTCGGGTAGCCAAGGAAATGAAACTAAATGGAAATACATTGCAGACCAGTCATTTTCCTAAGATAAGTGGAACTACAATATAAAGCAAAGCATGGGAAAAATGGCTAAGCAAAACTACAGACCATGACTAGATTGATTTACAAAAATACTGTTGTGATTGTGATAATTGCCTAGATCATCATAAGAATTTAAGAGTTCATTTGTGGTATCATGTTTCCTGAGCAATTTCAACATGGTTAGTCATCCTTCACTACAAACTTCCTTTCAGTTCTTGCTCAGGAAAGTGAGCTCTTTCACAAGCCGCCAACTGATCTATCTAGCCAATATGCACAAACAACAACCTCCAAGCATGTCTACCTATCCACAGACATGAAGGTAACACTGAACACCAGCAATCAAGAATAGAACAAGAGCATGGTAATACATCTCAAAGGTGAATGCAATATCCAACTTTCAAGTTATGACACATCATCTTTGCATACTTAAAATCCATCAAGCAACAATCCAGTACAACAACAACAACTAAGCTTTAAATCCATACTAGATGGGTTCGGCTATGTGCATTCTTTGTCTCCATGTCATTTTGTCAAAGATAAAATCCGGCTTAATATCTAATATATGTAGATCTTTAGATACTATCTCTCTCTCCACGTAATCCTATTACTAAACAATCACATTTTCAAACCAGATGGAGGTCTACGACGGACACGTCCAAACCATCTTAAACACTTTTTATTTTATTTTAATTTATCTTTAATTGGTGCAACTATCACCAAAAACTTCAATGAAGCTCACACTAGATACAAGCAATATGGTAACGCATCTCAAAGGGTGAATGTGATCTCCTACATCAAAGATGGCTCTTTGCATTAGAAACAATATACAACCAACGACATCCCTAGAGCTAGAGACTGGATTTTTAACACAAATTCTGCAGAGAATTCAAACTCAAATTCAAAATCAAGAACTAGGGTTTGGTAAAGCAATACCGGAATCAATATCAGCGGGAGGAATCGAGAAGGCCTGGCGGCGGTCTTCCCCGGAGTAGATGGACCGAAGTCGAGCGAGGGGGATGGGGGAGGCGGAAGGGTCGGACTCAGCGAGGGAAAAGAGGTGCTGGCGCCACTCCCACATCGCCGAGGACATGGCCTTGTTCCCACTCCTCAGCAACTCCTTTTCGGCCTCCAAGGCCTCGATCTTGCGCTGCTGCTCCGCCGATCGGAACCCCAGCACTGCGAAGGCGCCCACCAAGAAGAAGCTCACCACCCTATCCTTGTTCCCCACCACGCTCATAACCATGCTCCTCACCGCCTCCATTTCTCTTCAATCTCTGCCAGTCTCTCTCTCTCTCTCCACTCCAACCTTCGAACCTCTTAAATTAGGGGGTAAATTTTTTACTTAAAACCCTAAACTTGTCACAATTTTATAAAAAAAGTCCTTATTATTTTTCTCTCTTTGTAACATATATAATCCATGCATTATTTATTATTCCATAAAAACCATCCTATGTTTGTGTTAACTGTTAAGTTGGCTCAGATATGAAATTTACACAATATTACAAAGAGAAATATAATTCATAATATTATGGTTTGAAATAAGAAGATATAGATTGGAGTGGTTACACTTAAATTTATAAAAGAAAATGAATAATATTGTGTTTCTACAGGGTTATATCATACGCATGGAATGTGAACTTGCCATCAAAATTTCATGTTGAAGCCTCAAGCATTCAAACAATAAACATAACTCTGTAAATAAAACAAAATCAAGACAACATAACAATCATGCCATATAATAATGGCTATGACAATCACAATCTAATAATTCTAAACATCACAATAGAATAAATAGGCTATAACAAGCTGGGTGGCTATTTAAGGAGATGGGTGTTCATGTTTAGGCGAATACATGCCAAGCCCAGGAGTTGTAATACAAATATGAATGAAGAAACAAAAATAGGAAATCGATACTCGAATTCAACACCAAAACTCTAGCCCCTTTCCCAATCCAAAGAGTTCTTCAAACAGCACACAACAGGAAATCAGAGCCAAAAGACTTCATAAGCAGCCAAGAACATCTAAGTTACTGCTGCTTGCACTCAGCCGGCCGATCCACCTGCTGACCTTCCCCAGAACGGGCTCCTCCCGACTTCTGTGATATGACAAGATCATTCTTCAGCTTGATTATGTGAATAAAGTTCAGCAGTTCAATGAAATGGTGAAAAACTGTATTTTTTTCTCAAGATCTTAATGACTAAAGAAACTCTTACCTTTTTCCTACTAGCTTTGGGTTGCTCCGCCACATCTTCATCTTCATCATCTTCATCTGATTCTTCATCATCATCTTCCTCCAGATCGTCATCTTCGTCTTCATCGTCATCATCATCTCCCAAGTTCTCAAAATCATCCCCTTGAACAGCCTCACCCGTGAACCATGAAACAGCATGAGGTATCATCTTGTCTCTAATAGTGGAACTGCAGACAAGAGCACACAGGACAAAATTTTAAGACACAATTCTGCAATTCTGTTGTGTTCATGTCTTCAATCATTGTTTTAAAAAACCAGCAGACAAGCTATCTAAGAAGTGATTCTCAAGGTGCAAGGAGTGTACCCAACATCATAATCTTGCTCCATTTGACTCTGTAGTTGTTCAGCCTGTAAAGAATTCAAAGAGCACATGCTGTAAGCTGGTGTTTGTTTATCCACCTTGTGGTTAAGTAAATAGTTAAAAAGATTTACTTACAGCCTCTTCATCAATATCTTCATCTTCTTCTGGAACTTGTGGAGGACTGAAGAAATTAAAGAAACTTTCACAACCTTCAGTTTTTGTGATGGGCTTGGCATTCTTTGACCCTTTCTTTGGCTTTTTCTTCAGAACCTTCTGGGTTAAGCATTTTCCAGGGTACCATTCTATCTCAGTCCTGCCAAATAATCAACAGCCAGTGTGTTTATTTTCTTAAGCAGCAGGATTCATCTTTCAAACACAAGGAATTCCAGAAAAAGTACCCAATTGCTTTCTCCAAAATGGGCTCATCATCATCAATCATGTGATATGTTTTTGTCAGAATAGAATTCTTGAAGAAGGGGTTAGTGTCAAAGTAGAATTCAAGCTTGAAACCTTTTGGATTTTCTATCCTGTACCACTTGATATCTTTTAAGTACTTCAGTGCAGCTTCGTCACGCTCTTGGATCTAAACCCCCAAAAAGAAATTTCTTCAGAAATAACAAGTGAATAGAGAACCCTATTGCCACCAATTAAAAAAGTGTATAACAGAAGTAAAGCCATGCTACTTCCTTACCTCCTCAGCTAGCACTTCATTAGTTTTCATCGCAGTCAACCAAAAGTCAGGCACTCCTTTCTCTGTGATGCAAAGGAAAATCAGCATATGAAAATACAAAATGATAAGCAGACATTTGAGGTCAGGGATGAAAACCTTCATTTGACTTATCTGCAACAGCTGTTTCTTCTGTAGTTTCAGTTTTAACACTTTCCACTTCAACCACACCATTCACAATTTCATACCGCTGTGAAAACAGGACAAAGGATAATGAGATGGTACTACAAAATACCCCTACCAAAAATAAAAAAAAGTTAAGGTTTCAAATTTTGATTCGACAGAAAATGCCACAAAGAAAAAAACCAAAACCAGCCCAGGCACTAGTTAGAAATTAGGTGGTTCTGTGCAAATAATTTTATTGCTCAACAAGAAAAATACCTTGGTGTATAATGGTTCATAAAGCTTCTGGTACTTAGCTTCAAGGGCAGCTCTTTCTTCAAAGAACTTAGCTTCTAACTCGTCATGTTGGCTCTAGAGAAACACAAAAACAATTACGACAAATTTCTCCAAAAGGAAAGTACAACATGTTATATTTGAAAAAGCCATATCAATATGTTCTTTGAACATAATCAAGTTATATCCGCATTACAAGTAACACATTAGTTTAAGCAGGAAATGACTAAAATCAAATGTTTCTAAATATACTATAGACAGTATATTTAGACTCGTCATGTTGGCTCTAGAGAAACACAAAAACAATTACGACAAATTTCTCCAAAAGGTAAGTACAACATGTTATATTTGACAAAGCCATATCAATATGTTCTTTGAATGAAATCAAGTTATATCCACATCACAATTAACACATCAGTTTAAGCAGGAAATGACTAAAATCAAATGTTTCTAAACATACTATAGACAGTATATCATTTAATACTAATAATAATAAGCAAATCCAACCATCGTTTTCAATGATAAGCTTAGCTAAACTTTAGGAAACCAACAACGTATCTTAATACAGAGATAAATATATGATGGCCTTAGTTTCTTTACAGCAAAACTAACTATTGCACACATTTTCTATGAAGCACGACACGAAATCATACTCAGCTTTGCCTAACAACAACCCATGACAGTTGTAGCCAAATTCATGGCTGAAGTAGCTATCAGCACATCTCAGACAACTGGGTTGATTAATACAAACAACAAATATAATATTACTCTGAAAAATCACATCTTTCATCAACAACACACAATTAGCCGGGCCACTATTTACTGAAGCAAAGAAGCAAATGAATATCACCTATAAAGTGTAAACAAACTCAACACAGTGATAAGCACCATAAAACTTTTCTTGATCATTCAAAATGAGACACAACCATATAAGCAATGAAATAGTTAGGTTACCAAATAGTTTCCTGAATCTCATATGCAATGAGAAAAATAAATAAATAAATAAACAACATGGTTAAAAACAAAACAAAACCCAAACCCTAAGATAGAGAATGAAAATGAATATGCCACTGAAACAGGAAATCAGACCTGTATCTCTCGGAGGACATCAACACGCTTCCTAACAGTGGGCGGCAGGCTTTCCAGGACATCCGCGTGCTGCCCCACCAAGCTCTGCAGCTTGTTCTACAATCCAAACGCCATCAAAACCTAACTCTCCGCACTAAAACACAACATCAATAAGAAAGAAAGCAAGAAACCCACCTTGAGAGAGTTAACAAGGTCCGCGCGATCCTCCGCGCTAAGCTCTACAAAACCAAAGAAAGTTTCCGTTCAAGAATGAAAAGCAAGGGACAAAACAGTAGGGAAAACGAGATAAATCTCAAACCAGAGGCGTTGGCGGGGAGGGTGGAGCCGAGATCGGCGAGGTTGATGCCGTCCTGCTTCTTCTCACCGCTCATCGTCCCGATCGCCGCCTCTCCGCCGCCGAAGAAGAGAAGAGCGAGCGAGAGTGAGAAACCCTAGAAACCCTAGCGATTGGGGAACGGAAGAGAGAGAGAGAAAGGCGAGAGGAGCGCGATTTTTATAGAGAAGTGGAGGCCCGAAATAGAAGTGAGTCACAAATCGCGGTATGTTCTTTGGGTATTCTTTTTAGCCTCTACTGCGAAGCGGCACCGACCCGTTTCAACGTTAGACCCCTTATGTGGCGTAATTCTATTGGTTGGTTTTTTTTAAATGTGTATCTTATGAGGTATATTCATTTTTGAGTAGTGACGAAACGAAACAAAATGTTCGTCTGAAACCATTGATGTTGTTTCGGGATCATCAACACCATCATCCTAAGGCAATAATGATTTCAAACAAACATTTCGTGTAATTATGGGGGGGTGTTTAGTCTGAATAACTCTTGTCTCGACTTGATATAGACTTCGTTTGGATTGTCTTAGAAAAACGTGTTTTTTTTTAAATTTGATAAAAGAATATTTGGAAAATAGCTTTTGCAGAAAAAAAAAAAATTAGAGGCTTCTATATGTTTTGTGTTGAAAATATTAATTCAAATGTACTTTTATAGTTGAGAAATTATGATAGTTGTATGAGCATAACAGTATTTTGGTAATTATATAAACCAAAACAACTTTTGAAAAAGTTCATAAGCCTCAAACCACCAGCTTCTCAATAAAGTCATTTTTCAGTGTTTTTTTTAAACAGTTTCTGCTTATCTGAAAAAGCTAATACAAATGATTTTTTTTCTCAATAAACATTTAATTTTTAAAAATATATTTCTAGGCTTCCTAGAAGTTGATCCAAATGGGACCATAATCATTCAAAATCATTAAACATGTGATAAATGGTGAGTTAGTTTTAATATTATGATGAAGTTCATGAAACATGTGCAGGATAAATTTGTAATAGTGGAGTAATTTGGCATATCAACCTGATAAATTTTCTAAGATTTTTCAACTTTGAACCATGAGGCAAACATCTTGAATAATACACATGAAGAAAAAGATAACCTCATCACTGTTAAAGATACAACATTTCTCATAAAAATGTTTTCACTATCAGTCACATTTTATCTTAGGCTTCTTTATACCTAGTATAAACATCAGTTTGAATGTTCCTCTGCTACTGGATTAGCATTCAAGAAAACATTATGGAGGTGACAAGGCCTAAGCTGTTATCGCAACAAGAGCCGTCTCTCACAGCCAGCTCAAGTTTTTAGCTTGTACTTGTTCGTAGTTTACCATTTCTTAGCCTGCAAAGCAATGTCCGAATAGTTTATAGATTAAATAACTATAACAACTCTTTGCAGACGAGGAATTAGTAGCATATGAAACAAGGATTGGTCGTTTACCAGAAAGAATCTTTCTTCTCTTGTGCTAGTAGTTCCTCAAAGGAGATGTCAGGGAAATCTGTTGGCTGATCTAACTTGTCCTTCAGCTCCATGCTGGTACCGATCTCAAGCATCTATCATGAGAGATAGAGAGAGAATTAGGAAACTTTCTGATTGATATGGAAAGGTTCATGCATGGATGTACTCACTGTCTTATACGCTGGAGAGAGCTTAAGCTGTTCTTGGAGCAAATTGTAGACAGTTGCGTCCTCCTCTAATCTCCGATGTTCTGCTTCTAACTTGTATAACTGCAAAAACAAACGTCTCGCATCACTCCACGTTTATGTTCAAATAAGAAGCTGCCACAAACAAAAATTGTGATAGCAGATAGAGAAGTAAAACCTGTTGACAAAGTCGATCAAATGAAGATCTGTCTGCCTTAAATAGCAGTGCCTTTTTTATCTTAAAACTCCGTTGGATTATATCAGATCTGAGTAAGTTAATGAATATGTAGCACTTCAGGTGAGTATCACTGCATGATATACCAAACAGCCAGAAGAGCAAAAAGAACTATGACTTAAAAGGGAACATACTTGTGCTGCAACTCATTTCTGGCCTCGACCAGGCAGTTGACAAATTGACCAACCTGAGAACAGGGACAACAGAGATGATTTAATGTATACCTATAAGTATAACAAGGATAGATAGTTTCAAAGGACTTCCATTCAGCTGGTAGAACTCATCGGAAATAAGAAATAACAAAGAAAGTAAACATCAATAAACATCACATCAAGGCAACAACTATTTGTTCGGCGTCATTTAAGAATGCCACAAGCAGTAAATCATGATAAGAAACAAATAAATGCCAGGAGATATAAAGAGAAGGTAAAAACTTATGTGATATGGACAAACTACTAGGATTCAAATCTCAACAGCGGAAATATTTAATAGAATGACAAGAGGATCGAAGTACTTCATAAAACTGAGAGTAATAACAATAAGCTGCCACCACTACATAAAATAAGGTGAAGAAAACAACAGCGAAATGGTCAAATAAGGTTAATAAAAAATAAAAAAATCATAGCACATACGACAAATTGGATAACCAGAAGGTATACTAAGTGACCTGAATTATAGTGTACGCCTGTCTTACATGATATCACATGGCCTATAAAATCTCTAGCAAAAGTAGCAGTCAATAGAATTTGCTCAAGCATAATAAACTCCAAGAATAGTTCCTTCAAAGTCATCAGCTTTTTGCATCTGTCCTGGTAAAGTTCATTTGATAAAATCTGAATAGTGAGACATGATTAAGATAATCCTCATGGTATCCTAGGCATCAGTTTATCTATGTGAGACAAATGATCCTAGTCCCTCACTATTAGGGACTCAATCTGGCAGGGCTTATGAAATTATTCCATGCTTAATCACCCCTATTTTTCAACCACAAATACCACATTAATTCTTAGAAAATATTCAGATGGCCATCATATAGACAAACAGAAATACCTAGAAAGGCGGAAAAGCAAATAAAACCAGATTGAGCAAAGATTTCAATGCAACCAAGAAAGGATCCATCAGCCATGCTGAGTTTCACAAATGGTAATATGGTATAAAGCCTGACACTTTGAATGCACATGATCATGTATTTGACAAAGTCCAACAATAACTACTCCATTAAATATCCATTAAGTAAAAGCATGTAAATTTTCCACATAATAGTTTAGCCTTCTGCACAGTTCTAGCATTGATCATATAATGCAAATATACATGATCATGTGCTTCTAAATCAGTTTTAAGTCGGAGTAATAGGTCATATTAGAATTTGGTAATCTTTCGAATAGATTATGCACTACAAAATGTCTCCATTTCATAATAGGAAGTTTATCAATTGCCTTTCAACTTGTTCACCATGTCCTCTTCAGTAATTCCAAATTATCATCATCCATTAGCAGTACAATTCAGTCCTTAGATTGTCCACACTGTATCTGAACATTGAATTACCTTAAATTGAACAAAAATAAGGTATGTTACACTTAGCAATCTGGAATCATACATTAGTGCCAATTGCAAACAGGTTGGCCTCCACTATCCCAATATGAATTACTCTACAAGAAGCACAAACCCTCAAAGTGAGCACCAATATGAAAAAAAGACACCAACTTGAATGCAACTCAGCCAGTGAATTTCATTGTGAAAACAGTGTAGAAATATGAAAACTTTGAAATCAATGAACCGAAAGACACATATTGTCAAAATCCAAGGAGAAAATGGAAGAAATTTGAAGGACCTGGTTCATGGTGAGGGATTTGGCTTGGTTGGACTTCACCAGCTGATCATACTGCATCTTGATCTTCCTCTGAGTGGCGCTCGCAGAAGAAGAGAATGGATACATGCAATCCTCTAACCCATCCTTCACATCCTTCCTCACCGCCATCTCACAAGCCTCTCCCTTCCCACCATCCGATCCGCTGCCGACGCCCTCCAGCTTATTCTTCCTCCCTCTCCTCTTCCGTCCCCGCTGCTCCCCATCCTCCACCGCCAACTTCACCACCACCGGCGGCGTCGCCGGAGGCTGAGGGAGAGCAATGAGTGCCTCCTGTGGTCGGATCCCTTCTTCAGCCGGACGATGGCGGCGGCGATGAAGGGAGGCGTTGAAGAGGAAGAGGAGCGAGAGCACCGCGGCTAGGAAGAGCAGTGCTAAGCTTAAGATCTGAGCCATGGCCATGGACTCGAGGAGAGCTTCATCTCAGACTTGGAGACGGTGCAAAGCCGAAGGTTCTCTCTATCTCTCTTGCTGTTTTTATAGGGAGGGGAGAGAGAGAAGGTGCGGCTTTGGAATACGTGTGAAGAGGGGAAGACTTGTGACTTGTGACTTGTGACTTGTGAGGAGGCCTCTTACTTTACTTGAGCCGTTGGGATTTTGTTTCAGAGGCTATGATCACTCCATCCTCTCTCTCTGCTTTTCCTTTTATAAAATTAATTTTTTATAATATTGTGTTTTTTTTTTTGAACAATCACTATAGAGTCATAGACAATACCAAACAATGGTTTCTATTTTTGGAAAGAAATCATCGAGCAGCGCGATCCCACCATAGCAAACGTGGTAGCCACACCGGGGTAAGGGCACACAATTAGGCTATGGTTTGACAACTGGTTCAACGACTAAAGCCCATGTAGGCGGTGCTCGGAATTTCAAACCCTATGGTTGAAGACGGAGCTCACAATCCAGGAAGCGCGACAACTCAACACAAGAGGACTACCTCTCCTTAAACCGGGACCCCTATTGCCAGGGGCATGGGAGATGTGACAAGGGTTACAAGAACGCCTTAACCACCAAGCACCCAACCTGACGGACACCTGGAAATGGTGACTCACCCCCTCACAGGACTTTATCGTCAAGTCACTCTACCTCTTCCGAATCGATGGTGGAATGAGGAGCTCCCTCCCCACAGCTTTCTGGAATCAATTAGCCCCCTTGAAAGTTAAAATCTTCTCCTGGATGGCAAGAGAAGACAAGCTTCCCACACTGCTTAACTTTGCAGAGAGGAACTGGGGAGGGGACAGAACTCACTTCTACCTATGCAATCTCCACGAGGAAAGCACTGATCACCTACTGCTCAAATGCCAACTCTCAGCAAAAATATGGTCCTACTATAAACAACTCCTCGGGCTCAGTCGCAACCCTGATAAGATACAAGATCTTTGGGGGCGCTCCTCGATGGGACATAAGCTGAGAAAAGAACTCCAAAAGGGATGGAACTTGCTGGTGCTGGCCATCACTTGGAACCTCTGGAACGAAACATGCGATGCTTCAACGACAAACAACGTGCTTGTAAGAGACTCATCCGGCACATAGATTTCCTCTTCCTCGCGTGGTTCGATAGTACTCATGTCACCCAACAGGCACAAATCCAACCCATGGTAGTCTTTATCAGGCATAGTCTCACCCTCACCATGGAAGAACCAAGGATGAACCTCCCAGGAACAGATTGTGAGGAGGAGGAGCCTGTCGGGTCATACCAACAAAGGCTAATGTAAGACAGGATCGAAAAGAGGGTCCACCATAGGACCCCCGTTATAACGCCCCAGAATTTTTACGATTAAATAAATTATTTCCTGGAGTAAATTACTGGGATTAATTAGCACATAAAAGAGATTAATTACTTTAACAACTCAATTAAGGAAAATAGGGAACCTAACTGATTAAAAGTTCAACCTTGCGACTATTGGGCCCAACGAAGGCCATATTGGGTCGGGTCACTTTCATGTATATAGTTGGAGGTGGACTAAAGAGAGAGAGGTCCCGGAACATTAAGTAGAAGAATTGATAAGTGCTAGTTAATTTCAATTATCTAGATGGAGAAACGGGACAAAATGTAAGTCCCGATGAGGCACGACTAGCAGAGGCAAAAGCCGGAAGATAGGGAACTCGGTCGGGTGCGAAATATCGACCCGTGAATTTACAGTAGGTCTGTGACCACTGAAAGGATGTGAGAAATAAATTAATTAAGAAAATAATAAAATAATAAGCTAATTATTTAGATCCACGATAAGTGGATATGGTCGGGACTTTAGTTCTCCTCCCGTGTTCATACAGTAAAAAAAATAAATAAAATAATAATCTAATTTAAATAATGATTCTTTAATAAAGTTCCTTTAGTTCTTTGTTTTTATATAAAAGACAGAGAGAGAGAGAAGAGAGGGACTCATCTCCTCTTCTCCCGATCTCTCCCTCATGGTCCCTCTCCTCGCTCACGATCTCGTTCCCTTGATCTCGGTGAGTGTTTCCCAGGACGGAGCCAAGCTCCAGAGCGACCTCAGCGCCTTTGCTGCGTGCTCCGCGGTCGGCTCAGCCCGATGAGCCCGCGTCGCCGAGGTTGACCCGCCGGAGCTGTTCCCCCCGTGGGCCGCGTGACCTCTCGGCCTCCTCCGCCAGCAGGCACCTGCGCGGACCTTCACACCGTCGTTCCTTCAGGCCGGTACCCAGCCACGGCCGTCTTCTCCCCGCCGTTCGCCGTCAGCTGCGCCGTGTCCCTGCTCCAGACGCCCGTGAGCTCTTGTGAGGGTCGCATCAACTGACCATTTGTCCTTGAGGTGTTCTTTGCTCGATCTGCTGACCCAGCCAAACGAACAGGCCCATTCTCTGCAAGTAAAAACCCTAAATTTGAATTGGGGAAAACTATAATTAGTTGCATGATTAAAAGGGATTTATGGGCTATTAACAGGGGATTAGAATGTGTATGATAATGAGGTAAATATATGCTTAATATGGGTGAATGGTTGTATTGAAATTAAACCTTAGAAACAGAGGAGACTAAATTTTGTCGAATTATTTTGAATAACCATGCCATGCTTAGCAAGTAGTAAATTCATGTTTAAAGAGCATGTTAGAGGTTGTTTGATAGTTGTAGTTAAATTAGAGTTTAATTCTCTAAAGTGGGAGAAATTTCGTATTATGATCCTTTCGAAATACGATGTCCATGCTAGGGGAAAACATGCTCTATTCAATTGATAAATTCATTGTGCTCCAATGAGTTAGATTAGAGTATGCTTTAAGAATATGATTTCCGTATTCCTAAAAGGTCCGTATTTTATTTTAAGGACAAGAAAAGGGCAAAGGCAAGGCCGCTGCTGTGGAAGGACCTAGCCAGCCTTAGGAACTACTCAGACTAAGGTGAGGGAACACAACTGTAAATTATCGTACTTCTTTCCGTATTTTTATTGTACATATTGCTAGGGAATTCATGATATGAAATTATTACTTTTCATGAAATGCTTCGAGGTTTCAAGCATGACATCTTGATTTATCAGGAGTTTGAAATTACATTTATGAAAAGCATGTGAAAAACACATACATAGTATAGAAATTGAAATGATAAACATATTGAATTATGCGCACTTGTACTCACATACATGCTGCGCCAGGAGGTGGCTCTACGATAGAGCCGGAGAGTCTGATACTAGGTAGGAAAGGCGGTTTTCCATAACTCGCTTTTATTAGTCCAACTATACGTTTTCAAACCCTCCCGATTTCAAGAAATAAAACCCACTTTCAGGTACAGTCGGGTGCTTAGTATACGTATATACACTTATATAGCTCACGGTCGTTGAGTTGATCTGACCGGAGAGCTATCGAGTGTTGAGTTGGTCCACTCTGGTTCCGTTGTATGGAAGTAGAGGTGTAGATGACACTAATATGATAGATGACGAGGATTTGTTTCCATAGCTTGTCACCTCCACGGTTGTTGAGTTGGTCCAACCGTGAAGGCTACTGGCTTGATACGGTCAGCCCGGGACATATGTGGAAATCATCTCCATGATTGACATTCATATGATTGAAGACGAGGATTTGATTCCATAGCTTGTCACCTCCACGGTTGTTGAGTTGGTTCAACCGTGAAGGCTACTGGCTTTGAGATGGTCAGCCAGGACATATGTGGAATTCATCTCCCGTAGACGAGGACTTATTTCCATAGCTTGTCACCTCCACGGTTGTAGAGTTGGTCCGACCGTGAAGGCTACTGGCTTGAGATGATCAGCCAGGATATATGTGGAAATCATCTTCCGTTCTGATGACTAAAGATTAAAGAGATGCATATGTGCATATTATTTGATTTTATTGGATATTGCCACGATTCATATTTATGATCAGCATGCTGTTTTTCATGTTTTAAATATCGTCCAGTCTTTGTATTTCACATTTCGATATTTTATTATCTACAATTGAAGGCATACAGGTATGTTAAACTTGACAGTAGTGTTAGTACCTCACTGAGCTCATGTAGCTCATCCTGTTGTTGTATGATTTTTTGCAGGTAGTAAGCATGGTCATGGTTCTGCTTAGAATGGAAGATAGGGTCTTGACTACCTTAGTTGGCTCTGACCACCTGGCCCACGTCGTGTATTACATTTCGTGTTTATGATTTGAGGAGTATTGTTAACTCCTATCTAGACTTGTGTTGTATCTTAAGACATTATGGCTTGTAGCAGTATTGTATTTGACTTTATGCTTCCCTAATATTAATGTTGATTATGAGTAAATACTTGTTTTATACTGACCTTAAGTAGGGGTTCATTCCACGACTTTGGTGGTGTGACACTTGGTCACGAAAAGGATAAGGGTGTTATACCAGTAAGTTTGTACCACCTTTCTACTTTCAATAAATGAATGTGGTTTATCCACTTTATAAAAAAAAAAAATCACTATAGAATCCTGACATATTTTCAATTTCCTGGACAACCCCTCTGACTTTCCAACTTCCTTATCAGTCCCTCCTTTTTGATATTCTTCCCTCCAAGTCCCTCTTGTCCGATTGGGTACATTAGATTTTTTGAAAAATGACAAGACTACCCCTGTCTCTGTTGGTTGTTTTGGAGGAAGATCTCCCACCCAGTCACATCATTGTCATCCTCGCCATAGCGTGCATTATTTTGGGTAAAGTGTGTATTTTCTGACTTATTAAACAGCTGAAGCGTGTTGCAACCGCACCAATAAACTCATAATAATACACACGCTCTCACAACCAGTCAGGAACCCCAAGCTCTAAAAAATAAACCCTAAACCCCAAAGAATAAACACAGAATCATAAATCACGCACATTGTTACAGCCCAAACTCGAAAACAAACATCAACCCATGAATCACACACCCTAAACCCCCAAAACCGAAGAACTTTTCTTTGGGAAAGGCTCGTCCTGAATCACATATCATAAACCCTAAAAACCGAAGAACTTTTACTTTGGGAGAAGCTTACCCTGAATCACATAACCTAAACCTCCAAAATCAAAGAGCTTTATTTTGGGAGAGGTTCGCCTTGGAGGTAATCACCAGATGCTTCGGAGAGATGGTCTTCCCGGTGGCCGGCAGAGATTGAATGTTGCGAAAATGGAGAAAAGAGTAACAAAAACTAGGGATTTTTGTGAAGTTGGAGAGAAAAGTAGCTATTGATGGCACTAGGGTAATTTTATAGCTTTTTTAACACCTTCAGTTACCTTTTGATCTGACATAATATCTATTCAAAAAGTAGGGACTTTTTGAGAAATGAGAAAATATCAGGGGCTTTTTAAGTACGTAGTTGAAAAGTTCCCAAGGTTTTTTCAGAACTTTCCTCTTTTTTTTAATAATCTTTAGATGATTTAAGTTTTTTTTTGTGAATAAGGCGACAAGCACCCCTCGAATGACTTCAAGGACATGTACAGGTTCGGCAACTCACATGCGTAACAATTCCATATGCCTATGGGTTTAAACAGGTTCATCAACTCGAATGGGGATTCGATCCCGAATCATTCGCCGTAGAATCCTTTTTAATATATTTTTTTAAAATTATTATTCTTCTAGCCTAGAACTATTTTATTTGCAAAAATGGTTCTCTTGTTTGTATATTTAGGATAAAGAATAATATTTTTTTAAAGGTCTAAATGAAATAACTTAACTTATACTACTTTTTTTTACTATTAATCACTGTGCCTGAGCCTTTGAAAGATCATTTTGGTCTAGGTGAATTATAACATACCGTGTGCACTGTTTACACGGTATGTTACCGTATGGGTCCTGGGGTAGCATTTTTTGGGTTCTAATGTTTATATTTTGGGTTTCGTGTGAACAGTAGCGCCGCCATTTTGCTACAGTGCCATCAGACCTAAAAACAAAAGCTTTGAACCCTAAACAAAAACATTGAACCCAACAGTCTCATACCGTGGATACAAAACCCACGATGCTGTAGCACACACCTTTGGTCTAAGATCACACTTATAAAATGTCATTTTCTTTTAAAACAACATAATTTTTTATAATTAACTTTCAGGGATCAAAGCGGTTTCACCAACATATATAAAAAAATAAAGGAGCAAAAGCAGGGTCTTGGTCCTCAGGTTAATTGTAAAACACTATATATTTTTCAAATTTAGACCTTTAAAAAATTATGATTTTTAATTCCAGTTGACTAGTGGTGTCAATCGAGTCATGCCACCTACAGGCCTGCACACCTCAGTATGAATGGGTTGTGTTCTTGCTGGGCCGACATAGCATGATCTACTTGCCTACCAAAGACACAACCTAGAGTAACCATGGTGGATTTAAAAACAAAAAACATTTCTCAAAGCTTTTAAAGCCGAAAAGACCAAAACACCCAGCTTAACATCTATAACATGATTATTTTGGACGGTTTTTGTGTCTTTTTGGGTAAAATGACATCTTTACTCTCCTCAACAATTATAAACGGTTAGTTTATGAGGGTATTTTAGGTATTAAAATTTAAAAAAAAAAATCTATAAATACCCCATAATTCTTCTCATTTTCCTTACACTAACAAAATTTCATGGTGACCGACATGTTATGGCTCAACATAATCTCACCCAAACTCAAATAAAAGATCTTTCTACTTTTCCTCTTAGAAATTTTCATTTTTCTAATGAAAATATAAGAAAAATCATAGCTAAATTTATTGTTCATGATGAACAACCTTTTAATTTTTCTAAAAATCTTAACTTGGAAAAAATGATTTATGATATTTTTTTTCCAATATCAAAAAGTTTTTAGAAATATTACGAGAGAAACAGCTTTTTCAATTTATAATTTATAATAAATATAAGAAAAAATTAATAGGTAATTCACTATTCATCCCTTGTATAGTGAACTATTTGCCATGGGGTCCTTTGGAGATGTTTTTTTTTTTTTTAGGGGTGGTTGTGTGTGTGTTGTGTTGACCTTAAGGTCCTTGCAAACAGTAAAAAGGACTTTAAGATAATTTGCCCAAAAATTAATATGTGATTTATCAAACATTTTTAAAAAATTTGTATTATTTCGGATATTTGAATTTTTAAATATCATATAAATTATATTTATGTCACCGAACACTATATTGATAATATTTGAAATTTATAAAAAATTATTTTAAATTTTAATGAATTAGAATATAGATATACTAGTGCAATTTTTGAGTGTATTATGACACAATTTACAAAAATATAATTTATTTAATTAACGGTCAACGTGATAATGAGTTGTGCCGTGCCAGGGCTTGTGGCCCAACCCGTTTGACATGCCTGTAATGGACTAGATAACCTTGGGACATTTTGACAAAATAAAATGGCTCATGACTAAAATAATAATCATCATTTAAAAATACTAAAAAAATCATAATATTTAATTAGTTTAATAATCAAAATAATTTTAAAAAATAAAAAGGATTATTGGCATTCTAACCTAGAAAAATTAAAGTGGAAAAAATAATACACCACTCAACAAGGGAAAAAATATCAAGTTCGTAGTTATAGCTAGGACTCAGTCAGTACAGTGATTCATAGAAAAGTTCATCTTGAATTGAAGTTGAGACAATATGACAATCCTTTACTCTATGGTCACAACTCTAGTTCACTGGTGTGCAAAGTTCAGAGAAGCATCAACCAGACTTGTGAGTGGAATTGCCTCATCTTGTTCGATAAAAACGATTGCAAAGTTCTCTGCATTCAGTACTATTTCCACATTTTCGGCACCAGCATGGCTGTCAAGCTAATGCTAATTGGAAGGCATGATCCCCGGTCGGCTTCCCATACACTTCTCTATTGTGTAGCCTTAAAATCTTCATTCATGGGTTGTCTGAATTTTGCGTATCTGACGGATGTTTCCTGTCAAAACATTTTGTAGGAACTCAGTGATGAAGCAAACTGGAAAAGCCAAATAGGGGGTGGGATTTACTTACTGAAAATTCATGTGCATTTCTGCAATTAGTTCAGAAGAAGCACCAGTTGAGAAGCCTAACCTCCGCATGAGCTCTTCCAAGCGTTGCAGGTTAGTAAGGTAAAGATATCCAATCTGAGAAAGAACCTAGCACTTTAATCCTTGTACAATTTTATCGGGGGACTCTAGATTATTAAATGCTAGTATAAACAGAAGAAGTATGATAGAAGGCATGAACTACTACTGCTCACCAGTGTTTCCAGTGAAGATGCTCTATTGTAGACAGCTACACCAGCCCGTTTAGTAGTCCGTGTTTTGCTGGAAGTGATATTTTTTCCCCACCGGAGAACATCTCTACAGAAAGAAACATTAACCACCTTCATAAAAGAGAAATCAAGATACATGAAAGAATCATATAAAAAGGCCAGATGACAGCATTGTTTGGGAATATGTTAGGAAATGGATGGGACTAACAACAGCAATAACATGGTTAAAAAAATAGTTATAATTAATATGCAATTGATTTACTCACACCAATGGGAGTATAGCCTCATTACCCTATATGTTAAATGATAAAAATCGAAGTTTTTCAAGTTTCAAAGTAATTCTACTCCACTTTTGAATTGGGATTAAAGAAATGTTAAAGCGATAAAGATAGAAGTCTTTTAAGGTCATCAAAAGCAGAGGTCTTGTACTTACCTTTCCTCTTCTGTTAAATGGTCATCTTCAAGAAGCTTCTTAAGTAATGCATCCTGAAAGAGGAAGATGAAAGAGAGAACTTATGTCATTTTGCTGTACTCTCATAGTAGGAAATGCAGTATGGTCCTCCAGAAGACATTTAAAATAACAATCAACAAAAGAAAAATTCAGGTTATATGAAATGAAAATTTGCTCAATTGTTGAATTTCATACAGAAAAAGGATAATAGTTAACATATTGTACTTCAAATTATCCTTCAGGTCCACAATGGGTTCATTTGATTTTGATTGGTAGGCCACAACTACTCTATTGGTTTGTCAACTAACTCTATCAGCAAAGTAAATGTACAAATTTACAAACCTAATGCTTCTGCCTTTTCTACTTGGTCACACCTCACCAAAGAATATTATGACAAGAAACACAAATTTCAATTAGCATGAGAAAAACATAAATTTGTACATTAATAAAATCCAAAAACTGATTTTGCAGTCTGAATATTCAATGCATACCTGAGCTTCACATCTTACAACTTTCATTACCCGATCATTGTATTCATTGATACTCAAGGGAGGAAACAAAAGTGCCTCCGAGCATACAGCTGCAATTTAACAAATCAAGTATTAGTAAATAACAGAATTCCTAATAAGAATCCAAAGAAAGAGATTTTGGGAGGCATTGGTAAGTTTATATCTGATAGCACCATAAATAGCCAATAGCTTAACAGGCAGGAAGCATTGATTGCAACTTCCATCAGTTCATACTTCATACTAAGACTTTAAGAACTTTAAACTACAGAACACAATTGTAATAGCCATTCCTTGTGAATATGATACAGTAGTATCTTGACATGCAGTAGTGAGAAGTTGATTGCTTGCAGGGAAAAATCAATATATGCAACTAAACGAGATTTCAACATACTGTGATATGCATAAACTGCTTCACAGGGAGTGGAAAAATTTTCTATTTCTAACTTGCATTTTTTACTTGATTTCAAGCACCATTCCTTACAACAAAATCCAAATTTCAGCCCAAATAAATCCAGAAACCAGATTCAACTTCTTCAATGAACATTACAAGATTTCATATAAACTCAGAGATTAACATGAATCGTGAAAGCTATACCTCATAAATGCAGTCCCCCATATATGCCAAAGAAGCCGCATTGTAAATGGCCCGAGGTTTCTTCACTTTGGGAGCAATCGGCAGCCATCTCTCGTACCCTAAATACTTCTCTTCCGATTTCCCTAACCACCATACGCATAAGCAAAATATCAATCCATCACACATATATAAAAAGACAGCAACTTTCAGCAAATTCAAGCAGAGCAGAGCTACCTCGATGCCCGTTGACGCGATTGGAGCTAAGAACCTCGGAGGGGGGCGTAGACTTCACCTTCTCGATGACAGCGGTGGTCGGAGACGGAGAGCTCGGCGCTGTCTGGATGGTGGAGGGGCGAGGAGGGGGCTTGAGCGGCTTGGGGATGGGACTCGTGTCCCATGACGCGCGCACGACGACACTGACTCTCGCACAGGCGATGCCGGCGGTGCCCATCACTCCCGGCGCTGCACGCGGCCTCGAGCGAACTCCTCTCGCGCGTTGTGTGCTCAGACTACAAAGAAGTCGATATCTCCGATACGACAACTCTCGGATAATATGATGTTATTGGGCCGGCCCAATAACAGCAATGTTCTTTCATAGAGGCCCATAACTTACCAATTTTAGTATTTAAAACTAATTGAATTTCTATTTTTTTAAAATGCAAATAAAAGGGTATATATAACATAAGGAATACATGGTATTAAACCTAAAATGATTTTAATGTATAATAAGATAAATAAACAAGAATGTATATGTTTATAGAACACATGATTTTATGAAAATATCATAAACTTCATTTTGAGATATTTGCATAATTTTAATGGTTTTTTAATATATATTTTTTATTATTATTCTTTTTTTAAATTTAAACAGGCTATATGGGTAAAAAAAAAAATTATGTGACTAGTACAATTATAACCAATATATTTTGTGGAATTATTAAAAAAAATCAAATTGACTTAATTTTGATAATGTGGATATAAACTAAATAATCCTAAATCGAATAGGGAATGCATGATTAGGATCTGAACATGTGAAATATCTTCTACATACACTACATGAAATATATCTTATACTAATGGATATATCTGCCAGTATAGTGTATATTTCCGTATGCATATATAGGTATAGCGGCGGATGTCCAAAGAATTGCTAAATTCTCCATTGCTAGAGGTTTAGTGATGAAAAATACAACCTATAGCGATGGAAAATATCTGTCATTAATATCCATTATAGTAGTCTCAAATTTTTTAGGAAAACTATTTATAAGGGGAAATAAGGGGGAACAAACTATTTATAAGAGTTAGAAAAAATTGATTTAAAAATATGAAAAGATATATTTGAGAAGCACCTGGTGATGGGATAGGAAGAGCATACTTTGGTGATCAATTGTATATATCTTTAGGAGGATTTGATCAATTATTGGTGGTTAATCTTTGGATAAGACTTGTGTTTGTCTTGAACCAATGGTGTCACATCTCCATGTTGCATATTAATTTTTGCAAGTTGATGCAATTGCAATTGATATCCTCACTCACTCTAAATAGATCAAAGTACTTTTTATTTTTTTTTTGATAAAGGTGACAAGCACTCTTATGTGGAAGTTAGGGGCAGACAACGCAACTCCCTACACATGCGCCCTCATTTTGTGATAATAGAGGTTCCATCCTAAATTCTTTTCAATCATCTACACCCTATATAAGGGATCATGTATCATTGGTTGAGTTCATCTTTAAAGGAAAAAAAGAAGGCATTTTGGGTGAATATCATATCATCTCCTAGAAAGTGAGCATGATGTGTATGTGTGAGAGAGAGAAGAAGAGATATTTGAAGGATGAAACATCTATTCTTTGGAAAGGGAGGAGCACTGAGTGTCGGCTGATAATTGTTGGGTGGAATTGACTGAGATAAAAAGAGTGGTTGGTGGAGTTGTGTTAGGTGATGTTTTAATTTTGACAATTCAATCCAACACATGAATCTTTCTTCTTCTTTGGCTTTGTTGCCAAATCTGAGACAACTGGTGGAATATTTACTGTATTTTGTGATTTTAAGGTTTTTGACTTATTAGTTTGATTCAGGTGATGCATAGTTTATAAATAAAGTGTTTCGGCTAGATTTGATGTTTTCTTATCGATTGCAATAATACATATTATATGTGTACCATGATGTTTTTTTTTTTATAAATATAGACAAATCAAAACCCCAACCTCCTTTCGTGACAAAGAATAAACTAGTCAACTTTCTGTATGAAAGTTGGTTGCACCTTGACAGATCAAGTTCATAAAATATTCGAGTTAGTTTCATTGATCGATTTTATTTTGATGAGTGAGAGCAGAGAAGAGAGATGGTATGTTGGCTAAAAATTGTGAAATTGAATATAAATATAAGGAATTTAATCCAAGTACATAAAATATATTTTATATCAAAATAGTACATTACAATATTTGATTTGTAAATTGTAATTCATGATTATTAGTCATGATTATCACTGGATGCCTATCTACCACCTATCATAGTGGGTTACACATATAATTGATGTTTTAAAAGGATTTCCTTTAGAGGGACACAAACCAAGAGCCTCATTCATACAAGCTTGTTAACTAGGGAGTAAGGAGGATGGGGAATAATTGGCCTTAAAAGCAGTTTAATGCGGCCCTCCTTGAGAAATGTTGGTAGAGAATTCTAGTAGAAGAGGTTGACATCTATCTTAAGATCCTCAAATAAACATATTTCAATATATATTTCTTGGATCCGTTTTGCCCTGTGCCATCAAGAGCCTTTTTCTTCTAGAAAGACATTTGTCACTATAGAGCAGCGGTGCTGGCCAACATAACATCTATGGTAGGGGATGACACCACTCTTAACTGCTAGTTTCACAACTGGGTAGAGGGGCAATCATTGTGGAATTTGTGGACTCCACTCCAACAAATGACCAATATACACTCTATTACAATGAACACAACTAGATCAAACCTACTATATGGGATTCCTCTCCTGTGGCTAAGACCATTAACCAGAGATGGTAACGATTCTAAGATCCACTTAACACTTTACAATAAGCTCACTCTATCACTTCTTAGCAGATGAGGGCATTAGGAGCACCATACCTAGGTCCTTCTAGAAGCAACTTTGTCGACTAAAGATCAAGCTATTTGTCTGGCTTGTATTTGACAACAAGGTCCTCACCTTGGATTACATAGCAAGGTGGCAGTGTAGAGTGTCTCAAACAACTTGCTTCCTCTGCGAAAATGAGGATGAGTTTGTAGACCACTGCTAATTATTTCCCCTTACTTTAATAGGGTATGGAGCCACTTCTATAATATGCTATAAGCTAAGGACATGCCTCAATTGATACACAATCTATGGGACCCATCTTCTAGCACCATAAAGTGGGCAAAACTTTACAAATGGGTTGGGATCTAACCGTAATGGCTATTTTATGGAACTTCTGGCTTGAGTGGAACATAATATGTTTTTAAGATAAACAATGTGTTTATTCAAAACTTATTCAAGATATTAATATTTTCCTTGTAATCTTCTGGTTTAATACAACGAATATGATTAAACAGGCCAAGCTAGTGACAATGGAGTCCATCGTTAAGAGAAGTCTAGCTTTTACCATGGAAAACCTACCACTACCCCCAAGCATGGATGCTTCCCAAGACGCGAGGGAGAATACCAGGTATGAGAAAACTCAGGGCATGCATAAAACCTCTATTGTGTCTTTCTCCGCTTTTATTATATCCCTAATATGTAACAACTCTATTATATTTACCTCTTAATGAATGTGTTTTATCGTCTTTATCAAAAAAAAAAAAAAAAAAATCATGAAAGTAAAATTTGATGCAACTATTGTGTTTGAATTACTTGATTAAATTTAATAATAAATAAATTTTTTTGAATAAATCATCTACTATTTCTTTGTTTAGTCTAAATTTGCCACTAACCAACGTTCAATTTTGTCAAAAAACTTTAATTAGTTATAATATAAAACTTTCCATTCAATTTATCCTGAACCAAACATCAGTAAATTACCTATTGAGTTAGCTTTATAAGAGAAAGATCATAAAAAATGCATAAAAATTTTTATTTTTCAATTTTAGCGTTTATATTACAACTAATTTGCAAATATATATTAGAAAAAATAAAAGTAAATAAATGGTGGGATTGTATTTTCTGTAGATTGATAGTGGAAAAAAATTTCTTACACATAACTAAACTTTGTTAATCTTCGACTTCGTCTTATGATTTTCTCTTATATTTCGCATGCTCATGGCTTGAACCTTTTAGCACTTTGTCCATCTCCACATACACTTTTGGTGTGTATGTAGATATAAACTCAATAGTCTCACATTAATATATGAAACCAATTAATCAAATTATGCTAAACACAAATGCTCTGCGATATTTTCAAGACAAACAATATATTTTTTTAAATTATTCATGATATCACTTTTCTCATTTTATCTTGATTGGATGCAACTCTCAATTCTAATAGATTAGGCTACCCAAAGTTTCATGAAGCAGAGCCTAAAATTCTCCAGAGAAATGTCCCGATAGGTCGATGAGGGTAACAAGATTTTTGAGAATGACCCGATCATGGGAGTCGAGAGAATTTAATGATACAACTAAGATAGTAGTATCGAATGCTTTTCATTTAATGTATTCTTCCCGGTTAGATCAGATAGATCAGATGTAACAGATTTTTTATATTCATCTTATTAAAAATGTAAAAAATAAAAACAAATGCTAACATGATTCTTGGAGTTGTTTGAGGGCCAATAGCATTGAGTGATTGGATTCTCCTTTTCTTTTCTCTGTGTGGTGAATCCCTTTTCATGTGAAGTTTGAAAGGAGAAAACTTGGGGACCATGACCAAGGCCTAAAAAATTAACAAAAGGGTTGTGGGAGTAGTCTAGTCTCACAGGGAGTGACCACAGATCACTGATGCAATATAACCCTAAAGTACATGTCTCTGTTACATACAAAGAGTGAAGTTGAATCAAAGGGTACAAGCCCACTTGCACTTCCTCATGCTCCACTTGTTCATGCCCTCTGCTCTGCAACTCTCATGGGAACTCTGCAATGCACTCACTAGTAAAAATCTTATCTTTGAACAGTTGTTGTATGGCCTCTCAATAGTTGTCTTCTTGGACACTGACCTAATCTTCTTCTTCTTCATTTTGTCACTGTAAGTAGGGTTACAACTGTTTTTATGTGGAATGTGATGTACTTTCTCATGATGATCACTGTATACATTGTTATGTAGCCTATTGATATTATATAGTTTTTTCTATTAATCATCATGTGACGTGACGGAGGAATTCATTGTTTTTGTTTGCACCAGTAACCAAATAAAATTTAAAAACCTTTAAAACAAATTATTATTTATTATGTTATTGGAAAAATATTTGAAGATACGTGACATGATCATAAGCATCGAGATGAGAATCCAATTATCAAAACAATAGTTTAGTCATTCAACAATGGAGGATGAATTTCAGAAGGCCCTAAAAGCTGACAGATAAGGGTCCCCAAACTATAAAAAGAGGTTACCGGCTCACGAAAAAGATAGCTTGAATTGAAAACATAAACTTGAACTTGAAACTAGAATTCATTCTAGATTCCACTGAGATTGAGCTATAGTCTGGGCCTATCTCTCTCTCGAAATCCTCTCCAAGTTCTTTCTCTCTTTCTCTTCTCTCCTTTTTGAGTCCCTGACTTGAGCGTTGGAGGCTTCCCAAGCATATGTGCTTAGATCCTCTTTCTCTACAGTTTCTTCTTCCTATGAGGTTTGATCCCTGGAGGCCGATATCAAAAGAAGGTGTTGATCCTGTTGAGCTAAAGGAAAGAAGTAGAAGAGTCATCGATCATAGTCGATCTTCCATCAAAATCACCTAAAGCACTCCAACCTTCACCGACCACTTTTACTCGTTGGTAAAGATTTGCACTGATCCCTAGAAGGAGTGGATCGTTGCATCAACAGTTGGTGTCATATATAGGAAGATCGATCTTGAACATTCTTGATCAAGAAGCTGTGCAATTCTCAAAGATGGCTAGAGGCAAGCGGAGTTAGATTCCTCACTAGGTTGACGACAACACCACCAGACGCAATGATGCCCAAAAAGTCGAAGGCGCCCGCCATAACCAGCCTGTGGTAATGGGAGGAGATGTTCAAGAATCCCGATATTGAGTTCTTGAAAAGAAGATCGAGGCACTAACCCGAGCCCTTTGAATGGTGGAACAACAGATATCCCAGCTCTCGCCACTAGGGCTGTAAACGGGCCGAGCTTGATCGGGCTGAGCCCAGCTCGAATTCGGCTCGAAATAGCCTAGCTCGAGCTCGAGCTCGGCTCGAGCTCGAAATTAGCTCGAATAAGTTTGCTCGAGCTCGGCTCGATTTTAATTTCGAAAGCTCGAGCTCGGCTCGAAAGCTCGAAATTAAGAACTTAATTATAATTTTTAAATCTCAGATTTAGTTTTAAATTTAAAACTTATTTATAAATTAATTTTTTTATATTATATATTATATGTCAATACTAAATATTAAATATTTTATTCATATATTATAATATATATTAGTTTTTACTAATTTTATTAAAATTTATTGATTTTTTAAATAATATTTACATTATATATTAATATATTAATATTAAATTTCGAGCTTTCGAGCTCGACTCAGCTCGAAATTAATTTCGAGCTCGAAATTGAAGCTCGAGCTCGGCTCGAAAGCTCGAAATTCGGGGCCGAACTCGAGCTTTTACCGAGTCGATCTCGAGCTGCTCGTGAACAGCTTGATCATTTGACAACCCTACACGCCACAGGTAAGAAATGCTATGGCGGACACGCAAGACGATGCTCAATAACATACTCCCCAAAGCCCAAAGGCAAGACCCACACTAGAAGGGACGAAGAAGTTGCTCCATCATATCACAACACTGGATCGCCACAACCTCAGCCTCAACCTGAGAACTCCTCGAGAGCTCGTTTCAAGGTCGTGTCCCAAGAAACTAGGGAGTGACCAAGGTACCTCCCCCAAACGATCTTTCTTTTCATTCCCGAGATGCTTAAGGTACCAGTATTGACCGGATTCCAGATACCCTCCATCGAGACCTACAACGACACCTCGGATCCGGTTAACCACTTAGAGTCCTTTAAGGTTATGATGTTACTCTATGGAGCTCCGAACAACATCATGTGTAGAGCTTTCCTAGCCACTCTGCGAAGCATAACTCAAATGTGGTTCACTAGCCTCCCCTCCGTCATTCAAAGAGTTGAGTGAGCTCTTCATTAGCCGATTCATCAAAAGCAAGAAACAGAAGAAGGTCTTGACAATACTAATAAGGATCAAACAACACAAAGGAAAGAGCCTTCGTAGTTATATTCACTGTTTCGATATGGAAGCACTTGAGGCACTTGATTTCAACCAGGCCTTCGTTGTGACCACGCTGGTGGAAGGGTTGCGCAGATCTCCTTCTCAGTTTTCTCTTTTCAAAAAATAACCAAAGGACTTGGCTGAGCTCCTCGCTAGGGCCGAGATGTATATAAATGTTGAGGAGATCCAGGTGGCCAGGAGAAATGAAGCAAGGTAGGAGAAGTCCAAGAGGGAGTTGAATTAGAATCAAGAACCTCTGAAGCAACCTAAGAAACCTAGGTTCCAACCCTAAGAAGTCAGTAGAAAAGGGGAAACAACTCGTTTCCGCAACTACGCCCCTCTAAACGCTAGCAAAGGCGAGATCCTTATGTAAATCCAAGGTCAGAGGATCGTAAAGTGGCCAACCAAGATGAAACACAATAGCGGTCGAAAAGATGTAAAGAAGTACTATAGATTCTATCAGGATCGAGGGCATGATACTGAGGATTACATGCAACTGAAGGACGAGATCAAGGATTTGATCCTACGAAGTCACCTCTCTCAATACCATCGACAAGACCAGTAGAAGGAAGGTTTGTCTTCTTCAAAAGGAGGCCAACCTCTTGCTGGAGTCATTAATTAAGTAGCTGGAGGTCAGGCCAGCGGAGGCAAAAATATCTTGACGTAAAAAATTATGCTTGGATGCCTGCCCGAAGAAAACAACCAAGGAAAGAATCACGAATCAAGCAACCGATCACCTCTTCTGATGGTGACCTAAAGGAGAACTCATCACATGATGACACGTTGGTGGTCATTATTACCAATTCCGAGATCATATGTGTCCTTATTAGAGGAAGCTCGGCCGACGTCATATTTTGGAGAAGATCCTATACTGCTACAAGGATTGTCCAACTTGACACGTATAGGATGACAGTCTTGGGGGACAGATTGTTTAAAAGACCATTTCATGTTGAGCACATGAGAAAATACTATTAATGATAGTTTTAAGACTTTTTTTTTGGAATTAATTTGCCATTATTTTGCATGTGTGATCAGACAATCATTGATTGGAGCCCGAGCTTAAGAGTCCTCGCTCATTTCAGAGCCGTGTAGACAGATCATCAATACCCTTATGTGCCCTTCCCCGTTTTTAGGGCTCAACTATTCGAAT
Source organism: Dioscorea zingiberensis (assembly GCA_026586065.1). NCBI lineage: Eukaryota > Viridiplantae > Streptophyta > Magnoliopsida > Dioscoreales > Dioscoreaceae > Dioscorea > Dioscorea zingiberensis. Next base: position 80,234,557 of record CM048818.1, on the reverse strand, counting down.
GTATTCGGTCCTGAGCGATTAGATCGTCCCTGTCCCTTTCCAGCTAAAAACCTCAAGACTTCAACTTGGATTCGGTTGCCAGGGATCAGGTTGCTCATGTCCCCTTTCCGGGAACACAGAGGTTGGCAGCTAAAACCCTGTCGATCTCAACTCGGACGACCCTCGTCACAACACCCTTTTTAGGGCTCGACCATATGGCTCTTTTTAGAGCACCATTTTCAGGGCATGGATTCAGTCCTGAGGGATCATATCATACTCGTCCCTTTTCAGGACACACAAAGATTAATTGCTAAAAACCACAGTACTTCGACTTGAATTATGTCGCCGGGGATTAGGTCACGCTCGTCCCCTTTTAAGGTACGCAAAGGTTGACTGCTAAATCCCTATCGACCTTGACTCGAACGACCTTCTTCAGGAAGACCTTTTTAGGGCTTAACCATTTGGCTCTTTTTGGAGTGCCCTATTCAGGGCAACGATTCAGTCATGAGGGATCAAATCGTCTCCGTCCCCTTTCAAGGCACACAAAGATTGATTACTAAAACTCTCAAGACTTTGATACAGATTGGGTCACCAGGGATCAAATCGCCTGGTCCCCTTTTAGGGCATGTAGAGGCTGATTGCCAAAACCCTGCCGACCTCGACTCAGATTGCACTCTTCAGGGCGCGCCCTTTTAAGGGATCGACCCTACTGTTCTTTTCAGAGCACTATTTTCAAGGCATGGCGCTAATCCTTTGTGGCCGGATTGTCTTCACCCTTTCAAGGGTTAGAACATATGATCACTAAAGCCATTGGAACTGCTTGTTTTTTTTTTTATCGTTTTAGGACCCTAGGAGAAGGCTTGAAGAAATTAATCATGCCTCTCCTTTATATGACACAAGTCATTGTACCCGAGCTTGGAGAAACACACTCTCAGTTCACATTAGTCCTAGTTAGACTTGCAAATGTGAATCATGAAGTCCTGAAGGGCTATTGTGCTCAGAGTCAGTCGAATTTGAGAGACAGTCCTAAAGCCGACGACTAAAAGGGGCACACTTAGTCGTTCCAGGAGACAAATGAAAACGGCTTAGAAGAAAGAATCGTACATCATTCAATCATTGAGTCAAATGAGAAGGAATGATACAAGTAAAGAAAAAGTATGTTCTTTATTAATAAACTGGTTGCAAGGTGTTCAAGTATAAAAGAGAAAAATATACATAGTACAAGAGTTATTATTGAGGAACTGCTAAAGAGACCTCAGCCTCGGCTGAAGCAGATGCCTTGGCCTTAGCTAGAGCTGACGTCTCTCGCTCAATTGCAAGCTCAGCTTCGACTTGATCAATATCATGAAAAAGGGGAACGTCCTACATATTTTCCCGTTGAGCCTTGCGGTTTGGTGTCATTGCGACGATACACGAAGGCATTTCTACATTTCAGAGATCTTCACTTGTAGAAAACTCTAGATAGAAGCCTCAGGAAAGGATGAATGTACATTGTGGGAAATTAAGGATAAAAGCTACTAATTCGACACTGGCACCCTGCTCCGACACTGGCACCCTGCTCCCTAAAAGATAAGGGAAGAACCTCCATTACCTCGGCTAGGAAGATGAAAAAGGACTACTGTGAGAGAAATTAAAAACTTTCTCAAGTGGTGGTAAAGAAGAAGACAGGGATGACAAAAGTAAATCCCTAGCCCTCTATAGACTAAGCTATTTATAGGCGGTACTTACATACGTGCTTCCCTGAGGGTAATTAGTTAAGATCCGATGGCTCAAAAGACTCTCTGAATGGACGCACACACGGATGAGCAACATGTGGCCCATTATCTCTCGGTACTTCGAGACTATCCTATTGGGAGTCGCTCCCATGATCTCCTCTATCGGATTTGTTCATTACTTTTCAGAAGAAGACACTTCAAAATTTGGAATGTTGTGATCCATCAATCGAAGTTAATACGAAGCAACAACTTCGCTAGCTCGATTGCATCATGAAAAACAACTCGTAGTCAAATAGCTGAGAACTCTTCTTAGATTGAATCATGCCATCAACCAACAACTGAACTCTCCAGGCCATGCAGAGCTGAAGATTGGTCGACTTAGAGAGTTGAGGGGCAAGTGTTATGAGAAAAATATCTAAACACATGGTATGATCATAAGCGCCAAGATGAGAACCTAACTATCAAAATAACACCCTGGTAATTCAATGACAGAGGATGAATTCCAAAAGGGATTGAAAGCTGGTAGATAAGGGTCCCCAAACTATAAAAGGAGGTCATCGGCTCACGAAGAAGGTAACTTGAATTGGAAACCTGAATTTGAACTTGAAACTAGAATTTATTCTCTCTCTTGGAATCCTCTCTAAGTTCTATCTCTTTTTCTCTCATCTCCTTTTTGAGTCTCTAACTTGAGCATCGGAGTCCCCCCTCCACCAAGCACAAGCGCTCAAATCTTTTTTCTCCACAGTTCGTTCTTCTTGCAAGGTTAGATCCCTGGAGGCCGATATTAGAAAGAGGCTTTGATCCTTCAGAGCTAAACGGATGAAGTAGAAGAGTCGTCGATTATAACCGATCTCTCTCTCAAAATCACTTTAAATACTCTAACTTTCACCGACCACTTTTATTTATTGATCAAGATCTACTCTCATCCTCTAGAGGAGCGGATCACTGTATCAACTCAGTATATTTTTTATAAGTATTTATAAGACATGCTTCATACATACTTCCTTCATTGGAACGAGAGAAAGTGTGGTAACAAATATATTTTATAAAAGTTATTTATTATTATATTATATTACTATTGTTTTAATTTTATGATTTTCAAGTTTTTCAAGTTTTTCATTGTCCTTGCACATTAAATTTGCCCAATTGAAATATTTCTTTACAAATTAATTGCAATATAACACCTTCATTCAATTTATTGTTAACCAACGAATATTGGGTTTAGATTTGTTGACTTGTGACACCTATAGTTTTCATCAAATCACAGTTTAAATGGTTTTAATTAAAAATATTTTTTAAGAAGATTTTTATGATTTTGACTAGGTTAGCAAGTGATGACTAATTAAGGGAAAAATGGATAGACAGTGGATTTAAGTGAGGAGAAAAATTGGAATTGGATAGAACAAGATTATTTGTTTTTATAAAAAATGAATAACTTATATTTTTAAATTATAAACAATAATGATAGAAAAAATTGGTAAAAAAAAGACCATAGTAGAGGTGATGTGTGATTAAGTCATGCTTACAATCAAAAGGACAAAATGGCAAAATAATTTTGAGACATATTGAGATTAAAGTGGAGATGTGAAAGTGCTCAATAATGTGTTTGATAGTGGATAGAGTGAGAAAGGAGCTCCTTAAGAAAATGATTGTCCTTTGAGTTCCTCCATTGTCAAACAGAGAGTCCTGTTTGGATTCTTACTACTTGAACTCTCAAAAAGCCATGACAAGATCCATGATGTTGTCACTAAGATCTCAGAGTCCTTTGGAGCATTCTTGAGCATGTGAAGTGAAGGTCCTCCTACCATGAATCTTCCTTTTTGTTGGAATTTCATATATAGATGATTTAGTGTTAGAAACCAAATTTTCAATATTGAATTAAGGATTAATCATTGAAAAACAAATATTTGAAGACATTATGATCATCTCTCCATATTTGGTCATACATTAATGTTGAGCCCCACCAAAATAATTGCAAGCCATTGCTTTCAAACCACACTAAGATGGTTAATTTTTTGACTAAGAGTACAACAAGCATCATATGGTCAAAAGATAATAAGAGTGCTCCACTCTTTTTTTGTTATCATTAAAGGCCATTAAAAAAAGATACAATCAATGAGTATAATAAATAAACAAAAAAAGGAAAAAAAAGAAAAAAAGAAGAAGAAGAAGATGATGAAGAGAAAAAAAAAGTACAATAGTCTTATGATGTTCATGTCTCTCCATCTCTTCAAAAGTGGTGCAACTCCCAAGCATGGTAGCTAGCCCCCTTCTCTAGGCCCTGGCATACCCTAAAAAAGGCCACACAACCCTAAAGCTGATCAACTGGTTCAGTCTCACCCATTTGATTTTGACCCACTCTTTAATTCTCTCTTTGGTGAGTGTGTCTCTGAGCACACACACATAGACACACACACACTCTATATATCTACTCAAACATATTGTACAAACAGTGCATGCATCAGTGTGCCATAATAAAGTCCTCATCAGTGTTCAGTGTTCAGTGTTCTGTGTTCTCATGACTTTCCCCTTGTTGTTCTGACCCACACGTGTGCAAGCCCAACCTTCTATGTCGCCACCTTTCTCTTCACTCTTATGGGCATCCTCCTCTTCATTCTCACTGTTGGAAAGTTCACCACTTGGTCCTCCTCTGCCACCCACCTATATATATATGTTCAAAAAATAAAAAAGTTAAAAAGAACAAGAAAAACATCTCATTACTCATGCATGTAGATCTTCTCTTCAGATTTCATCATGGTTTTAACTCACAAGCACTAGCTGTGCATGCCCACCGACACCCTTCTACCCTAAACTCATTAATGTCAGTCATCTCTTGTCTACCCCTCTCGTATCTTTGTCTAAGATTCTTCTTTGTCTTTGTCTTTGTCTTTGTCTTTGTCTTGTTGGCTTTCCACTCTTTCACTCTTTTTTACTGTTTCACTGTTTTTTAGTTTTAACTCTGTATGTATGTATGTATGTATGTAAATACGTATGCATGTATTTGTATACTTACGTGAAGTTTGTGACCAAGTGGTGAAGAAATATGGAAGCTTCCAGCCTGGCAAGATCAAGCCCTGGACACAACCTCTGCCCACCTCCAAATGCAGTAAAGCCACACGAATTCATGTCCTTGTCCTGCATGAAGTGTTTCATGTTTTTATAATTAATTCACAAGTACTAGAGTACTACTACTAGTCTACTATTTTAGTTTTGTCAATTTAATTACCTTCCATCTCCATGGATTAAACTGGTGAGGATCTTCATATAGAGTTTCATCAAGATGAACTGATCTGAAGTATGTGAAGACACACCATCCTTTGGGTATGAAGTGCCCTTTGATCTCCATGTCCTTCATTGCCATTCTTAATATCCCACTGATTATGTTCCCCAGTCTCAGAGTTTCAGTTATAACCTGCTCATCAATCAGTGTGATCAGTTAATCTCAGTTTTGATATGATTGAATTCAGAAGAGAAATTAATCACTTACATCTTGAGTGAATTGCAAGGATAAGTAATCAGTCCAGTTCAAAGTAGTACTCTCCCCTTGTTTTGATTTCTTCTCTTTCAATTGAATGTTCTCATTCTGCAGTAAAAAAAATCAGTTAATTAATTTAGACAAAGATTTGATTAGCCAGTAATTAATTAATTAAGTATAGTATAATTAAAAAACTTAAATATTACCTCTAATTGGTGAAGTGCTAGAGGGCAATCACTGAGGTATTTGATGGCAAGAGTAACAAGGATTGGGACCGAGTCCTCACCAGGGATCATCAAATCAATCATGTTGTCAGAAATAAGATCATCCTTAAGACTGTTGTCATTGAGCAATACATCAATCACATCTCTTGGTGCCTTCTGATCATCATCACTACTGTTGTTCATGTTCTTCCTCTTCTCTTTAATTATCTTCTCCACAAGCATCACCATCTTCTTCTTTGCCTGCAGTGTTTTTCTTTATCATGAATTGATCATATTGATCATGTCATGCATACATACATATATATATCTATATATGCTCATTAATGAATGACTATATAGCTAGCTAGCTAGCTATATGTATATATAGACTTGCCTGCAGTGATTTATAGAGCCTACTTCCTGGCAACTTCACAGGTAAAGACATGAGCCCAGCAATAAATTCCTGGAAGTTGTGCTTTAGGAACTGCATTTCCTCCCCAGGCTCCAATCCAATCAAGACTCTCACCAATATATGAAACACAATCTAATAATGGTTGAAAACAACAGGTAGCTCACACACATTAATTAATAATAATCTCTCAAAATTAAAATTGATCAAGAAATTAATAAATTATATACAATAATAGTACATACATGTTTGGTTTCATCTTGGATGAAGATGAGCTGATTATCCTGCCAACCAGACATCAAATCCTTGACGTACTTGTGCATGTCAGTGGTGATCTGGGACTTGAGCAGAGGGGACTTGAAGAAAGCTCCAATGAGGCCATGAACTCTTCTGTGAAGTCCACCATTGATGAGCAGGATGGAGGACTTGCCCATGAGTTCAGTGAGTGACTTGGGATATGAAGGCACAAAGGCTTTGGCATCACTTTGTAGGACTACCCTACTCACCTCTGCATCTGTCGACACTATGGTCGGACTCCCAAATATGTGTGACTTGAACACCTTCCCATACCTACACACCGGCCCATACATACATGCATGAGTATACTATATATATAGAGAGAGAGATTGAGAATTAAAGAGAGGGGAATGAATATTTACAAGAGCCTGCGTTTATCCATGAAGGATTCAGGGCGAGGGGAGTAAGCACAAGAGATGAACTCAAGAGTTTCGCCAATGAAAGGCCAGCCAAGAGAACCTCTGGGGAGCTGAGCTGGTCTTACTCCACCTGCTGATATCTTCCTTTTTTTGAGCTTCAAACGTCTGGAAAGAGTGAGGAGGATGATGAACAAAGCCATGCAAGTCATGAACAAGCTCAGCAAGCTCTTCTCCATCTCTGAGAGAAACTTGAGATCACTACTACTTCTTCTCATCACCATCTTCTTTATATATTCCATATATGTTTGTGTTTGTGATTTGTGCGAAGATGACAAGGAAGGGTGATGACGGCAAGAACAAGGGGGAATGGAATCTAGAGAGAGAAAGAAAGAGAAAGAGAAAGAGAGAGAGAGAGAGAGAGAGGAGAAGAAGGAGAAAGATTGGGGGGGGTTGTGGGATTGTATGGGAATTTGGTGTTCGAGAAGCTAAAGTACAAGAGGAGCACCATATGCATCGATTCTTATTGAAAATGGATACATTAGTCCCCACGTCTAATGATGGTATGGTGGCGCAGTTACCGTGCACCTCCTGCGCTCACCTCGTGCACACATGTGAGGTCCAATCAATTAACTCCCCCCAACTCCACTACTCACATAAAACATATATATATATATATATATTATATTTCTGGTTGGATGTGTGTTATTCAGTTTTATTACATCTTGGAAGCATTAGTTATCAGAATTGGATTAGACCCTTTGGTCCGACCAATATGTTGAACCACGAACTGGTCATGAAACTGGTTCAGTTTTACAATTAACCTGAGATTGAATTGGTTGAACCGGATGAATCAGATTGAACCGCAATTGAAGTAGCCCGATTTTTTAGTTTTTTTATTTTCCAAAGTACTTAAAATGGTATTTTATTATTTATCTATAATATAAAAAAAATATTATTAATATTTATATTGACCTGACATTAACCCAATTGATCCGATCATTGAAACGATGAACCAGGACCTTGAATAATTCAATGTTCTGTCAAATTCTGATAACTATGATTGGAAGTATGATAAGCGCTCTTATCATCCCCCGTCTCCCTTAGACCTTGTATATAGCAGGAGTTTTGTAATATCAAACTGTCTTTTATTGGAATCCTCAACTTCTTCATGTGAGAGGAAGTAAGAAGGAAACCCAACTTTTTTTTATATTTATTATTATTATTATTATTATTATTTTTTATGAAAGATGGATCTTTGCAGATATATTCAAACAAAGGGCAGCTTGGTGATACAAAATTCCCGCTATGCATGGGATTCGGGGATGGATCGGACCACTTGAGTCTATTATACGCAGTCTTATCTTATCTTATTTTTTTTATAAATATTCAAATAAAAAATAAAAATTTATAATATTTATTATTAAGAGTTCTTTTGCAAGTATCCATTGAAAATTTTTGATATTGTATATATATTTCTAAAAAATCATAGTTACAAGATTGTATTTTTATATTTTTTATTTTTTTAATAAATGTGAACAAGTAACTAAAAGCACACTATTGACATGATTTGAATCTTGTGAGACGAAATGGACCAGCTAACTTTTAAAAGTTAGTGTACCCCTATATTTCTTGTTTTGTTACATATTTATTATTGGGGAAGATATTTGGTCGTTCCATAACATATTATAGTAAGTATTATACCCTTTACAATATAATTATACCCTTTACAATATACTCTTGAAAAATATAAAATATAAAATAATTGTAATATATTTTTATGGGGAAATTATCTATAGGTCCTTGACACTGTTTTCAGGGACTTTAAAGTCAAATACACACACAACACTAAATAATAAATAAATACTCCCAAGAACCCCAAAGTAATTTGGGCACTATTCCAGAGACCAATAGTGAATTATCTATATTTTTTTAGATATAAAAGATATTTTATTGGTTCATTATTGGGGAAATTGGTTATATACCCCTCAAAAGTTTCATAATTGCATATTTACCCCCGAAAAAAATCATAATTGCATGTATACCCCTGAAAAACAGGTTGAATTATGGATATACCCCTACTGTTAGGATCCATTGACAGAAGTTAACCAAGTAATCTTAACCATGATTACAACTTAGGTTAAGGGTTATAAAATGTCCAAAATACCCCTCTTTATATATTTTTTAACTATTTTAGATTTTAGATTTTTAAAGGGGTATTTTTAAATTTATAGTCAAACAAATTTTTTAGGGGTATATATGTAAAAGGTATGATGATCATTTTGCATGTCTACCGTTTGTTAACTTGACGGTTTTTCATTTGATTTTAACCTTAGGGGTATATACGTAATTATACCTATTATTTAGGGGTATGTATGTAATTATGTTTTATTTAGGGGTAAATACACAATTTTAAAATTATTCAGGGATACACCTGCAAAAAGCCCTTCATTATTTATATTTAACTATAGATAGATAATATTTTTTTGGTTGACAATAATATAGGAAATTAACTTGGAAGTATATATATTGACAATTTTCTCTACTATTAATTAATTTTTATGGTTAGATATTGATAGCCACAATTCTGTACCATTTGGTATGTTTTTATATCATTTACTCATGGACCATGTGGGTTCCCCATTTATTTAATGCATACATCCAACTGGTCTTACCTTCATTTTATAGTATGACATCCATATTGCTTTCATTCTTTTACTGCCTCTCAACCACATTATATTTAATTAATCCCCACACATGCAACTTTCTCCTTTTTCCTCTCAACTTTGGTAAACTATAAGACTGTTGCATATACCTACCCAAAAGCTACTTTGGCTAAGAGATTTTATTCCAATCCACCAACATTTATTAAGACTTGTTAGCTTATAGACACCCTTAATTAATATCAACCTTTTCTCTTATTGGTATACCTACTCATAATTATAAATTAATACTTGTAACATGCAACACTTTGCTACAAACATACCCAAATCTATTAATCAATTAAATAAAGGAAAAACATAATAATCACTCTCCCGGTGCTCGAGATCATTGACCAATATTAAGAAAATAAGTTTTTTCTATTGTTTATCTAGAGATATTTTCTCGTTTATACTATGTGCGACTAGAGGGTTTTGCACTTGAAACAAAATATTATTTTTGGTTGAATTTCATACATGAGAAATGTATGATTTTATTATAATTGGTTGATTTATTCATTTCTATTCTGAATTTTAGCGGAATTAGAGTCTTTTTTTAGGAATCGACCTCCATACGAAATAATCAATTTTTAGAAAGATATATTTATCAAGATAAAGGGAATTCCCTAATATAGGCCTAAAATATTATTTTCGGTTAAATGCCATACATGAGAAAATTATGATTTTACCATAATTGATTGATTTATCTATTTCTATTCCGGATTTTAACCGAATTAGAGTTTTATCACGAAACAACATCAATGCGCCCAGGAAATAATCAATTTATAGAAAGATATACATAAGTAGATAAGGAATCCCCTAATATAACTTTATATATATATATATATATATATATATATATATATATATATATATATATATATATATAGTGAGCCGAAGCGCTACTACTATTGAGTAAGGTTACTTCATTTCAGCATTTTGAGAGTGTTTTAAGGTTTTGATTATGCGGATGGAAAACATACCGAAATGGGTGAATAAAACGACGCTTATTTAAATAGTAGTAATAAAAGTCTACACTATATCATAATACTATATAATATATATTATATATTTATATAAGGGAGAGAGAGATGCTTATGCTTATCTAGGGGAATTGGCATATACCTCTCATGGTAGTTGGAGGTTAGTGATGGAGTAGCCCTAGGAATGTGATGTTAGGTTAGTAAGAACAAAGAGAACATCTAAAACACACATCAAATGGGGGGCCAATGTGGTGATCTTCTTTATTGAATAGCCTTGATAATGTGCCTCACTGGCTAAATAATTCCCAAGTCCCCCCCGTGTGTTCTTTCCCCATCCATGGATTGATGCTACTACATGGTAGGTGGGACATCAACATTGTTCATCTCCATATTTATATTCTTTTGGGGATGATGTGCATGTTCTCCTATACTTTTAATGAATTGACACCGAAAGCTAGCTAGATGCTCCTTATTGCATTCTCTCTCTCTCTTTGTTAATTTGTGTTTAATTTTAATTTTGTTCCACCATATGTTTTTGATTGCTTTGTGTTAAGCACAAGGGGGAATGTAACATTGTTTTTGCCATTAAACAAATTAACACCCCATTTGCTGTTACTCATAACTACATTTTTATAATTAGATCAATCAGTGCTTTGGTGGGGGCTTTCTTGTTTGTTCTCTCTTCTTGCTTCGTTGGAATCTTTTTCGATCGTTACATCGGTCCTGTCTTTATCAAAAATTAATTGTTAGCGAAAATTTTTGTCTACTTGTTTTAATAAGATATGATTAAGCGCCCTCCACATCAAGTAGTCTTTATTTCTTCGGTAAATATATATATATATTTCGCCGAGGAACTTAATCATGTGATGTGATGCAATTTAATCAAGACTAATGAAAGTCCAAAACTCCAAGCCGGCTAACTACATGCATGGTTGTGATGGTGGGAGGAATCAAAAGATGAGAGAAATTGCCAAATGCTAATGCTCTTGGATTGGATGTTGCTAGCCACTTAATTTGTGGGAGAATAAGCCATCACTTGATTGTTTGCTAACAAACTTGGAGACAAAGATATCAACCTCAGTTTTTGAGATTGAAAAACATAATATTTATATATGTATATATATTCATATATATAGTAGTAGTAGTAGTTTTTTCTTGAATTCTTTGGTATCATATGTTGCTAGATGGTGACTATTCACTCATCGGATCTCTCTTCTTTTGTAATGTCAATTGTGGGGAGATATAGTAGAAGTTTGATGGTCCCGTGAGCTAGGGACCAAGATTTCGTACCAATGATATATATATATATATATATATATATATATATATATATAAAAAGTAAGGTCAGTAGGAACACATTTGTTTATTCACGATTCCCATAAGATTAGTACCAGAAGCGTGTTTGAAGGATTTAATTATATGGATGGAAAGAGCGTAAAAATAAGCTAGCATGTTAATTTTAAATACGATTTGGGAGCTTGTATCTTAAATCTTATGGGTGAAAATTTATAGAAATCTTACTGGTTCAAAATTTCACCCGTTAAGATGAAGACCTTACAAGTTCCCAAATTGTATGAAAATTGACATGCTAGCTTATTTTTCGATATTCTTTCCATCCATACGGTTGGATTTCATCAAAACACAGTGATAAGGCCGATCGTATCATATCATAACCCTTTTTTTTCGGTATGATATTATTTAGTTCATCTGAAATCAAAGTTTTTATCAGCCAATATCTGAAATGAGGATCCGGAATCACAAATAGTGTGATGTATATGGTGTTATTTTCATGACAAAGAACATCCAAGCATGCCAAACAGGACCATCAAAAAATCAAAGCAATAGTTTCTTCTTGGCCTTTGTCATGAATTCATCTTCATTTCCATGGATTCACTTGTTCTTTGCATAGCTTCTAAGTTGTAGCTCTCCTTTTGACCTTTTTCTTTTGGGTGTGTTGTGTCCCCACTTCTCAAATTTGAGAAGCCTTCTTGATTCTAGTGTTTGAATCCTAATGGGAAACAAACTCTATACCATCAATGTCTACTAGCTTTACTCATATATAGTTTCTTTGTTATCTTTTCTAATATTTCAATAACACACAATATATATATATATATATATATATATATATATATATATATATATATATATATAATCTATGAATTATTCTTCTTTTCTATTGAATATAGTTTCAATTAATGTTTTGTGCTATGTTTAACAAACGAATTCTTTATGGAAGTATCTAAAAAATTTTTAGTCGAAAGAAATAACCTATTATTATCCCTATCCATAAAAAAAAAGAAGAAAAAGAAGAAGATGTTTTTAATATATATCCTTATATTGACTCAATCCATACATAGGTGAGCCACATATATGTGACAAAAGGGATACTATTGAAACCGATTATGTTGGCCACCTAACGAGATCTTTTATCCATAGTTAATGGATTAAGTCACTACTCAATGATCATCTTATTTGTCACTCTATGTTTCTTTAAATGTAAAATAATATTGTTTAATAATTTATCATACATTAATTGATCAAAGGAGATCATTCCAATGTTCAACTATGTACTAATAAGTCATAACATTTGTTATAATTTAGTCCTTGTTCTATGATATGGTTTGTGTAATGCCAAAAAGTTTGTGAATTGTATGTGTTTACTGTTTGACCAAAATGTTGGTCGATATATAAACACCAAACTACATGGAATTCACCATAGCACATATTGTATAACTTTTGGTGTTGAGTCAAAGAGTGATTGGGTCCAACCATATAACCATTTTAGGCCTTTTAAAACACTGTCCAATTAGCCCATTTCTCCCAAGTTCTCCATTATTTGATTCGAGTTATGTATAATTCACAATGGTACTATTTATGGCGGGTAAATATTATGGTTGATCACCAAACTATGGTCAATTCTCACTTTGGGTACCAAAATTTAATTCGTATATATCAAAATGGTTACTAAACTTCAATTTGGTTTCAACGGGAGGTCACCCAAGAGAATTCGACGAGGAATTGCTGACGTGGACGTCGGAGTGACCACGTGGATGCCATCTTTACACGTCATTTTCATCAGTGGTGTCACCACGTGGCATAAGTTGACTTGTAAACGAACGTAATCCATTAAGTAGCCATGTCAACCATTCTTTCTCATTTCTCAGCTCCGCTATTACAGAACCTGCGAGAGAGAGGAAAGCTCGAGGAAGGAAATGTGAGGTGATCCATTGCAGAGAAGATGTGGGAGGAAAAGAGCGGGAGGGTTCATGCCCTCTGATGACGCAGGTATGGCGCCTTTGTTGCTCAATTTGTTTTTTTTTTTAACCCTTGAATTTGATTTTGTGCTTCAAGCTTCCGGATTTCTTAGGATAAACTAGTTACAATGTGTTCTTTGATGTTGATTTTATTTATGGATTTCTTTAACCCTTGAATTTGAATTTGTGGTTCGATTTTGTTCTTGAATTTGATTTTGTTCTTTGATTTTGAAAAAATTCATTGGATTTCTTAGGATATAAGGGGTTATGTAAGGAGTTCTTAGGCTTTACTTGGTAATGATTTTCTCAAACATGAAACATACTTTATGCTTTAACTAGTTGTATGCAATGCAATGTTTATAATTGTATTTTTAGTAATAATATGTTCTAAATTATTTGATTTTTATTTATCTTGCAGTTTCTCAAGTTGCATAATGGTTTTTGTTGCATTATTGGCTTATAATATGTCCTAATTTGAAGATGTCTGTGTAATAAGTTTACATTGTATGGAATTACAGTGTAAGATGTCAGTGTTATATGTACTGGCACTATAATATTTCTTGGAAAAACTGAGAAAAAAGTGTTCCCAATTATTTACATGTTTACAGTATGGTGTGATATTTATGTTTTAATTTGAAGTGTCTCTCTTTCTCCCCGTGTCAGTACTTTGAGTTTGTGAAGAGTGCCTAATATGGCTGTATAAAATGAATGCAATATTACCCCTTATTCATTTTACTTGTAAGTTGAAGGTCCTCATTCTGTTTGAGACATATTTGAATATATAACCACTCAAAATAAAACCCTTTCATCACAGATAAAAATCTACAAACATTTACAAAATTTTTTCCCATACAACCTAGTGTGTCAGGAGATCTATTTTGTACAATATTAACCCTACTAAGACCAAGACTAACTTTGGTGATACATTAATAAAAAATAATCACACTGCAAAAACAACTTTCATTCCTTACACAAAATAAGAAACAAAAACATAAAATCATCACACCCTTCATTGGTTCCTTCCATATGCATAAGAAGAACTAGTGTGACCTCCAAAACTTGGTGGAACCTATGCTTTCTTCCTCTTTTTTGCACCAACTACTTCTTTGCTCCTATCTTCAGCAGCTTTGTCTTTCATGTGTGACCTCATGATCGTCAGCTACGAGAGTAAGTAGTACTCGAGCCTACACACGCAAGCGTATGTGATCGTATGTAATAAAATTCGGTAAGTACTGGGTCAAATCTATAGGGAAGGCTTACTAGGTCTAGATGAGTACTAACCTACTAATTCGCTTGGTCAGTCAGTCAATTAATTAAGTGGAAGGTTACTAAACTAAACTACTCCTAGAAAATAATAAAAGATAACGAAGGATGCAGGGAGTTCTATAGATATTATAATTCCAGGGTTATATGACTCTATTGACTTGTATAGATTTTCTCCTATGTTTTACAGTGATATTGTTGCTATGGATAAGGGTTAATTTGTGATAGGCCTTAGTACTTGTGTACACTCTGGGCGCAACCTACATGTTCCCTATGTCTAAGGAACACACATTAGTTCCTCCCCATATGTCTATGGTGGTAGGAAGATGCGTTATAGGACCTAGACTCTATCATCACCATAGAAGACTACTAGATATGTCTATGCTAATCGGGTCTACGAACTGTCACTCCATACCTCCACCCTGCGATACTAATATGACTCTCGTATGCATATCATCACCCATCGGTATACGATTAAAGATAGTATTAGTCATAGGCACACCAATAAACCACTCGATTAATTCAAAACATAGGATAATTAAGAGTCAAGTCAAAATGTTCACACAACCCTAGAAATAAAGGTTTAATAGTACATCACAAACAAAGGATTCAAAGTATTGAAAATTCCAAGACAAACATCCATGTTCAATACAAATGAGAGATTAAACACTAAAGAACAAAGAAATATGTTTTTCCCCCTTTTTGATGAGCTTCTCCCTGCGAGAAATGGCTAAAAGACCCTCTGGCTCGCCTCCTTGGAGCTCTAGTCACTGCCCCAAACGAGAGATCATTAACCCTAAAATCGGGGAACTCTGTAGTGACATCGCGATGTCAGATCAGGCATCACGATGTCAGTAAAAACATGGGATCCAAGACTTCTCCTCTGATGGTGACATCACGATCGATGTGGCTTGCAGACATCACAATATTCCCGAAAATCCTGAGAAGACTCTAAGTGTAGACATTGCGATGTTGTTTTTGTGCTGATTCCACTCTTGCACAATCTCCATCAAGTGTCTGATTGAATACACATCTCAACTTAGATTGAACTAAAATTTTAACCGGGTGTTCTTGAATTCTCCTTCTTAAATCCGAATGGTAGAGATAAGGTTTGGAGTCCTTTGGCGCTTCAAATAAATATATGATCTCTGCAGCTTCTTTGAAGATTTCCGCAACCCTCTCTCCTTCCTCTCATGTTGCTCCTTTATCATAGAACACCCAAGCTTGGTCATCATCTGTCAATACTAAAAACAACTTGCATTAGTGCATATATTGATACATTTAATATTGAAATTCACCAAAAAAAAAGTATACAGGCTAGTTAAGGTAGAATTTATACAAAATAACCCAAAATGGCTCTTGAATACATCATTAAATGCCCATCTTTGTTCTCAATCTAGCATATTAAGTCCTTTAAATAGCTCTCTTTTGAGAGGTATCACCTCAAGGCAGGATTCATTACATTTGGAGGGGCCTCTTTGGTGGGGGCATTTTGTCGCTTTGCCAATGTACTAGTGTTGCCCTCTAATTTGCCTCCTCTTATGTCCAATTTTTCCCTCTTCAACCTAGTCCCCATTGTAGGTGTTGCCTTAGTGACAGCTTCATCAGACATGTTAAGTACCTACAATAATTAAAAAAATAAATGTACATCAGTTCAGACACAATACTGTCTAGTATCATATGAGAATCAATACAATATGAATCTGTGACATGGAAATGCAATATAATTTATTTTTTTAATTGAAAGGAGATGTTGTGATAGACAAATAGGTTCAGAGCCCATGCATAATGAACAAAGCCCGGCGATCATAGGTTCCATTGATTTAGAGCCCATAATGAACAAATATTCAGACACACTTAAGATTCCATTGATTCAATTGCTAACATATACTATGCTCATTTGTGGCCCATTTTTTGCTAAAGCATGGTTTTGCAGCCATAGGTTCCTGATTTCCAGTCCCCCTTGTAATGTAATGTCAACATACAAATAGCATAAAACATAGCATTGCCAGATATGGCTGTTAGGGTTATTTGTATATCAAAACACAATAGGTTCATTCCCACTTAATATGCAGAACACATCAAAATAAGGACAATTTTCCTTCAAAAAATCAAAACAACAATCAATCATACCTCTACAAAATATTCCTGGAGAACCTGAGGATCGATTGCATCCATTGGATCATTTTTATCATCCTAACATACACATAAAACAAGGAAAAAAATCTAGGTTATACTTTGAACACAACAAAAACAAAATATAAATATAGGGACCAACTCAAATTAATTAGCTAAGCATACTTGCTTCCCATAATATCTCATGTTTTGACCTCGCATACCACAAATACTACAACTTATACCCATGACTTTCCTGCTCACCCTTCCATTAGTGAAGCCGACATGTTCCTCATATGCTCCCCTCCTCCTAAGCATGGGCCTCTTACCTTGCTTCTTATTTGTTGGCTCAGGTGGAATCATTAAGGGCCCATTACTCTTGGGCCAACAAACACTATCCTGAGTTGGACTTAGGAGGTGGTTATATGTTTTCACGAATGTTGTAACCTTATAACAGTCATCTACATGGTTTTCAAGTCTATCTTTGTTGTAAAAAATGACCGAAATTGCATGAGAACAAGGCAGTCCTGTTAACTGCCATCTATTACAAGTACATGCCCTCTCCTTGATATCAACTACAAAATGACCATCACTGCCCAAAACACATTTATTTACCCACCCCCAAGACTAGGTTGTGCTATAAAATTAGCTTAGTTGCTTTAACTTCTTTAATTTTTTTTTTTTTTTACTTTCTTTAGGTAGTGCAGTGGGTTGTATATTTCTTCATAACATCCCTATGTTTTTGGAGTTTTTGGATTCTCATCATGAGCTTTGTCCTAATCATCTCATTCATGGTTACAATACCCTTTGTTCTTGCCTCTAGGATGTGGCTGTTAAAGCATTCACATAGGTTGTTTTAAAGCATGTCACACTTAAATTGTGTTTGGAAGTGTGATCTACTCCAGTGATGAGGTTCTGTGTTTTTTAAAAACCTATAAGCCTTAGCAGGCATCCCATTTAGAGTCTCCATTGCTTGATTAAATGCAGGTATGTAGCTTGTCCTAACATAGGTCCAAAGTTGGTCCTTAAGAGCTTTTCCCTTGTGGGTTTTCCTAAAATTGGTGCGAATGTGTTTGACACAATATCTATGTTTGCTTTGGTGGAATAGTTACTGGATTGCAGGTATAAGACCCTATATTTTACACACCACCAGCTAATAAGCAAGCAAGAAACATTTTTGAAAATTACAAAGAAAGGACAAGTAATGAGTAAAGTCTTCGAAACAAAACTGAACAACAATCAAATGTAAGTTGAAAGCATTACCTTCTATCTGTCACTCATGAAGGCCTACTGATAACTGTTTGCTATCTCCAAATCTCCTGCAAGCAACTCCAAAAATCACACCCAATTCTCTTGGTTC
Organism: Dioscorea zingiberensis; assembly: GCA_026586065.1. NCBI lineage: Eukaryota > Viridiplantae > Streptophyta > Magnoliopsida > Dioscoreales > Dioscoreaceae > Dioscorea > Dioscorea zingiberensis. The sequence goes on along the minus strand of CM048818.1, from coordinate 80,216,446 downwards.
TCCTTGCTCACCACAACCCACGTCGCATGGTAGATGTAATCATTTGCATCTATGCCAACAACTGCGCTAGTAGTTGACCTCCATACAACCCCTTGAGGAAACACTCATCCACTGATATAATATGTCTGCATCCTGCCAAAAAACCAGCCTTGAGGGGTGCTAAATAGATGCACATGGCTTCGAAGACACCTTCATTGCATTTGAACATCACGGTTGATCCAGGATGGGTCCTTATCAGTTCAAGTTTGTAGTCGTCCAATCTACTCATCTGAGTTTGCTCATCACCATACAACTACCTTATTCCCATGCACAAACACAAATAAACACATATAAACAAGGAGGGAGCAGTCAGTAACACAATATAACTTCATGCCCTAACTACCACATCATCTATAAAAGAAAAAAAAATGACCAAACAAAAAACCTACCTCAAAGCAATGCACTTGGCCCTCCAAGCTGTCAACCTGCTAATGTTAGCCTCCTAGTTAGTCTTCACAACCTAAATAATTCCACTTATCTTCCACGAGGGGAATGATCTGAATTGCTTCATGTAGTGCTTTGCTTCCCTTTGCATTGACATGTCTAATATTATGCTCCCTAGTGCATTTATGCTTCAGTACACCTGATTTAATTTGAATTGTGCTTTTATCCTTCACTATAGGTGCAACCCACAGATAAAAAGGACAACCTTTCCTATAAAATATTTTGCACCGTTTCTTATTGTTAGGTTTGAAATTCATCATGTATCGATTATTAATCCCATAATTCCTAACTACTTTGAATTGAGCAAAGCTACTGAACTTCATCCCAATCTTAAATTTAGGATTCCTCATATAGCACTCCTCATTAAACTTTGCATACTTAGGCCTCACTTGATCAATTTACTCATCATCTGTTGAGGAGCATGAGTGTAACTCTTCTGATGCAACATATAAAGAATCTTCCTCCTCATCGCATTCCACCCTTTGATTTCTCCTCCCACAACAATATCAGGCTCAAGAACAACATAGTTGCCCTTAGGTTTAGCCTCCTCGTCACTATCGAAGCTGTGATCAGAGTCATGGAAGCCACTGTCTTTGTCCTTCTCATTTTCGTGACCTTGATTCCCAATCATACAGGCTTCTAAGTTAGCTTCCTCCTCCTCTTCATCCTCTTCTTCACCTTTTGCACACTCTTCTAAACCATCACTAGCACCACCACTGCCAGCCGCAACACTCCTAATAGGTTTACCTACCACATTATTACTCCTATTATTGACAACAACCTTGCTCTTCCTAGCTAGTATAAATATATATGACCCTAGTATAGTCCATAGATGAAGCCATAAGCAAGGCATCTAAATCAAATTTACTTTCCACTAGTTCATCATGATTACACTTACGATCCAACCATCAAAAGGTGCACCTGTCCACACTTATTTTCAGTTGTCTAACCATGTTTGTGATTTCTACTAGTGAAATTTTAATCGCATAACGATAGTTTACAAACCCAGATTCTCTGGACATTATCAATCATATGGTGTAGCCGAATTATGAAAAATTCAAAGCCTCTTTGTAAAACCTAGGAGTTTTTATGAATAATTTGATGTTTATTTTTTTTATTTTTATCATACATACATATATATATATATATATATATATATATATATATATATATATATATGGATTAATTACACTTTTCATCCTTGAAAATAGTGTCATTGTTCACTTTTATCCTTGTATTTTAAAAATGTTCAATACAGTCCTTGTGTATTGCGTATTCTATTCTATTTTGGTCCCTGACGCTGATGTGGCAGCCAAGTGGCATACAAATCAAATACAGTTTTTTTTTCCAGGTGGACGTATTTTTGCTTGTGTGTCATGACAGCTACCTGTATATGATGACGTGGCATTACTATGTGCCATGTCAGCATTTTTTTTAAAAAAAATAGATTTTTGTATTTTTTTTAAATCCATTATATATATATAATGATGACATGGCATGCCATGTCAGCATGCCACGTCAGTTTTTTTTTTAGAAATGGATTTTTGTATTTTTTTTAAATATATATAAAAAATGCTAACGTGGCATGCCACGTAAGCATTTTTTTTTTAAAAAAAAATGGATTTTTGTATTTTATATATATATATATATATATATATATATATATATATATATATATATATATATATATATGCTGACGTGGCATGCCATGTCAGCATGCCATGTCATTTTTTTTTTGGGAAAAATGGATTTTTGTTTCTTTTTTAAAATCCATTTTTATATATATAAATGCTGATATGGCATGCCACATCAGGTTTTTTTTTAATTTTTAATTTTGCATTTTTTAAAAATTCAGTTTTTATATATATTAAAAAAATACTGATGTGGCATGCCATGTCAGCATGCCACGTCAGTTTTTTTTTTAAAATGGATTTTGCATTTAAATACAAAATTCCATTTTTGTTAAAATTAAAAAAATGTTGACGTGGCATGCCACGTCAGCATCTGGAAAAATAAAATAAAAAAAAAAAATTGTATTTCATTGGTATGCCACCTAACCGCCACATCAGCGTCATGGATCAAAATAGAACAGAATATGCAATACACAAGGATTGTATTGAACATTTTTAAAATACAAAGATAAAAGTGGACAATGACACCATTTTCAGGGACAAAAAAGGTAATTAATCCTATATACATATATATATATATATATATATATATATATATATATATATATATATATATATATATATATATATATATATATATAAAATTTTTTTTTTTGTTAATTGAAGGAATTCCCTAAGCTTGGTTTAATTGGAAAAGTAGAATTAAATGGATTAAAACCCTAAATATGATTAAATATGATTAATTGGGGGCTTTGAAGGACTTGATTGTAATTTTAAAACTAGTGAGGACTTGGAGGAAATTGCCCACCTCTTGCAGACCAAGGACGTGCATGTAAATCTGTTAAACTGTGAGGACTTAAATGAAATATTGCATTCTCTCACAAGGATGGGCTGAAGTGTGATTAAGGGAAAGGATAGGGGGTATTTATTAAAAGTGCACACATGCATGTGGAGAGGTTTTCTTTTGAAACGAACTGTTAGGATTATTTATGGGATTTTATTAAAAGATCGGACGACTGAGATCATTTGGTGTTAATTTTAAAACATACAGACGGTGAGGATTAGTGGAGGAGGTTGAGATGAGGTCGTCATCTTCTCCAGCACACGCGCGCTGAACGACCCTCCGTGATTGTTGAATCAGTTGAGGTAGGCGACGGGGATCTCGCAGGCGTTGGGATCGTGATAAGACCGGCTGGAAGATATTATATGGAGGGAGTCTTCGGTGTATCCTTGCGGTGGTCACAACCGAGTCACCACCCCCATCGAAGGCTACTAAGGAACAGAGGGAGCTCACCTGACCACCAAGCGAGGATACACGGTGAATCTTGGTAGATTCTTTGGTGAGTATCTCGACCTTTGAACCACCGTTAGAGTGGAGGCACGTCTCTGAATGTGGATGTGTGGTTGTAGGATCACCGGAGCACTCACCGCCTCCGGGGATGTCGTAGGATCAACACCAGCTGCCAGGCGCCCTCCCGCATCACTACCCACTTCTGGTGAGTCGTGTGATCTCTGAAAATTTGTTATAAGATACCTGCAGGCATGAGTGTATACATGAGGATCTTTTGAATAATGTTGATATGTATGCATGCATGCTAGTAGTACTGGGGTTGTATGCACCTGTGTGTTCAGGTGAGAGGTGGTCCAGTGATGTGTTGGCTCTGTGATGAGTGAGTCATGGACAAAAGGCTGACAAAGAGGGTGATGGATCTTTGAGCTTGGTTGTTATTTTTTTCTTTCTTTGATATTTTCTTAATGGTGATGTTCTCCTGACTGTTACATGGGGAGGTATGTGAGTTGTCTGATTCATGTTGAGGATGAGTTATCCAAGGTTTTGGCAGGTATTGTATGAGGAAGTTTGATGAAGGTCTGGGTTGTGTCTTTACTGAGTTGGCAATGAGGGTTAGATGGAGTTAAGATTAGATGCATGAGTAATAGAGTTGCAAACAGTGGAGAGGATTGTTAGAATGGTAGGTTGGAATGGGTTGATAGAAGTTAAGGATCGATAGAAGTTAAGGATCAAGAGTTTTTTTTTAGTTTCTTCAGGATGAAGTTCAGTAAAGGGTATGGAGAACTGGTGCATGGATTCATTTAGTTCCCAACTGATTACTGAAGGTTTTGGGATTGATTAAACTTAATGTGTTGATGATCATATACAGGTGTAGATGGTGGTGGTAATGGGTCTTGATGGTTTAATCTTATTGAGTTAAAGGTTTGATAAAATTAGAATGGGTTTGGGTTCATTTTAGATTCCAAACCGGTGTGATCAAGTTGAGTTAAGGATTATTGGATCAAGTTAGCTCATGGTTGAGTTAAAACCCAATTGTTGGTTAGTGTTAAAACAAGTTGGTTAAGTCTAACAAACTTATTTTGGGTCGGGTCAGAATGACTAATTGAGTTGAGTTAATTAAGTTTGAGATAAGTCCTTGTTCAAGGCCACAAGTTAGATTAGCCAAGTTGGACGTTAGGAATAGCCTGCAGTCAGGCTGTCCCTTTTGAGGGACAGCTGGGCAGCCTGTAGTTACCCGATAGGGACGTATAATATACCGTTGGAAATATAAGGAAAAGATCTTTCCAACGAGCCTTGGATCAACGAAGATGGGTTCCTAGATCAAAATTTATGAGCTGTTCTTTGGGACTGCGCAGTGGGTTCAGGAATTCTACCTTAATATTATTGTCAATATTAATAAATTATTGAAGGGATAGTGAGGATACTAAGTTAAACTTGTGTTCATCAGATATCGATGTGGATGCGTCAGGAGGAGGTTCCGTGGGATTCCAGACTCCGTGATTACAGGTAAGTACTCTTGCCTAGTTTACATATGGTTTCGGGTTTTCTTGGACTTGGTGTTATTTTGTTTAAGTGTGCATGATTTTATTGATATCATGCTTTGTTGATGATTTTGATACATGCATGTCTGTTCACTTGTTTGTTTGGGTTCTGGTGCATGTATGGTTGATTTCGGGATGTTGGCATCCCTAGTGTTAGCTAGTTTTAAGCCCGGATCAGAGGAGCAGGTGAGCTCCGGTTTGAAGGAGAACGTTCGGGGACGGGATACCTTGACGTTCCGGTATTCTATGCCAGAGGGGTGATACTCTGGTTATCACCTTTGTCGGTAGGGTTTGATCTGGCTGGCTATGTCGACATGTGAGAGAAGTGGCGCTACCGAGGCGACAGGTTAGTCGGTAGCGGCCGGATGTTGTGTGTTCTTGTGGGTACATTCGTTGAGTTCTTATTCCGAGCACTGAGGGCTAACATTAGATTAGGGGTCCCTACCGTTGATTAGGTCTTCGTGGTAGGTCTGAGACCCCTAGGATGGGATGACACGAGATGTTGTTCCCATCTGTTTGTTGACATGTTGATTTTATGTTTCTTGATTACATCTATTTCTTTGTGGTCCCTGCAGGGTGCTTACTGAGCTTTCCCTTCAAAAGCTCACTTGCTTGTTTCGCTCTTTTTAGGTCCTGAGGAGTAAGAAGTTTGATTTTGGGGATCATGAGAGGGCTGGGATTTTTGCTGAGGTCGAGGATCTCACTTATTTGCTTCATTCTCGTGAGAGATTGTGTTTCTTTTCTTAGGACCACTGGTAGGGCCTGGATTTGTGTAGGGTATTTTGGACCCTTGTATTTTATTTTGGTGCTACTCGATTTTTATTTTGAGATATTATGGATTATGCTTTGTTATCCGCTATACTTACTTAGGCCTTGTATCCGAAAGTGAGGCTTATCTCTGCTTGGGTATGACCGATCTGCTTACGTGCTCATGGTCCTGATATCCAAGTCGGGGCGTGACAGATTAAAATTGTTGTCACAAGAAAAAACAAGAAAAACAAGAAAAATATTTTATACCACAAAGCTGCCTAACCCATAATTCTCCACCATATAGTTGTCACATATATTATACCACAAAGTTATAAATTTCCATTTAATTGACATCTATACTGGTTGTTTTTTTCATCAATGAATAATATTTGATTACTTTGTTGTGCTTTTCAATAGAAGAAATTGGAGATTATCCTATCATTCTCCTTATTTCCAATACTTAAAGGCTGCGTTTGATACACCAGATAGGATAGGATTATTATTTCAGATTAGATGAGATAGGATGGAATGGGATAATATATATTATACTATCCTGTGTTTGGTAGCATCAGATTAGAAAACTGGATTAAAAATCTTTTTTTATGATGGACGTCAAACTATTTTATTCGGACTATTTTATTGTTTGAATTTTAATATTTATTTTTAAGTTATTATTTATATCATATAGGGCAAATTATCTTAAGGTCCCTGCTACTGTTTGCACGGACCTTAAGGTCAACACACACACACACAACCACCCAAAAAAAATATATATATATAAACAACACCTCCCAAGGACCCCATGGCAAATAGTTCACTATTCAAGGGATGAATAGTGAATTACCTATATCATATATTACAAAATAATTTGTAAATTTTTTTATATTTTAATATTAAAAACTTGGATTTTTGTATCATATTTAAAAATTACAAATTTTAATATTTAAATTTTGTATCATATATTACAAACTTGGATTTTTGAACTTCAAAATTAACTAACTATTAAAAAGTATGATATTTTTGAAAATAATCATTCTTACCTGGGATTATACGAGGACGACGAGGGTAGGCCGTTCGTAACAATCTGACATAATCTCCCCAAAAAGCATGGAATAAGATTTGTGAAGAAACCGTTATCTTGGGATTAGAATCCTGGGATAACTCTTGCATACCAAATACCGGATAATGTATTTGGGATAACAATCCAATCCAATCTCATATAATCCGGTGTACCAAATGCTACCAAATAAATTAAGATGCTAGTTTCTAAATCGCATTGCGATTCCTTGAAAATTAAGATCTTGAGTCGAAGATAACTAATGCTAAGGAAATGTGTTTATATATATTTAAATTGGTGTATAAAAATAAGATGTTAATGAAAGCATCTTTTTACATATACATGACATGTTGATAAGAGTTGGCGCTATGTCTGAATGGAATAAATTTAACATCTATTTAGATATTAGATCTGTTGGTGCTATGTCCTTGTGTTTATACGAACCATAGTATGTGCATATATCATATACAGAGTTTGGCTGAAGAACAGAAACCCTAATTTTAACCATAATTTTAACTTTTGTGCTAATTGTCATTTATGAGATTGACTTACGAATAGAAACCCTAATTTTAACCCTGATTTCTATAACCCAAGTTTCAAACAACACAATCTACCCTTATTTTAGAGACCCAAACACACAAACAAAAAAGCTAACCTGAAATACAAGTAATTCAACCCTACTTACAGTAAGTTGAGGATTTCTTCTCTGCGATTTTTGATCTCTGACCTAAGCGCCATGCTTAAGATCCCCGCCCAAGTCCTCCCAACTATTAAATGGCGCATGGTCTAGCTCTCACCATCGATGGATCACCCCGTTTCCTTCCTCATGCTTCTGTCTCTGTCTCTCTCTCTCTCTCTCTCTCTCTCTCTCTGTCTCTGTCTCTCTCTCTCTCTCTGTCTCTCTCTCTCTCTCTCTCTCTCTCTCTCTCTCTCTCTCTCTCTCTCTCGTGGGCTTTCGAATGGGGAATTGAGAAAAGAGGAAGAAGGGCAAGGGCTGAGAAATGAGAAAGAAGGGATGACATGGTGACTTAATTGATTGCGTGACGCTTACGTGTCAACTTATGCCACTTAGCGATGCCACAGATGCAAGTGATGTGTAAAGATGACGTCCAAGTGGTTACTCCGTAGTCCACATCAGCAATTCCTCGCCGAATTCCCTTGGGTGACCTCCCATTGAAACCAAATTTAAGTTTAGTAACAATTTTGATACAAATTAAATTTAGTATCCAAAATGAGAATTGACCATAGTTTGGTGACCAACTATAATATTTACCCTATTTATGTTCATTAAAACAATGCACCATTTAGTAGCAGATATATCCGATGTTATAGGGTGCATCTACACTTTTTTAGCGATGGATATATCCTTCGCTAAACCTCTAATAATGGAGGATTTAACATCTTTTATACATCAACCCCTATACACATCTAGGGGGCGGAAGTATACATTATAGCGACGGATATATCCGTCACTATAAGGTTTATTTCCTGTAAACCGTATTGGCTAAAATTATGTGAATTTTATTTGTAAAAAGCTATTTATCCATATTAGGTTATATATATATATATATATATATATATATATATATATATATATATATATATATATATATATATATATATAAAGTTAAGTTTTTGGCGCCATAGTGAAGTATTTGTTAAAACAGTTCTAGGGTAGCCGGTCAACATCTAAGAGGTGATGACCGTTGGAGAAGAAGATGTGCTAAGGGTAGAAGATTGAATGAGCTGTGCAAGCGCGCGCACTATCCTTAAGAACTATTTCGTCTCCTCAGAGTAAGTTACTTAGTGCAACAAGGATGTAAGATCCACGAATTTTAGGGTTTATTTTACTTAGAGTTTCTTTTGAGAATAAATGTGTTTATATTAGTCTTTAATTAGTTCACTTCGTTTGGTTAGTTATGGATAGGATGTAACTGAATCTTTTTATTTGAATAAAAGTTTATCCTTTAATTGGTCTCTTTGATTAATTTGTATTACGAGAAGGTTATCTAATTTGAGAATTTATGGTTTCTTATGGAAAGAGAGGGTAAATTGATAAATACCCTAATTAGGGCAAATTGGGATTATTAAGGACCTAATAGTAATTTTTGGACAAATTAAGGACTGAAGAATAATGTCTCTCTCTGGACCAATGCAAGGACCTAGTTATAATATTAGAAGGGGCAGGGACCTAACCAGAATATTGTATCTCTCTCAGACGAGAGGCCTACATGTAAGTTAAATCAAAGAGAGGGACTTAATTGCAAATTCATGATTAAATCATGTAGAGAGAGAGTATTCAAAAGAAACAGATGACCATGATTAAATGATTTAGAGATCGTGAGTAAGTTCAAGGCATGGGTTTTAATCCTGGCGCTCCATCTATTTATTCAATAGGAATTAATATGGGACGTCAATCTCAAACTTAGTTTAAGTTCGAGGCAAGCAGATGGAGATCAAATCGTCCATTTTGATCAGTTACGACAAGTATAGGTATGAACCTACAGTACAGATTAATCCAAGTCGTCCATCTCTAGATATAGATTAAGCTTGAGGCGTTGACATTCCAATCCAATCGTTCAATACGAGTCTAATCGTAGTCGTTGATCTAAGGTAGTGTCAAATACAAGACACCAGGATCCAGCGAAGACCGTCAGATCGATTGCGTCTGATCTGGACCGACTACCAGGTATATTCGATCACGAGGCATGGGAAATAATCTCGTCCGTCCGTCCGGCGCGAGACGGCTTCATCGTCTTTACGCCATGGCTCCGCTGCGTACGCCGTCGTGTGATATTATCCGATCCTGCAATTGTTTAAAAAGGAATTTAAACGAAAGGATAAAGCTTATCCGAGTAGGAATATGCCATCTAGGAACTCCCTGCGAGGTTCTATATAAGGAGGCCCTGTAATCGTTGAGGAGAACGGTTGTGCTACCCTCCCTATGTGACAATTGAGAGGTAGAGAGACAAAAAGGAGAAGGAGAGGAGCGCCGGTAGACCATTGTTGGCCAGAGAACGTTCGCCAGAAGTCGGAGTTTCGAGCAGAAGTTTAAACACAATAGAGAAGCACTGTGAGTAGTTCGTCGGAGGCGCAACCATCATCTCCGATGAGTCCCTCTTTGTCTTGGTTATATTCTTGAAAGGCATGCATGCATGTAGCATAGTGATGGCGCCCGGAAAGAGAGGGAGAGAGTGTTAGACTCTCCGCTATTCTCTGTCGAGGGACTGAGCACCGGAGGATGGAGCTCCGGCGAAGGTAAAGGAACTCAGAGAACCCTTATGATGTTCAGGTGGCCTTCGACGGTCGAAAACCTTGGGACGGGGGCAACTCCGGTCATCCAGGAGACACTGGCGACCACCAAGCCTTTCTCCTCGCTGGCGAGGCAGCCTGGACGGAGTTGATGAACATGAGTTTTATTTTAAAACAGGTTTGATCAAGTATTGAGTTTGATTTAGTGTAAAATAAATGATTGGATTTAATTATAAATTAGATGATTTGGTCGAGTCAAGTCACTTGGGTCTGAACCAGTTTTAAGAAGGTTGGGTTCCAACTGGGTTTAAGAGAGAGTTAAGAAAGGATAATGGGTTGAGTCAAATTCAATCAATTGGTTAAATTAAGTTGGGCTCGAACCAATTTCATTTTTTTTTAATTCAGTTGTGTTCGATCGATTGAAAGTTTTGTGAGTTGATTAAAGATGAGCCTGGTTTTCTATCAACTGGTTTAGTCAATTAAGTTAAGTAAGTTAATTTGGTTTAGTCAAATCAATTCAAAGGACCGGGTCCAACTAAAAGATTGGGTTTAATCAAATTGAGTTCAATCAAGTTAGGTCTATGGGTTGAATCTAGGTTTAGGTTGGGCTTAGCTAGGTTCAGTAAGCCATGTTGGAAAAATAATAATAAAATAAAATATAAAAAAAGGAAGTAAGTGATGGGGCTTGAACCCACGACCTCTCAAACAACATGGAACCTTCTAACCATTAGGCTATGATAGCCTGTGTAATGAAATATTGAAGTTTATTAATTTAACAACTCAACAAAGGCCTATTTAACTAAACCATGGCCCAATAGGAAATAGACCATTTGTATTGAGAATCTAAAGTCAATTATCATCGCTTACATAAACCCTATTACCAGACATTTGCGTGGAGCGTAAGGACACTCCTGGAGGAACTCGGTCTACCGGATAGATTTCCATTAGAGGTAAGTTACTTTTGCCTAGTTTTCTACCCAGTTTTGGGTTTTTTCTTGGCTTTGAATCTTTGTTCATGTTTCTTGTTTGAAAGTGGTTGACATCGTTATTATTGATCGTTCTTGAAGGCACCATGTGTATTGTGTTATTGCTTGATTGCATACACGTATTCGTTCTTTCCTATTTTGTTGAACCCCTATGTTAGTGTATGCTTGTCAATATGCTTGAGATTGCTGAAAATACCATTCTTGTTTATCGGCACGTGGCCGTGGAACCACGTGAGCTTGTGCTCCGTCCGGGTTGGTGTTCTAGTACATCTTGTGTTGAAGATTCTCCAATGAGTGCAGATAAGTTGCGGGCGTTCAGGGGGAGGATACTCTGAACGTCCTGTAGTCCTACTAGGGGGAGGAAACCCTGGATGTCCACCTGTCAGTGGGATGATATCTTGGCCAGGTAATGCGTGCGTTGGGCGCTACGGACTTCGTGGGTGCGGATGTGATTAAGATGACACTGAGAGATGACGTGAAAGAGTTCATGACTATCGCTTGGTGTAGTGATCCTTGTTTATATTCTTGTGTTCTGATATGTTTATGCTTGGATTACTATTAGTTTGATTGTTCCCTTTTGGCTTCATTGTATTTCCCCTACAGGGGTGCTTATTGAGCTTTCCTTTCGAAAGCTCATTCCACTGGATTTCTTCTCTTTCTCAGGTTGGGGGATTAGCTGGATTGATTTCAAGAGCTGCGCAAGAGGTTGGACTAGCTCACCAAGGTTCGAGAACCTCATATGATCTTGAGAGAGAAATTTTGTAGAACCTTTGTATGGCCTAGTCTTGTATAGGGTGACTGAACCCTCTATTAATGATACCGCTGTAAATACATTGAATATTTATGATATTTGAATTTATTATATTGCATGTTTCTTGATACATTAGGCCTTGTATCCTAGTGGAGCTCGCCTCCACTTGGGTACTCTTGAGTCAGGACTGCGTGCAGAGGCCACAGGCTGGGTGAGGGTGTGACAAAGGATCTCAATGGCGTAGCTCTCCCAGGATACAATAGTCTCAAAGTTCTCAGATTCGTGCACATGAATCGGAAAACCGCGAGTGCTCAAGAATTGCTCCGAAAACCAAGAAAAGAAGAAAATAGATCAATGAGGAAGAAGGTGAAAAACAAATTGGTTTTTCTCTCTTTTTCTAAGAAGAAACATGTTGATTTATAGGGATTTTTCCAAATCTTTGATAATGGTAGCAGAGGCTTCATTAGAGGGCAAATCTAAAAACGTTCAATCAATCATCATAAAATCTCATTAAATGCGGAAACATAATTGTCAAAAACCATAGTCTCAATTAAGGACAAGTTCCAAAAACTTTTGAATCAATTAGCATAATATCAAATTAAATGCGAAAACGGAATTGTCAAAAACAAGCTTCTCAAATAAGGACAAATTCCAAAAATGGCTCAATCAACAGTAATATCTTATTAATTGTGGAAAACGAAATCAGTTAGATATTTATGTTTAGACGAAACTGAATTTGATATTTGCACCCCTCTTGCGTGCGCATGTGAGAGGGCCTTTCCACAAAACAAGCTTAAAAACTTTTAGAAATGAGAATATATATATAAGGTGGGTGAAAATTTTCTTCCTATCCAATATGAGACTAAACACTTGAAAGTGTCTTTTGAATATTTTAAAACCAATTTAAACTTTAGAAAAGTCCACAATAAAGCCCAAAAAGAGATGTGCTTCCAACATTGCAAAAAATTCAAAAATTCAAACAATAGTGGTAAATACGAAAGAAGGATGGGAGCATGAGAATATAATACATCAAAATTGCTGTCTTTTGGGCTATGTACCAATCTTTAGGATATATAAGAAGTGACTTATAGGAATTTTGTGAAATGAAAACTTATATTAACCAAAATTTCTTACCATAAATCAGTCATCTCATAATTCACATAATCTCCTAGAAATTTAAGCAACTCTGTTCGAGGTGATAGCTTTAGGCCATGTGCCAAATACTAGAATTCATAAGTGCTCTAGAAAACTTGCCCAAGTTTCCGTAGAAAGCGGCCCCACTGTCACACTTATATAGGTGAATTCATCAGTTGTGAATTGGAATTATACACACCATCCAAAAAGTGGACTATGGAATTCATTAAAAGATAAAACTCATTCTTATTCATTACAATTATACTATACACTATAGAAAATGGACAAACAATGAAATAATGTATCTCCAATCAACCAGTGACTTGTTTTTACTTATATGAACCTATTTCTTGGGTTCACCAATTACATCGGTTGGGCTACCATCATTGTTGATTTTTTTTATAGGCAATAGTCTCATCCCCTACATCTGCAAGAAAGTTCTTTCACATTTATTAATTTGGCTAGAATTTGTCATGTTATGAATTAAAGCAAGTTCTTTCATTTTCTTAAGGCAAAAAGCCATTTTTGGTCCATGTACTATGGTATATTGTTCATTTTGATCCATCTACAATGAAAATATTTAATAAAGTCCTTGTACTTTGGGGTTTTGCTAATTACAGTCCCTAGGGCTGTTGGGCAGTTAGTTGGCATTCGGGTTGAATGCAACCATTTTTTTATTATAACGTGGCAACTTACATGGCATGATATCTAAACCTTCAATATATTTATTTTTTTAATGTTGGCGTCTCATGCCATGTGTCAAAATAAAAATAAAAAATTCTAAAAAAATCCGAAAAAAAACTGGGTACTTACCATTGCATTTTTACACAGGATTTTGTACATTAATCCTAACAACCAACTTGAAAAATTGCTATGAAATGTGATTTTTAAAAAAAAAAATTAAAATAGATTTTCTTATCACAATAGATTTTTTTTCTAATCTTTTCAAAAAAAAAATATCTATTTTTTTGTTGCCAATTTTCTAGGTTGATTGTTGTGAACAAAAACTTGTGTAAAAGGTTAGAGCACTTCACTGAAACAAGTTTTAGAGCTTTTAGAATGAGAACTTATACAAGGTAGGTGAAAGTTCTCTTACCATCCAATGTGGCACTAAACCCTTTAAAGAGTTGAATATTTTGAGACCAAGTTAAACTTTAGAAAGCCTATAATAAAGCCCAAAATGAGATGGGCTTCCAATAATGACAAGAATTAAATGGGCTACTTGTCCTTTAAAAATGCCAAGTTATTTTTTTTTAAAGAGAATAAACGGGTGTTTGAAAGACCACTTTGATCTTAAACCTTAGTTCTCTAGTTTTTTTTAAAGGTTGTTTTGCTCAAGTGACTTGAGTTTAATTCTCTATGGAAGGTCATTTTGTTCTTCTAAGGACTTTAGTTCTTTGAAACAACCGACTATATATATATAAAAGACCATTTTGTTCCAATGACATGGTTTTATGGATGATTTTCTCATGGACTCTAATTGTGGAGCAAGTTTGTTTCGCTCTCAAAGTTTTACACCATAAATATTGAAATATTTTTAAATTTTTTTTTTTCAAAAGTAATTGGCCCTTATCAACACCTAGATGCTAACTCGGCAGCCTCAAGGTCATTTTGGCAAATACTCAAATCCTAAAAAAAAACCAAATAATAAAATTTTCATAAAATATTTGAAAATTTTGGCTTCAATTTGTGGATTTAAAACCTGCTCAAATTCAAGAACATCACTGAACAAACAGAAATATTTATTGTTCATCAACTTATTTATCACACCTTATTCCTTCAGTTGACCAAAATGAGTCCCTCATGATCTTGTTGGTGTTTGACAGTTGACACACTCTCACTTCACAAAACACATGCACAACAATAAGCTCAACTGATAACAAGGTTACAAGAGAGTGACATTAGGAGAATGGCAGCATCTCTTTCATCCTGAGGAGGAGGTGGACTAAAACCTGAATTCTTGCTCAAACTTATCATAACATTCTCCAAACATACCTTCTTTTCAGTTTGTTTACTGCTATTCATGAACTTGCACCTCTTCTTGAATGGCATAGTGTGATCTACTTCTGATCCTTTCTCTAATTTCCTTACTGCCTTCTCTTTGTCCACAGTGATCAAACCAGCGGCAGCCGCCACCGCCCTTCTCGCCTTCCTTTGCCTTATTCCACATGCATTGCATAGTGACTGCACCATGAACTTGAACATCATTCACTCATTCAGAGAGATATATGGAAAGAGAGCTAGAGAGAGAGAAGTGAAAAACCTTAGGACCCTGAGGACCACTCCTCCACAAAGGAGTTTTGGTTGTGTTACAATCAGAGCAAAACCTAATGAAACCCCTTTGTGCATTATTGCTGTTTTCTTGGTTAAGTTGTTGATCTTCAAGTTCTTGTGTGTTTCTTCTTCCTCTTCTACTTCTTTTGAGTATGATCTGCTCAGAGTTCATCATCTTTCTCATGAACCTCATCTTGGAAGACATCCACTTGTCTGGTCTTTCATTAGGCTTCTCATCCACTCCACCAAACCCTAATGATCTATCAACTGTGTTGCTTTGAAATGAAAGTAGATGATGACTAAGCTGGAAGAAGAAACTCAAAAGCTGAGCAATTTAAACAAGTGATCACTGCATGATATATATATAATTCAAGTAGCATTGATCTTGATCATGTATATTGAACTAGCATTAATTCTACATCACTCACCTCTTGTTGGCCTTGACAGTGTTGCTTATGATCACTAGCATTGTTTGTTCCTTGATCTTCCAAGTTGTTGAAGAAGATGGTGCATGGAAATGGAGAGTTGTTTGCATTGAGGAGAATATTGTCATGACTTTGATCTTGATCTTGATCTCCTTCTTCATTTGGGATAGGCATGAAAAATGGAGTCATTCTGACAGAAAGAGAGAGATCAAAGAGAAAGAGAGGAAGGATGAGAAGACCAGAGACCTTTATCTACCAATCAGAGAGTGAGACAGATGTGTGATCAATGTCTAATATCTGACAGAATTGGGTAACTATTCCATTAGTGCTTTGATGGTGTGTTGTTCCATATTTATGATTAAGTTTTTAGTTTTTATTTTTATTTTTTCTCTTTGCACTGTCACCATTGTCTTAGTAATACATGCTCTTTTGGCAGGGAAAAAGGAGAACAAAATACACAAAGGGAATTCATGTGACTGCCTGCTATACTGAGAGTGACACCACACATCACAAAAGGAATTAAAATGAGAAAGTACAATAATATTAATGTCTTTTCATCTTGATTAAAAGTAATCAAAGTAATTTAAATGTCTGATTGGTGCCACCACAAAACACAGCAACTTCTCAATCTCTGGATTTAATTTCTGCAGTTAAATGGACAAGAGGACTATGAGTTAGAAAGTAGATTAATTTTATTGTCTTCATATCGGTTTTCGTATTGCTTAACAAAGATTAAGAATAAGTGAAGATGTATAATTTGTGACTCTACAAAGACAGCAACTCCTCAATCTTCTCTGGATTTACTTTCTGTTTCTGCAGTTAAATGGACAAGAAGGTGTGCAGATCTATCCCCTTTTGCTTTTCTTTTTTCCTTTTTGTTCTTGTTTTGTGAGAGCAGAGACAAAGCTCATAAACTTTTTTCCACAAAGGCCAAGTGGGGGCAATGTCTAGTTGCCAGCTTGTGACTCCTGAATGCCAAATAGAGATAAGATGTCTAAGGTTTTTTTACTGTCACATTCTATCTGAATGAAAACCAATGAATTGATTCATAACAAAGTTCTCATTCAAGTCCTCACTTCATTGAGAAGGTATATACAAAATTTGTTTGATTGTTTTCTCTGTTGTTCTTTAATTTCTCCTGTTTTCTTTATCAATCACAACACACAAAAATTCAAAAAAAAGGAATGCAATTGGTCCATGTTGCATGGATATGCAGTGTCTTTTGTAGCATCTATTTGCAGGTAGACACCCTTTTGAAAGCTACATTTTGTTCCTGTCATGCTCTATAATTGAGTCCTCTCTCTCTCTCTCTCTCTCTCTCTCTCTCTCTCTCTCTCTCTCTCTCTCTAAAAATTCACCGAACCTGAGAATGGTCCATTGGCTGGAAAAGAGAACTCTGCTGGTCCCTGGGTAAAACTTCATGCAGGCAAGAACAGTACTGTGGACATCCCCCAATAAATACTTAAAAATGTTCAGTATCCAACTCAATGAGCAAATCCTACAAGTTCTGCATAATCACTCAATACCAGAAGAAAATTCATAAGATGACAAGAATATATGACTTCAAATTTGGATTTGATCATTCATTAGAAAATTGATTGAATGTTTACATGAGTTTTGACAAAATGCAAAGAAAAACTTAGAATCAGATATGCACATGATACATTATGAAGCCAATCCATTATATGGAAATTTATGATTGGGAGTGCTGAAACAAGTTGCAACTTATACTGCTAGCCAATGAAAGAACTAACTATCCTCTATGCGTTCATGGCTGGAAACAGAAGAAGCCTCCGCCTCGATTCCCTCAACCTTCTCAGTGGCCTCTTTCTTTGACATTCCCCTAAAATAATAAGCTGCAAAAAATATTGTTAGCTCAAACACAATCAAACCATTGCTTACAGTATCTGCTAGCAGCATGTTAGTGAAGCCTTACTAAATAACACATCATGTTAACTGTTTTGAGGTCATAATTTAAATTTTCGGCCGAATCATTGCTTTTCAACCCAAAAAAAAAAAAACAAAAAAACAAAACTGCTCTTTATATCTCAATTTTAATCTACAAGTTCTTCCCTTGCATTATCAAAACTGAAAAATGAATTCCAGTAGCCCCTTATGTAAGAAACATTAGCTCAGAAACCAACATATATAACAACAACAACAACAACAACAACAACAACAACAACAACAACAACAACTAAGCCTCAATCAGATACAGATGTACTGGGCTATAATTTAATTCTCTACCTACATACTTAAATTAGTAAAACCAACATATATAACATCATCATCATCATCATCAACAACAACAACTAAGCGTCAATCCCATACTAGATGGGGTAGGGCCGGTAGGCTATATAGATTCTCTGTCTCCATATCCCTCTATTAAAAACAAGATCCGGCTCAATATGTAATATACATAAGTCCTTCGACGATATCACAAGAAAATGAAAGAACCCTTAGAGTCTCATGAGTCCTGATAAAAAGAGTAAAAAAACCCATTGAAGACAGAAACAAATCAACAAACTTCACCGTTCAATGCATTCAACATTTCTTCAAGCAGTTTGCAGGCGCAAACATCAAATGAGAAAGAAAGATCACATCACACGGTCTGATTAATATCAGTTAGCTGGAAGATATAAGTAGATCGTTAGCGGCCTAATCAATCATTCAACACAGCTTACGCATTTCATCAAACAAATTATAAGCACAATTCATACACATTGGTCACAACAAGATAAAAACATGATTATAAACAAAAATCTCATCTTTCCGAACACCCTGAAAAATCAATAAGAAACGGAGAAGAATGCTAACCTCCGGCGGTAGCGGCGATGAGGAAAGGCAAGGCGCGCCTGAGAAACCTCTTCTTTGGCATGGAAGGAGGTGGGAGAGGAGTGGACGTAGCAGAAGAGTATCTTGGGAAAAGGATGGAAGGAGGAGCTGGATGCCGCTGCTCGGGCGGCGTAGGATGGGCGGGACGTGGAGAAGGTGGTAGGGGGCCTTTGTCCTGCTGCTGCTGCTTCTTCTTCGACTTCCCTGCGACCATGAAACCGAATCAACTCCATTGATTTGAGATAAAGCGAGAGAGAGGGGGAGGAATAGATGGATCAATGGCGAGTACCTTTGCGAGGGTTGCGAGGAGCGAACTGGGGCGTTTGCGGTGGCGCCATCCCTCCAAAGTTCACTGCTTTCTCTTCCTCTTCGTCTTCGAAGACTCGGCGACTCAGCTTCTAACGGGTCGGATCTGTTGTTAGATCACAACAGATCCGACCCGTTTAAATATTATCTCATATTTATTAAAAAATTTATGAGTTTTTTTTAAAATAAAAAAAATAAAAAAATGGCAGCCAAATCAAAAGTCATTCGGTGTAATACCCCAAATGGTCCCTGTGGTTTACTAAAAATACCTTTTAATCCCTCTATTATTTTTTGTCCACAGAACATCCCTATATTTTTTTGTTTCGGGAAAAAGAAGTCCCACACCCTAACGTTCGTGTGTTTTTTTCGTCCGGATAGCTGATGTGGTTTTTTTTATTATTAAAAAAATACTAAAATATTTCATGAAAATTTTAATTCCCATTTAAGATACTAAATAACATAATTAATAACTAATTAATTAAATCCAAACTTTAATTAACTAAACCCTAACATATTACTCTCTCTCCCTCCCCGTCGGCCACCGCCCACCTCCTCCTCCTCTCCCCCGCCGCTCCCCTCCTCCCCCTCTGCCCCCCCTCCTCTCCTTGGTGACCCCCATCATCTTATGTGGGGGAGGAGGAGGAGCTCCGAGGCTTTCTTATCGTCGGGAACTACTGCCATGATGTGCTATTCCGAGATGGTGTGGTGGTGGGAGAGGAACAAGGAGGGGCAGCCTTCTTCGTCTTCATTGTGTTCGATTCCTTCTTGCCTTCTCACTCGCAAGTCTTGGAATCATCCTACGTCGCCAAGGTCGGGGCCGATTTCGCTTACACCACATCACCACCCACCGATTGTCTCCGCTACCGCCGCCACCACCCTCTTC
The DNA here is from genome assembly GCA_026586065.1 of Dioscorea zingiberensis. Lineage (NCBI taxonomy): Eukaryota > Viridiplantae > Streptophyta > Magnoliopsida > Dioscoreales > Dioscoreaceae > Dioscorea > Dioscorea zingiberensis. The sequence goes on along the minus strand of CM048818.1, from coordinate 80,196,847 downwards.
CATGCCCATTTCCCTTCTTTGGTTACTGTCGAGATAGCTGATCGCGTCCTCAAGCGGGTTCACGCTTGCGATCCTATACTCCCTTCCGATCTCCCGGTTTCCAATTCCGATTAGGCCTCGCTGTTGGGGTTGGAGGGGAGATCCTTCCACGTACTCTGTCTCGCTTGATTGACCTATGCGGTGTGGTCTTTGTGGATGCCCAGTCTCGTATCCGTGTCTTTGATCCAGCGGGGGGAGAGGGAGAGGAGGGGGGTGGCGGGAGAGGAGGGGGCCAACAGGGGGAGAGGGAAAGGAGGAGGTGGGCCGCATGCGGCGGTCAGCAGGGAGGAATAGAGAGTGATAGGGTTAGGGTTTAGTTAATTAAGGTTTGGATTTAATTAATTAGTTATTAATTATGTTATTTAATATCTTAAATGTGGATTAAAATTTTCATGAAATATTTTAATATTTTTTTAAAGGTCAAATACCCAATTTAGTCCCTCTATTATAAGGATTCGGCCTTTTGAGTCCCTCTAATATAATTTAATACTTTTTGGTCCCTCTAATATCCCGGACATGTAAAATTAAGTCCCTCTCCAGACGGACGCCTGCTTTTCCACGAATGAGCCGATGTGGCATTTTTCCTTATTTAAATATTATTAAAAACTAATAAACCTTTTGTTGTGGGTTTTATTGAACCGCGGGTCATGGATCCAAATCGGATCCGCACCCGATACCTAATTCCCACCACCCCAGCCCAGTGCCTTAGATCACGCGGGAGAAAACCACCATTGCGAGAGCGCCACCCCCGCCGGCGACCACCGACTCCAACCACCACCCAACCACCACCTACTCCAATCATAAATTCTAAATCACGAGAGTGTTGCCCCCAGCCGGCGACCACCACCACAAGCTATACCATTGATGAGAACCGAGGAAACTTGATGAGAAGCCTTGATGAGAAGTCTTTCAGTGGCCAAAACAAAGAAAAAACCCTAGATTGGGAAGTTTAAAGCCTTATTTTTGTATACAAGGATTCTAGGATGATTGATTCTAAATCAAGTTTTGTATTTTCTTATACTTATTAGTCTTAAGCACCAAATTAATTCTCTCTCTCTCTCTCACAAACCCAATCCGAAAATACCCAAAATCTGTTGAAACCAAATGAAATTAAAATACAAACATAACAACAATTGATCAAACAATACAGTCTTACACCAAATGAAATATATTGCTCAAACACCAAAATACATATACATTTTACACCAAATGAAAACAGAAATTGTGAAATGTAAATACAATTAGGACCAAACAAGTATAACATCCATTGATCAAACAATACACTTTCACACCAAATGAAACCAGAGGCCTCTACAAATTAAAATACATTGATCAAGCAATGCAGTTTTACACCATATTTTTTAAACAAGAGAATCAAACTTTGATCAAACAAACCTGCAATCATTGCTTAAAACTGTAATCTTAAGCACCAATCAAAAGCTTAACAAACTTGCAGTTTTACACCAATCAAAAGCTTAACAAGTACAACATCCATTGATGAAACAATGCAATTTTACATCAAAAATGAAACCTCGAAAGTACGCTTTTGACCATATAAAATAACAACAAGGCACGCGATTACATTGACCGATAAAATAACAAAACCGGTACATCCATGAGGTTTGATACAAAAAAAGACCATGCCATCCAAAGCAAAAAAATCCATAACCAACTATTTCCCATGCCATTTAATTCAGTTGAGGGTTTCCTACAATTGCATCATTTGTCATGCTTTGCTGTGTTGAGGGTTGTGGAGCTTCAAGTGCAGAGGTGCTCTGTTGACTAATGATTTCATTCTGTTTCTGCCTTTTTTCCTCAGCCCTTCTTGCCTAAACATTAGAGCATAGAAGAATAAATCAAATGAAGGTCAAACATATGGTAAGATGGGTACAAACTCAAATATATATATACCAGCAATTTACTGACAGTGATGAAGGAACTAGGATGATTACTTTCCCTGCCAATTATAAGTCCACCAGTGTGAGCACCCTAGACCATGCAAGAGAGAAAATTCAACAATTTTTAAACAAGACTTTGCACAAATATCTCAAAAAACAACAGGATTATAGACATTGTATCATAATTTTTCAGCTTTTGATTGAACTGCTTACTCTTAGAATATTTATTGGACCATAACAAGCAGTATCACATTTCCTCCTCCCTTTGGAGACAACTACTTTCTGCTTCTTTCCCTTATCTGCACCTTTTCCTTGATGATTTATCTGCTCAGATGAAGCAGCATCAGCAGGACAAGCATCAACAGGACAGGTTACTGAAGTTGTATTTTTTGGAGGGTTATCATTGGTAACCTACGAAAGAACAACAAATTATTGAACACCACTAACAATTAGAATGGAAAAATAATAGTTGGGTATGGAGTGCTAGTACTTACAGATGCTTTGAATTTTTGTGGACAACTCCTCCTATTGTGACCTTCTTTTTGCAAACTTTGCATTTGAACACCCTACCTGCCCTAGACAAGGATGTTTTGCTATTGTTTTTACCTTCTAATGCCTCCCTCTTCCTCTTCTTTTTAGGTCTTCCAGGCATCCTCTTGGGCATAGGAGCTTGTAAGGGACCTTCTTCACTTGGTGGCCAGAATGCCCTGCCTTTCAGTGGGTGGACAACATGTTTGTATGCCTTCAAGTAAAAATCTTTACTAAACCATTCAGAGACATAATCAAGTGGGTCTGCACCTCTAAAAGCAATGACAGCCAGTGCATGCTGACATGGAACCCCAGATTTATTCCATAGCCCACAGGAGCACAGGTGGTCTGCTAACATGACAACAAAGGCTTCCCTTGCATGCAGCCCTAGATTATCATAATATACTTCATGACTTGAAGCCCCATTCCACTCTACAAGCCATTTTGCACTTTTTTTTCTCTCCTTTGCAATTTTGGAAAGTATGTTTGGCCCATAATCACATTGCCATTTTCTAAATGTAATTCTTTTAACAACAATTCTAGTCATAACATATTGTCTTATATCTTCTAGAAGAGAAATAATGGGCTTACACCTAGCATCCAAAAGCACCCCATTAAATGTTTCACACATATTGTTGTCTATGACATCACACTTTACCACATCGTAGAAAAAGCTTTGGCACCAACCCTGGATTGGCCAATTCTCTATCAATTCTTGCACAGCCTCGCTTCTCCCCCATTCAGTTTAGCCATTTCATCCAGATTTTTTTGCATTTCAGGCTGGCTGGTGGACCTGGCAACCCTCCAAAATTGGAACTGCATCTCTTTTCCTGGGAATTTTTTCCCCCACCTAGCATAAATGTGTCTTGCACACATTCTGTGTTCAACCAAAGGTAGAAGAACATTGACTGCATGGATTAACCCCTACAAAGAAGACAATAATAAAACTCAAATGCATATCACTGATTATGGAAATAAGATGCCTATTTTTTATTACAAAAAGTAATGACTATTGCTTACCTTCTGCATATCACTGATTATGGACCATCCAAGGCCATCTCCAATGCACAGATCAATCTTCAAGTGTTCAATGAACCATGTCCAAGACTCAGTTGTCTCCTTCTCCACAATTGCCCATGCTATGGGGAACATCTGATTGTTCCCATCCCTCCCAACAGCTACCAATAGCTGGCCCTTTAATAGACCCTTCAAAAAACAGCCATCAAGACCTACTAGTCTCCTACAACCACCAATAAACCCTTCCCTTACTGCTGTTAGACAAATATATATTTTCTGGAAAATAGGTATTTCATTTGGGCCTTGTCTCTCAGATACAACTTGCACATTACTTCCAGGGTTTGTTGCCTTTAACTCTAATGCGTAGTTATTTAAAACTCTGAAATCCTCAATGAACCGCTTCTTCAACCTTTTCGTGACCAAAATCTTGGCATTTCTACAGACTTTGTTGGTGATGAACACACCCAGCTCCTCCTCACCATTGCCCTTAGATGTCGAGGCCTAATAAAGGGCATGGCAAAGAATTACATCACCATATCTTCTAGCAATAATCGAGGTCAGAACTCTTTATTCTTAGTAGCCGCAAGCAAGCGTGGAGTGCTCGAGACATAATTCTTAATAAAGGAACTGCTTTTCTTGCAGACCGCACTCATGAACAGAGAGGATCAACCATTTACACCCTTTTGCGTAACACCCAAAATTTCTAACCCTTAATGCATCATTTTTTATGTACTTGAACTCAAAACCTTCCTAGTTGAAAATTCAACTAATTCCTTCTTAAATAAGCTCAGGTCTTTTAAACCTTAGATCTAAGCAAAAATCTCCCAAATGTCTACTAGGATCATGGATATTCCTATTGAACTGTGCCTCCTTGCATCATCCGTGACGTATCTTCAATCGGTATCAACATAGCTCCCTGGATCTGATGAGGAAATATAGTCACTTTCATAACCAGTGACCTTCTCATTATCAATAGTAGGCCTCACATTGTCTCCAACATCATTAACTTGCCCTCCATCTCCAGCCATTTCATCAGGATTATTAGCATTTTCTTCCTCCTCTTGACCATCATCATCTTGCAAGGTATCCTTCATCTGCACATATTTTCTAACCTTGGCCCTAGCCTCCTCTCTTTCCTCATCAGGATCTGAATCATATTCTAAAATGGCACATGGACCAATCTTTCCTCATCATCATTATCCGACTCACCCTTGGTCTCATTACTCTTATTGTTCTCAAGATCCATCATTGACCTCATTACTCTCATTGTTCTCGCATCTCATTGGCCTCATTAATCTCATTGTTCTCAAGATCTTATTGACCTCATTAGTCTCTAATCGCTCGCAAAATTGATTGGTCTCATTATTCTCATTGTTCTCGCATTTCAATATCGACTATGTAGTAACACCTCCGCAAAATATTCCTGTGGATCAACACCTACCGAAGTCAACATAAATATCTCACACAAATGTTTCTTCAAATGCTCAACTACATGTAGAACCCCAAGATCATCGAGATACTATTGAATGTCCCCCTCATCAATATAAAACAAGTCCAAATTTCTTCTTTATATCATAACCCAAGAACTTGAGGTCTCCTAACATATCCCAAAGAGTGTAATTTATCCGGTCAAGAGCAAGTTCATCCACCTTTCCATTGATATACTTAGCCTCCCTTCTTTTACCAACAATCCCCCATGATGATATCTAACAGTAAAATCAGCCATACTGTGCTACATAACAAATAATTCCAAAGTAATAAGTGAAATAAAAAATTTATAGAGCATCTAATTGCTATGATACATAACATAACACAATAACATCCATTAATTCAGAGCAACAACAACAAATTATTTTATTTATTTGTTCAAACAACACCAAAAGCACCCAAAATCAACCAAATTTTTCTACATAGCAAATAATTCCAAAGTAATAAGTGAAATAGAAAATTTCTAGAGCATCTAATTGCTATGATACACAACATAGCATAATTCAAAAGTAACAGAATTCAACATCCATTAATTCAGAGCAATAAATTATTTTATTTATTTGTTCAAACATCACTAAAAGCACCCAAAATCAACCAAATTTTTCTACATAGCAAATAATTCCAAAGTAATAAGTGAAATAGAAAATTTCTAGAGCATCTAATTGCTATGATACATAACATAGCATAATTCAAAAGCAACACAATTCAAACTATTAATTCAGAAAGCAACAAATTATTTTATTTGTTTGTTCAAACAACACCAAAAACACCCAAAATCAAATCCAATTTTTTACAGAGCAAATAATTCCAAAGAAATAAGTGAAGTAGAAAATTTTCGTGAGCATCTAATTACTATGATACACAACATACACAATTCAAACTATTAATTCAAAGGTAAGTGCAACAAATTATTTTATTTATTTGTTCAAACATAACCAAAAGCACCCAACTAATTCCTTCTTAATTAAGGCTAACTAGTTCCTTCTTAGTTAAGACATACAATGTTATTACTAACCTGTTTGTACTAGTTGTACTTAATTAACTTTGTGGTTGTTTGTTTTTTAGGGTTTAGGGTGGCTTAGAAGGCATCAACCAAACAAGAGTTGTAGGATCTATGGCTTTGGTTATTCAATAGAATTTTTACTGACAGAAGTGCATCTTCTTAATTCTTATATTGAGAGGAGTTGACTTTCTTTTAGAGCAACCTAATTTTTGCAGAACTTGTTTAATATTAATACTTGGAAGAGAATTATTGGTGTTATCATGGGACCTGTTAAGTACTTGTTAGCTTAAAATTAGTTGTTTTCAATTCATCAAGTATATATCATCATGCATACTCGTGATTAATTACTATGGTTAGAGAAAAATGGGACATGCATGACCATTTTAAATTTTCGTGGCACATGCATCAAAGATAAAGATGGATTCCTAGTGGACAAGTTGAGGACCCTACATTGTAGAACGTGGCATCAAACAAAGATGTGGCATCAAACACCACGGGTTTCATGTGGTCCTTCCTTCCTCGTGACAAAGTCAAAACCCAAGGTAGGCGTGGTCCCCATTATGCTTATCACAATGCACACAATGCACGCATTTCAGAGAATAAGTATACCAATGTTATTCCGGGCGCTGACGCAGGGAGGGACCCGGCCAATTAGTAGGAATGAAACAATCGCCTAGGGTCACTGGAGTCTGCTGGAGGTCGGAGTCGGTGTAGCTGGAGTTTGTGGTGGTTGGGTGGTGGTTGAGTCCTGTGGTCGCTTACGGGGTGGCGCTCTCGCAATGGTGGTTTTCTCCCGCGTGATCTAAGGCACTGGGCTGGGGTGGTGGGAATTAGGTATCGGGTGCGGATCCGATTTGGATCCGCACCCGGTTAGTAAAACCCACAACAAAAGGTTTATTAGTTTTTTAATAATATTTAAATAAGGAAAAATGCCACATCAGCTCATTCGACGGAAAAACAGACGTCCGTCTCGGAGAGGGACTTAATTTTCGCAATCGGGATATTAGAGGGACCAAAAAGTATTAAATTATATTAGAGGGACTCAAAAGGCCGAATCGTTATAATAGAGGGACTAAATTGGGTATTTGACCTTTTTTAAAAATAAAAAAAAGCCACATCAGCTATCCGGACGGAAAAACACACGGACGTTAGGGGGAGGGACTTCTTTTTCCCGAAACAAAAAATAGAGGGACGTCCTGTGGACAAAAAATAATAGAGGGACTAAAAGGGTATTTCTAGTAAACCACAGGGACCATTTGGGATATTACACCAAAGTGATTCTGTTAAGGATAAACCCTACCGCTCAAACTTCTCAATAGTAATGAAAATGTAACAAGGCTCAAACAGCCATTCTAATTCATTCAAGCAACAAGACTGAGTAATTCATCAAGAGGAAAAAAAAACTCCAGTACTAGAGGAATTCATACAAACAAGACAATGAAATAAAAGATAGCCAAGGCTACGAATAACCCCCTTGAGCCGGAACGCTGCTTCGTCGTAACCACCCTTGTTGCCGTCTCTTTCTCTTCTCGCGAGGTTTAGGGCTTCACTCTTTGCTTCACTGATTGGATGCCCCTCCACTAAGAGTAGCGCCCTTCTTTAACTCCTTCCCCTAGCTATCCATCACGAAACCCTCGAATCTTGGATTCCTTTTGCTTGCTTGCATACCGTGGCCGACGCTGCAAGGTCTTGGTCCCCATGACCTAACTTGATTCCTTTCTCCCTGGCACCCTTCTGCCACGCATCTGAGTCCGTTATGCCATTTCCCTTCTGATGCTCCTTTTGACTGGTCATTGCCTTCGATGGGCGTAACCCGGTTGGTCATTGTGAATGATCTGAGGTGCTTGTAAAATGGCACTGGGTTGAATCAGCGGCCCAGTATCTCAGTTGTTAAACAAGGTGGAGGGACTGAAGAGCTCCCTGGATCGCTATGACAGGGTTTAAGCAGTCATATATGAAAAACCGGATAGATACGAGCCTCGGGAGGGAGCTGAAGTTTATAAACCACTGGTCCTATTTGTTGGATGACCCGAAAGAGTCTGAAGTAGCGCATGGCCAACTTGTGGTTTTTCCGAAGATGAATTGAAAATTGCTAATAGGGTTGGAGTTTGACGAAGACCCAATAGCCAATCGCGAACGAGACCAGGGCTACAAATAACCCCCTTGAGCTTGAACAATGGCTTACCGTAACCACCCTTGACACCGTCTCCTTCTCCCCTCGCGAGGTTTAGGGCTTCACTCTTTGCTTCATTGATTGGACGCCACTCCATTGAGAACAAAGTCGTTTAACTCCTTCCCCCAGCCGTCCATTATGAAACCCTCAAATCTTGGATTCCTTTTGCTTGCCCGTGTGCTGTGCTGATGCATGTCTTGGTCCCCATGAGCTAACTTGATCTCCTTTCTCCTCGGTACACCGCCACGCCATTGCGGTCCGAGTCCGCATTCATTTCCTTTCTGATGCTTTTTTTATCGGTTGTTGCCTTCGATGGACGTAACCCGATCGAGTATTACTTTGCATGGCAACCTTTATGGGAAACGCTCCTCTGCTGGGAAACATTACAGATTCCCATATACAAGCACGCATAATAATATTAATTTCAAATTTTATTATCACAAGACACATATTTAATGATTCTCAAATTTTATTATCATAGGACACATATTCAATGATTTTTCATCCCTCAGTTCTCATGTAAACAATTTTTAAATGACAAATTAAGATCAAGAAGAGAGGAGATAAAGAAAGAAAGAAGATAAAAAAAAACATAAACGTTAGAATAACGTCGGATTAAGATTGGAGTGTACCTAGAAAACAATCAGGAGACTTAGATTACTATCAATAAAAAAAACTTATTTCAACCTCAAATCTTAATCTTTCATGACAAGAATTTTGAGCTTTAAAAGACCGAGATGAAGCAGAGTGTTAGTGCAAATGCACTAGGATTGGCAAGTATTTGACACAAGTCCAAGCCTCTCTCAATCCGGGTGCAACCCAAGCATTAAAGAAGATGTTGATCGATTCCATTGGCTTGGAGACTCCATTCTCGGAAGGAAACATTATCAAAGGCTGACTGAAATCAAAGCTTGAAGACTCCATCAAAGGCTGATTGTTTGAAGATTGCATGCAAATGCATGCATGTTGATTGGAGGTCCCATGCAAGTGGCTACATGATTGTAGCTGATTGATGATAAGATTGGAGGCTATATTTGGCAACTAATATGTGATTGATGAGGTGATTAATGCATGCCAAATTATGGTCACATTTGGTGGTGACCAATATGGAATGACAGGCCAAGCTGTGGTGAAACAAGACCAAGTGTGGAAGGAGATTGGTGGAGTCAATCTACAGCTCAACCTTGCATGAAGGTTGATTGAAGATCTCGCGCCATGGTGGGGTGCGACTGTGATGGGCTGAGTACGTGACGGGGAGGTGGATCGGCTAGTTGCGTTGGTCAAGATCAAGTGGATCCGACGAAGTAGACTCAGAACTCAACCAGGAGGGTTGGAGGTGTGTCGAGGTCGAAGAGCAATGGATGTTGTAGCCTTTGTCGGCCTCATCACCGGCCGCTAAGCATGCATTTAGTAGTTGCAACTAGGTTACAACGGCTAAATGTGGAAGGAGTCCAATTTAGCAGTTGCGGAGATTCGGAAAATCCTAAAGATAGTAGCTGTGTTATGAAGGCATGGAGGCGTCTATATACGACCAGGACTTAGAGGATTAAGGTGAGCCGACTAGAGTAGTCCCTCGGAGAAGGGTGATAATGGTCATTGTCAATCAAGAAGTGGGTGATTATGATAGATTGAGTGAGAGAGACTCTTGTACTCCTGTCTTCCCTACACTTTATTGGATTGTCTTCTTCGAGCTAGGCCCCCCAAACATAGGCTTGGTTAGCCGAATTGGGTTGCCAACTTCCTTGTCTCCTGTGTGTGTGATTTTCTTTGCTTAAGTGTGTGTGAATGTGTTTGAGAAACCCTGTGAGCTGTTAGTTGCAATTTGTGTTGCAACTTATTTTACAACAGGCGACAACCCTAGCCTACCCGACAAAACTTACACAGAGCTTTAAGAAGAGGATGATCTCTTTGGAGAGGATGAGGACCTTGTGATAAGAGAATGGAAGATCACCCTTCAAGTGGGTGTAAGCTCCTAAAAACAAAAGAGAGAAGAGAAAGGCTAGGAAGGGAGAAGAAGAATCAGAGGAGAGAGTATCTGTTAGTAATTCATTCCATCCTCAATTACAATGCATCACTTAAATGGCATGAGACCAATGAAAGTGACATCCAACCACCCTCGAGAATCACAAAGCCAAGAAAATATCAAAGCCAAATATAAAAGAAACATATCTCATTCTCAGCACACAAAACCATTTAGCCAAGGAGGCTTCTTGATGGGGCGTTTGGGCCTTCCAGTCCCAGCCTCTACAATGGGCTCCTCTTCAACCTCCTCAGCAGGCTTAGGAAGACTCCTTTGGACTAGGTCCATAGGTTACGAGGAGGTCGTATCACCTTGGCTGCTATAACTAGGTTTTCTTGGAAGTAGTAGACATTAAGAAAAGGAGACAATCAGGTCTTGGACTTCAGAAGAGGAAGAAGGGGAGAGGGTTGTGAAGAAGGGGCTAGAACTATTGTGGAGGAGCCGCAAATTTTCAGATGATTGGCTAGTGAGCTGCAGTGAAGAGAGGTGGTGTTGGAGCTGCTATCCTACTGGTGAGCGGCTGAAAAGAGGGAGATTGCTAGTGAGAGGGGAGAAGGGATGGCTGTTGGGTAAGTATATCTACATATAAATCAAACTTTTCACGAACTTTAAATCTTCGAATGGTGGTTAAACGGGTAGGAAGTTGTGGGTTTATTCAAAAACTCTGCAAGATCTTGTATGTGGATCATGTTTCGTTACAACCTTGATGATTGAAGTGATCCTTTTACCATGCACTTCAACTGTTCGATGTAATGCCTTAAATAATTTTGTTAGCCAAGTGTGATGTAGGGTTCGCAACATAGTTGAAATGTGAGATTCTACTAGAATTGGTTTCATAACCTGGCAATGATCCACATTATTCCTTCTGGCAATTTACCAAAATGGTCGTAGGCCATTTATTTTATTATTTTTTTAGCCATAGCTTGAAAATATTTGTTGAAATAGTCTTGGGTTGCCCAGTCAACAACCAAATTGCTGACTATGATACCTAATCGGCATTCAAAATGTCGATTAGCTCCAGAGACCTCATTTTTTGCTCTTCGGAGCTAATCGGTATTTGAAAGACCGATTAGCTTCAGAGAGCTCATTTTCGTGGTTTGTGGAGCTACTCGGCATTTCAAAGACCAATAGCTCAAAAGAGTTCACTTTCATGGTCTCTAGAGCTAATCGGCATTTGAAACACCGATTAGCTTTAGAGAGCCCGTACATAGTTTGTGGAGCTAATCAGTCTTTCAAAGACCGATTACCTCCAGAGAGTTCATTTTCATGCTCTATGGAGCTAATCGGCATTTGAAAATCATTTTCTTGGTCTTTGGAGCTAATCGGCGTTCCATGTGCCGATGAGATCCCTAAATAATAGTTTATTATTTTTTTATTAGCCTAGTAAGCATTATAACTGCAGATTAGGCAGCGTGAGGGCCATTTTGGCAATAAAATTAGACCTTGGGCCAAAAAAATAATAAAATAAATAGCCTAGGCCATTTTGACAAATTGCCCTATTCCTTATAAAATATGTTCTTTGGTTGGTTTACTTTATCCTCATACTCTTTACATCCTTTTGATTTGTTGTTTTACTGAAAAAGCAAGTGTTTTGGGTGTTTGGATGTCATTCACTTATGAACACATGATGCAACAATGACATCATTGTTAGACTCTTTCCTCACTTTGGTTCATTTTAGGCAATGGAGCTCCGCTATATATATTCTTTCCCTTTTAAGCTGACAGAAATTCAGAACATTAGTTTCTAGTCTATCAATATTTGATTTCTCCATTTTAGAGTGGACTAGTCTATCAAAGCTCGTTAGTACGATGGTTCTTTAATCAGGACCACAAAGTACAAGCATTGCAATTTTTATTTTTATTTTTCAAATGGATGATGAAATTAAGAATTTTAATGATATAACAACATCATACAAGTAGCCATTAAGTTAAATAACATATGATCTAAGCAAGGTTCGAGTTCTTCTGTTGGGAAATGTTCCATTCCTTCCAAGTAAAAGTTGAGAAAGTTAGAATAGAGCAATATCTGTGTTTCTGGTACCAAAATGTATCAGTCAGTCTTGTTACAGAAACGAATTCATAATTATTGCTCCTGGGTGCTTATGAAATATGTTTCCCAAATTACATGGATTCCAATGTTAGAAATTGTTGGAATATTTATTAGGAAAAAACCCAGAAAAGATATAACGAAGATTAAAATACTTATCTCTGAGAGCCGAGATGATCTAAAGATGATGTCTTTAGAGAAGAATTACGCCCCCTCACGCATAGGGCTTTACTGGGGCTCTTCTCCCAAGATTCAACCCTTCTCTTTCTCAAACCCCTTCCCTCGGTGCGCGTTGGCCGGGTTCTCCCAAGATTCAACCCTTCTCTTTCTCAGACCCCTTCCCTCGGTGCGCACTAGCCGGGGTGTCGAATCTGCTCACTGTCTTTATTACAGCTCAAAGAAAGTTCGAGGAAAATCAAGAAGAGTTCTTTGTGTGTTTTTATTTTGTATGTTTTGAGAGAGGTGGATCCTCTATATTTATAGCCTCTTCATCTCTCATGAAGAAGGATACCTATCATAATCTTATTCAAACTCAAATTGAGTTTGAATAGGATTACTACTAAGTTTGGATAGGATTAGTTCTAAATTTTGAATATGATTATTAGTCAAAAAGATAAAATCAAATCCATAAAATATTATTCAAAATTTAAAACAAAAAAAAGAAAATTTATCCATAATTTCTAACATAAATTTTCTAGCAACTCTTTCATATAAAGAACCTTCATATGCATGTGGTCCTTGAATCTATCTTGTTGTATTGCCTCTCAATAGTTTTTGTTTTTTTTTGACAAGGATGAGCCCAAATCAGGACATACCCTGATTCAGGCTATATAAAAAACAACCAAAAAAACATACTAAAAAACCCTTAAGCTTTAAAACTGCAGCCCAGCTTCTAGCACTGCTTTTTCCAGCCATCTTGGCTTGTCTTCTCCCCTATGATATAAGGATATTTCAGGGTTTGATCTTCCATGTTTAGCCAGTATGTCAGCAAGTATATTAAGCTCCCTCGGACAGTAGCCGATCTCCACTCCATGGTTGTTCTCCATGAGCCTCCTTATGGTCTGAATTTCATGTGAGAATCTCCAAGTAGCCTGCACATCCATACCATTGATAAGTTCAACAATTGTGAGACAATCAGTTAAAATTCTAGCTGGAACTAGGTTGAACTCCTCAGCAATGGGTCCATCATAGCAGAATCTGCCATCATTTCACCAACACTAGAATCGGATAATCGATGCAGCTCCTGCAAGACAAACTGAATCAATTCCTTTAATCACGATAAATCCAATACCACCTAAAAGTGAATCAGCAAACCACGATGCATCACAAAAAACAGTAATTGTATTGTTGCAAACAGCAGTGTTAAGAAACTCCCTTATTCTTCCTTGGTGTCTGCACATGTATTCCTTAGAATTTTGCAGTGCCAATTTACAGATTTGCTCAGCCTGCCATCTTTTGTTATTAAAAACAAGGTCACATCTGGCCTTCCACAGGGCCCATGCACAGGTGGCTATCAAAGCCTTGTAAGCTTGAGTGCTTTGGTTCCCATTTCCAAAGAGGTTTACCAGCCATTGACCATCTAAAACATTTGTAATACAGTTGGTTCTTGTAAGGTCTGAAATAATTCTCCAACATTGCCTAGCCAATCTGCAATTGTTCATAATATGATCAATAGTTTCTAATTCAATCTCACAGAAGGGGCAAGGTGCCTGAGGTCCAATTCTAAGATTATACAGCATTCCAAATGTAGGAACTCTACCATGTAGGAGTCTCCAAAGGAAGGTTTGAACCTTTGGCCCCACAGGTAACTTCCATATTTTGTTCCAACCCTCCCAACTCTCATTCTCAGGTATAGAAGCCTGATTGAGATGATGATAGACACTTCTAACTAGTTTACCAGCAGAAGCATTAGGAAACCAAATCCAGTGATTGGTGTACTGCCTCTCAATAGTTGATTGTAGGACTCTGACAACAGTTATAGTTTATAGATGCCATGTCTTAACATATATTAGCTTTATTTCTTGGGCATCTCTAATATGATTCTTATATTCGCATACTTTTCTCATGGTGATTATAAAGGTAGCATATTTTGTCATAAATGACCAGTTGACTTTATTTTTGATTGTAGCCTATTTTGTCATAAATATAAAGGTGGCCAATTTAGTGTCACTAAATTAATTATGCTCGCTTAAAAATTCGACTCTGAAACCGAGGATCGAGCATTGTGTTTGACATTTTGACTTGCAAAGCTAATATTCTAACTCGAGAAACCAAGATTGACATTCAGACTCACGAGGATGACATTCTGACTGGGGCAAACGAGGCTGACAATCTGACTTGAGGCCAACAAGGTAAAACAAATGGTCATAGAATATCTGGTGACTTAAATTTTTTTTTGAAATGATTCTGATTCAAGGGATATATATTACTTTGATTCCTCAGGATATTTGGTGTTTTGCTACGTTATTCTGTTTCGTATACTTCCATGCATTTTGATATAAGGTTTCAAAAAGTGCATTTTGGCAAAGTAAATTTTAATATTTTCATATAAGTGAGCATGATTTAAATGAGTTTTTAGTGGACTACTTACTAGGTTGTCAAGCTTATGATGTGGTTGTTGAAATTTTTCATATCAAGAGTAGTAGACTAGTGACTAGCTTGATGAGGGGATCATCCAGTAGTACTGTGGACACCAAGGTAGCTTGTTGTTGTCCGTTTAACACTTGTATTAGATTTGAACTTCTATATAATGACCTTAATATTTTGTAAGAGTAATTGCCTTAAAGTTCTTGTTGTTTAGGTTTTGTGCTTAAGTTCGGGTAGAGGTTTTCAAGGTTTTGCAGGTTTATCGGGTTACATCCAGTGAGCATGTGGTCGCTTTTGTCACCGAAAATGTAGATTCGGATCCGGGTCATGTGTATATATGGAGGGACTTTGCTAAATATATGGTTCCGAAGAACCAAGTTACCGTCATGAGAGATATGAAGCAGAGACTTGGTGGGGGTCTGAGACTGGTGTGGCTCTGTTGGCCACCCAAACAGATGTGAGCTCTGAGACCTTGTTGTACCAAATCCATATGTAGAATTTTCTGGAGGAGTTATCTTTTGTGAAGAACTAGCCCAGCACAAAGTTGCGAGTCATTTTTTGTTTGGAGTTCGGAGAGAATGTAGAGATGATAGGGAAGTGGAGAAGGGGAGAACATGTTATAAAGCATTCATTGTTTTCTGGAATTCCCCCAACTTAATTTGTTGCCAAAATTGCAGAACCTTCTTCTACTCTTTTATTTGCATCTCTATATGCTGGCCGGGTTGGTCAAAAAGCAAGTCAGCTGATGACTTTTGTAACGGTGGACATATGAATCAATAAACTTTGTTAATACAACTATCACCCCACCAATAAACTTTGGTATGCTGGTCCCTTGTTATGAGATTGGGGGTTTTTCCTACGGAACATCGGGATCGAACCTGACGGGCCCATGTCTTAGAGGCTAACACTTTATTTTATTTTATTATATATATATACTCTATTTTTCACTTCTCGAGTTTATTATTTTTATTTTTAACATGTACCATAAAACCCCCTATATCGGCCGGTGAACGCCACATGTCCACAGGAAGAAACTCACTGATCGACCCCGACCTCTCACCTCAGACGCATACAATCCACGAGTGAGAAATTCACTCGCCCCAACACACACACACACACACACACACACACACACACACACACACATTTATTGGGGCGAAGACTCGATCCCAGGACTTACATATCCAAGAAAAATTACCCAATGCATAGGACCCAAAGTTATAACACTAAGCTGTGAGCCAAAGTTAACACTAGACTATGAGCTTTGGTTTCCCAAGATTTTTTTTATATCTCTAAGTCTCTTGACTCACTTCTCAAGATTTTTTTATATTCTCTCAGTCGCCCGGGAGCTAAACCGGGCAGCATGAAAAGCCGGCCCACCACGCACTCTTTCACACGGGCAAATGGCATATATCTAGGTCATTTTGTTTGATCAACGGTGTAGTTTTTTTTTTATTAATTAAAAATTTATAAAAATATGAAAAATTCAAATAATTCAGAATTTCCTTTTATAAATACCCAACATCATTTATTAATTAATTATTTTATTTTATATGAATAATTGTGTAGATAATTGAATATTATAAATCAAATTTTAACTATATGTTGATAATTCATGTTGATAATTAAATGGATAATTGAAAATCTAAATTTCGTTTCTAACCACATAATATAGTGATATATGACAAATATCTTCCTACTTATTAAGATTGATTATTTTTAATTAATATATTTTTTAAAAATTTCAATTAATATTTTTTATTTTAATTAATGTACTTGTTTTGTTTTAATTAATTTCCTTAATTGCAATACAAATAAAACATAAGTTAATAAG
The DNA here is from genome assembly GCA_026586065.1 of Dioscorea zingiberensis. NCBI lineage: Eukaryota > Viridiplantae > Streptophyta > Magnoliopsida > Dioscoreales > Dioscoreaceae > Dioscorea > Dioscorea zingiberensis. Next base: position 80,180,214 of record CM048818.1, on the reverse strand, counting down.
AAATAAAAATTAACAAATATTTAACCAAAAAAAAATTATTTTTAATGAATAGTGATTGCCCGGCCAATTGAAGGTTTGGGGTGAAATTTTTTTTAGATGAGTGAATTGCCCTAACAATTTTTGCTTGAGTAATTGTAGGTTTGGGGTGTAAGTGCTCTTATCTAACCCTCTCTCTCCCTCACTGACTCTCACTTTTCTCTCTCTCCTTTCTTCTCTCTATCTCTCTTGTCTCTCTTTCCTCTGTCTCTTTTAACCTCAATCTTTTTTTGATATGAAACTTCCTTTGTATTCAGAAGTGACCAAATGAGTTACATTTGGGACCCGACTAGGGCCAGTCATTGAGCCGGTACAGTCCTCCATCCAGGTTACCTTACTCTTTTAACCTCAATCACAATCCTTCTCTCTCTCTCTCTCTCTCTCTCTCTCTCTCTCTCTTTCTCTCTCTCTTCCAACCCCTCTTTCTCCCTCTCGAAACCTAGGCCTCTCAAACCCTCATCCCGGCTGTTAGTGTAAACAACACTTAAGTTGGCATTATTTGACAACTTACTGGGAATAACAAATGGAGATACAACAAGCTCGCACGAGACAAGATGGCAAGGCAGAAGATTACTCAGCAGTGAAGGCCGTTGCAAATATAGATGTGACAATGTGATCAAACAAAGTTTCCTAAAGACATGATAATAAATAAATCAAGATTTATGTGGCATATCAGACAAGGCATAAGGTCCGTGAACTGGGATGACGACGTGGCATATGACTACAAAGGCTCAGTTGATCGGGTCAAAGTCTGATGGAATTATACATATGGAGGAATATCTTTTGAGAGCTTCTAGAAGATCTCACTGGTGCTATATTTGGATAGTGAGCTGTTTATGACAAGGCACTATCTTTGACAGGTGACTAGATATACAAGTGGAGAAACTATCATTGAGGGTCCACATATTTAGCAAGTGCACATGTTTTGGAAGGCGCTATATATTGAGGAACAAATTGAAAGACCAACTTGGAAGGTGGTTATACTAATTATGGCAATAAGGATCCAAGTTGAGTAAATGATATTATCATGGCCTTATAATATATTTGTATTGTCTAAATATATCGCTACCCGATTTGGTAGTGAGCCGATTCGAAACATGATTTACATTATTCCCATGACGTATGCCATACTTTCATGGAGGCCAAATACTACTTGCATGTAAGATAGATTCAACGTTAAGATAATGCTTTAAGACTAAACTCGGAGCTGTAATCAACAACCAAGTTTGAAAACCCTCATGCTGATCGCCAGCCGAGACGCCACCGGAGGTGGCTTGAAGAGTTTGTGGACGTTAATTTGAGAGGGGTCCAACCGGCTGCTGGTCATGATCGAGGATCGCATCTGAGTCTAATTCCGTATAAAGCTCTGGAGGGTTTAGGTTTGGAGTTCAGAGCAACGCTTAGAAAGCCTCGCAGCCTTAGTCAGCTTCATCGACCTAGCCACGCTTGTAGGATCGGGTGCGATGTAGGATTCCAGAATCTGGCCGCTATTTTTGAAGGAGTCCAAAGATAGTAACTGCAAAGATTTCTTGAGATACAGAGAGAGGAGAGGGACGGCAGCTCCAATGGGAGCTGCCATATAAAGGGACCTAGCTCAAGGGTTTGAGGGTGACACACAAGTGAGACCTAAGGGAGTTTGCAGTGTGGGGTATCGAAATGCGATCTTGGTGGGGTGTTTATGTATGTGTGAGATGAGTGACAAGGAGTTGAACTCATGTATTCTCTCTTTGAAAGGATCGTTGTAGTAAAATCTACTAGGAAATAAATAAAAATTTATTTTATTTGAATTATTAAATGGCAATTTGATATGACGGAAGTGTTGAAATTTTGGGAGAAATCATATGTCTGAATAATCCCGATTAATTAAGCGTTAATTAATCAAAGATAATTATTTCTTAATTAATCCAAATTAATTATATGTTAATTAATTCGGATTAATTATCGAGAAAAGAAAATAAATGTATATTCAAACTCAGGAAATGTGGATCCGGGTCTGGACATGTTCTCGTGATACCACATGATGCCCGCTGACGTAAGGATTCACTAAAGACCGATATTCCCGATTCTGGCCTCACGTGCAGAGACGTGCACCCTACGACACTCACTACTGGTGCACCCGCGCTACTTAGTACCATTGACCCGAGAGATTCAGCGGATCCTGGCCTGGGCATGAGTGCTAGAGAATTATGACAAGGACCCCAACGGAATAGAAATCATTCACATACTCAGAATCAACAGAACGTTGCACATGTGGAATAGTAGATACATGCTAATTCTTTAAAGGATTTGTTTTAATTGATTAAAGAAATAATTATGAATCTCATGTTATTATAAGACAAAGAAGAGAGAGATATTTAGATCTTTCTCTCTCCCTTCTCCTCCGAGGATCTCAAATCTAGATCTAGAAACCCTTCTTCTGCCGATCGAGTTTAACCCACGCCGACGAATCCCCACCGCCTCCCGGGGCTTCACTGCCGGCCACCACCTCAGCCTAAAGCCCCGCTACCCCCTGCTCGCCTCCCCACCACTGCACAAGGTGTTTAACCCTCCCACGCCTGCATAGCCAAGTTCAAGCACGCCTTGGCCGACTAATTGGCCAGATTTGTCTCGAGGTCTCAGACCTCTTTATCCCGTGAGATTTGTATTTTGTATTCCTTTGTTGTATGGATTTCTAGGGGCTAATCGGATTAGATCCTAGTCTTGGGTTGTGAAAACCCTGCATCGCCTTTGTGCGGAGTTGTATAAACTCCCTTCTTCTTTTTATTTATAATTCAAGTATCATTATCTCTGAATACTTATTGTATAAGAGTTTCTAAGGCCTTATACCGAATGGGGACTAGTCCCCGCTTTGGAGTGCTGTAGGCTGTCTACGTGCCTGGGCCGTGGTTCGAGGCGTGACACGTTGTCTCCGGGCTTGGCCCCCCAGACGTAGAGGCTAGGTGAGCCGAATTGGACTACCAATCTTGTGTCTCCTTTCTCTTGATTGTATTACTTGCTTGAGAGTGTGTGAGGTTGTGTATTCTTAAGAGTTACAATGAGAGTGAGTTGCAATATTCATTATAGCCATACAACCACCCCCGTCGGAACTAACACCGGCCTTGCACGGCAAGAGCCCAACTGAGCTGGGCCGTACCTTGTGCTGGGTTGGCTCCCAGCATTGTACGTGTCGTGCTAGCATGGCATGCCTCATTGGCGGGCCCATATTGGGCCAGGCCGTATTGGCCGTTTAACACCCTGAGTTGTGATTTTCTTAATGGGGCATTTGTCGTCTTTTTCAAAAATAAATAAAAGTATCTCCTCATCTTAGCTTGATTGCAGTAGTTCATGATCAAAAGTCCAAAAACTTAAATTTTGAAGAAATTAACTGTAGGAGACCATGGGTCAACCGGAGTTTTAATAGTCAAGTCAGGTAAACGATCTAGTGTTCAAAAAAGACCCGATTTTGCTCTTAAAACACAAAAAAAACGATTTTCTGCTGATTATTTAATTCATCAAAAAGCCCCAATTCTAATTCAACTTGGCTTTTGGAAAAACAGCATCCAAAAGAGGAAGACTGACCAACCACGTAGTGATCTATTTTTTTATTTTTTATTTTTTATTTTATTTTTGCCAATTGTGTGAGTTCGATTGCGGGTTCGATTCACAGATGAAAATATTTTTTTTGGAGTATGAGTAATGGTTATATATAGATGGTTCTAGTACTCATGTGTGTGAGGGCCGGACCTCCACTAGCTCTGTACAAAACTGTGTACGTCCTTAATTTTTTAGTGGCCTGCCACTTATATTATATAAAAAAAAAAACTAAACTAATCAAAGGGATCAAGCTCAATAATTTAACTTGTCTAAATAAATGGTTTTTATGTAGAGAATGATGGAGAGACAAGACAAGTTAAAAACAAAAAAAAAAAAAAAAACACAAAGAAAGGGTTACTATGGATGATATTTAAGAGGTAGCCTTGTTTGGTTGGGGATTATCCCCAAGGGGTAACCCCAACACAGTTTCCCATGAAAAAGTTTTTCCCACTAAAATCCTTAATTAAGATTTAAAAATATAACCCACCAATATATAGTCAACACATCACTATCTTATCATTAATATCTTTACTTTAAAATTTCCCTCCAAAAATTTCAAAACTTTTTAAAACTTATTTCTAATCCCAAGTGGGGAAAACTCCCAACCAAACACAACCTGGGTTTAGGTGTAAAAGACTAAGCAAACAATGTCAAGAAAAAATATGGGTGCATGCTATAGTACCGTGGGATGGTAGGAAACCATAGGTTATAAACTATAGTGTTTTGGTTCTAACCTATTATAGTTCTGTGTCCTAACTAATTGTAGCAAAATAGTAGTATTACTATAGCAAAATGGTGGCGTGGAACCCACAAAACAACACCTTAAAATCTCCCACGGTCTCATACCATGTGAATTTTGCAGAATTCACCAAATATATGCCCATTTTTATTATATTTTCAAAGTCACTAATTTTTTTTGCTTTAGCTTTTTGTGTGGAAGATGCCTATCTAAATATCTTATGTAATCTATTTTTTTAATATATTTTTTTTTAACTAAGATCATAAAAGAAAATAGATGCATAGGTATTCATGTAATTTCATTTATTACAGTTTTTTTTTTAAAAATAAATAAATTTGGTTTTAACTAAATAAATATATACAGGTAAAAGAAAATGGATGCATGGGGTATTCATGTAATTTCATTTATTAGAGGTTTTTTTTGGCAATATAAACGTCAAGCCGCTAAGAAGTCATAGATCTGCACAGTCCTCGACAGAGGAGACATGAGTGGCGCGGGGCCATGCACATGTGTCTATGCCGGATACACCCCGCACATAAACACTGCTCAAACTCCCAGTAACTTTTTCAGCCGTGAATCAAACTAGCGCCACACTGGCATGGAGCTCTTACCGTGACCAATAGACCTTTGGGTGGTTGGCTCATTTATTACATGTTTTACAAAAATTCCTGTCTTAATAAGAGAATTTACGTGAATATATCCTAAACATTTAATTATTTGAGAAATATGTCTTGAACATTACATAAGCATGTATAGAATCCGCATGGCTCATAAAAATAAAAAAGAAAATAATCAGACATGCAGTACATCAAACCAAGTATAGTAATAGAGGTAGCTAGAGTGACAATCTCTAAGCTGATAATTCAAAATGGATACTTTCACCGTGAGAATAAACACCAAGGTCATGAAGAAGTTTAGGAATTGGAGGTACATTAACCTCCAGAAGCCCCTCCAGCACCTGAACAACCATTCCCATTGTTGGCCTTTCACTGTCCATGTCTTGAATACACCAGCAAGCAACCCTGCAAGCTCTATTTACTTCTTCCATGTCTGCATCCCCATTCAGTCTTTCATCCAACAAACAATCAACCACACCCTCTGTCACTTGCATTGCTGCCTTAACAGGAAAATAATAGTCCCCAGTCTCAGCTTGTTTGGTATTTCTCTTGCCTGATATTATTTCCAAAAGCATCATTCCAAAACTATAAACATCAGCTTTCGGTGTGATCGCTAATCCTGAAATCCACTCCGGGGCCAGATAGCCAATGGTTCCTCTCATGGTAGTTAACACATGACTGAACTCCCTGCCGAGTAGTTTTGCAAGACCAAAATCAGCAACAATTGGGTTGAACGCAGCATCCAAAAGTATGTTCTCTGGTTTTATATCACAATGTATGATACACTCCCTGCATTTTTCATGGAGATAAGCCAATCCTCTGGCAATTCCGAGCGCAATCTGATAACGAGCCGACCAGTCTAGAACCTTGGAAGAATCGTTATGAAACAGATGAGAATCCAGAGAACCATTAGGCATGTAATCAAATACCAGCAACCTTTTATCATCACCCTCAGCACAGAACCCACGCAAGGAAATAAGGTTAACATGCTGAATGGTTCCGAGTGTGCTCACCTCCGCTCGGAACTGCTTCTCTCCTTGACGAAGCCCTTCAAGTCTCTTAACAGCTACAGCAGTTGAATCTAGTAACACTCCCTTAAACACAGTACCAAACCCTCCAGCTCCCAGTTTATCTGAGAAGTTCTTGGTCACTCGTTGCAACTCGCTGTAGTTGAAGACAACCAAACCTCCCATCACTGGTAACTCTGCGGTACTAATCGGTTGTCTTCTCCTCATCCTCCTCCTCCAAACTACAAGAATCCAAACGACGACAACGCAAACCAGAAACCCCGCAACACCAGCAGCAGCAACTAGCCAGGTAATGTGTCCGTTTTTACGGTGACTTGGAAGCTCAGAAGCAGCGAGACGGATATATAGTGTTCCTCCGTCGGACCCGGTATACTGATCTTGCAGGTTAAGCAGGTCTCCATACCATATAGTGCATATGCTGCTACCATAAGAATAGGCAGTGCAAGAGCAGTTAGTCAAGCAGGCAAGCTCACAGTCATCCTTACTAGAACTTTCAGTACTTTGAATGTTCTGACCGTTATCAGGTAACCTCACAATGGACATCTGGAAAAACTCATCTTTCTCAACATTAGCTTGCAATGAGGTAGTATTGCCGCCACACTGCAGCTTTGTGTTCCTAACACAGCCCCCACTGTGATCACTCAAATCCCAGTCTTTTGGCGATTTCTGTCGGAAACCCTTGAGGCAACTGCAGTAAGAAGAACTATGCTCGTTGCAGATACCAAAAGGACCGCATAACGCAATGACTTGACACTGGGCTTTTGGCTCGAACCAGAATTGCGTCCATTGTTGATTGATCTCCACCCAAGTTAACATCTTGAGCTGCCCGGAGACATCCATTATAACCCTGCTGATGATGTTGCTAGCTTGCACAAAGTAAGCAACGTATTTCTCCTTATCAGTTTCAAAGTACGTTAGGTTGTAGTCATGGTTGGATGTCATCCCGTTCATCTCCGGGATTCCGGTGAACATGCGCCCGTCCCAAAGCCCGGTTCTCCAGTAGGTCTGGGACCCTTTCCATTGCAAGAGGTATTGGCTAGCTCCTTGAGGATCCATCTCAAAGGAGAAGCTACCTGGAGATGGATTCTCAGAGTCCTTCCATGCAATGAGTTTCTGTCCAACTCCAGTAACTTTATCGTATGCGATCTTTCCACCAGGGAGGAGGGTGTCTGTTGGGTTCTCAAAGCTCTGCCAGAAGACTTTAGATGAGTTTCCACCGTCTCTCAAGACAAGGTTACCATTGTCCAGGAGGACAGCAACTGTGCTGGAATATTTGGAGGTTGTACTGTTGGTAGACCATATGAGGGAATTGGCTTGGTTGAGGAGAACCAAATTGCCATCTTGAGATATATGGAACACAGACCTAGCTGGGTCTGAGATTGGGGTGGCTCTGTTGGCCAACCACACAGGGGTGAACTCTGAGATCTTGTTGTACCAGATGCCGACGTAGAAGTTGCTGGATGTGTTAACTATGGTGAAGAAACCCAGCACAAAGTTGCCTCCTTTTGAGGTGATTTTCTGGTCCCCGGAGAGGGATTGGTTGGTGGTGATGGAGTCTGATGAAGATGAGACACATGAGGTGTAGAGAGAAAGGAGGTTGAGGAGGAGAAGAGGAAGGGATGCACTTCTGAGAGCCATGGTTGGAAGAGAAAGGATGTGGACTGATGAAGAGCTAGCATGTTAAAAGGAATCTTATCATCGTTGACTTGCCTGGCCTCATGCTTGGATTTGAATGTAGACTAGTGACTCTACTGTTTCTTGTCCCCTTCGTTTCTTTGGAGGAGCATAACCTTGAAAAGACATCATCTGGAATTTTTTTGGAAAAACATCATCTGGAATTTCATTTATATAAATTAGGTGTCTATAAATTCTCTTCTGGTTAAAGGAAAAGACGCCAGGGGAGGGGGGTAAGACAAGGAAAAAAAGACCAACGTCAAGGTTATGGACAATATTAGACAAAGACAGTGCCATATTTTTTCCGAATAAATTAGGTGACGTTTGTTTCGAAGGTTGAAAAGTCTTCATCTCTCACATTTTATTTTTTGTATTTTGTTTTGTTTTTTAAAAAAATAGCTGGATATATATATATATATATATATATATATATATATATATATATGCTGAGTAGTCGCCCGCTATTTATGAAGTGTACATTATTTTATATGAAAGTACACTATTGGTGAGGCTCGGCTGCCCGACATGCCATTCATCTCGATTTTAGTGCCTACCACACTATATCATGCCCGTATATATATATATATATATATACCATATTTATTAATTGAATATAAGGTTCCTGGTTGAACTAGGAAGTCCAAGGTTACACAGGATTATATAGGGTGAAGCCACAAGATTAGTCCTCCTATCACAAAGGGTGCCCCTATCCCTGTCTTGAATTGCCTTGCTTACTCCTCTTCTTGGTGGCACACGCACTGCTTCATACCAAGATAAGAAGAGGAAGTCTGCCTGTTGGATTAGTTGCTTGAAAACGAGATATTTATCATAGAAACATCTCATGTTCCTCTCCAAATATAGAATCCAAGTGATGGCAATGACCATCAAGTTCCATTCTTTATGGAGTTCCTTCACCATAAGTTTGGAGATCGCATCCCCACCCCATAGATCTTGTATCTTGGTAGGGGGGTCGTGTATCCCAGGAGCAATTAATAGCGGAATTAGTTTTCCAGCACATTAATTTACAATTAACCAGTTAGTTAATTTGTTGAATCAATTTGTTACAAACTTTGTTAGTCTGTTAACTTAAATATTCCATATATATATAGCCTTATATATAAGTCTCTCCCTATCTCTGTATTTTCAAGGCTGGGATAGAAGAATACATTTTGATTTTTTTTTCTCTCCTTCATCCTTTATCGCTCTAGTCCTTCAATTTCAATATGGTATCAAAGCCAGGTTCCTTCCTTGCCACTCTGATCTGAATTATTCTTGTTCTTCTCAGCTTTTCTCAATCCTGTTTTTTTTTCGCTGCCTGATTATCTTTTCATGGCATCACCGATGCTTCTTGGTTCTTCTTATAACAATAGCAGATCCGCCATTGATGATCCTTCAAGTTTTTACTATTTGCATCATTCCAATAGTCCAGGCTTAATTGGTTCTCGTTTCGCAGCTCTTGACAGGGGAGAATTATGCTTCTTGGAGCAGAGCGATGACTATTGCTTTATCGGTGAAGAACAAGCTGAACTTCATCAATGGGTCTCTTGCCAAGCCTTCTGGTGATGATCTTTCTCTCCTAAATTCATGGATTTGCAATAATAACATTGTTATTAGCTGGATCTTGAATTCTCAGATCCAAGGAGATCTATGCAGTATCATCTTCTGCATTCCCGCCTCGAGCATCCGTTGAATCTTCGTGAGCTGCTTTTCAAGCAGAGTAATGGCCTACTAATTTTCATCTACGTCGTGATTTGGTGAATCTACGCCAAGATGAGCACTGCAATGAGTACATACTTCACTAAATTGAAAACTCTTTGGGGACGAATTAGGTAATTTTTGTCCCTGCTTTGTTCTTGTGGACAATGTACTTGTGGTGGTGTCAAGGATATGGTGAATCATCAATGTGATGGAATATGTTCGACTTTTCTTATGGGCTTGAATGATTCATTTTCTTAAGTTCGTAGTCAAGTCTTACTTCTTGATCCTTTACCTCCTATCAATCGAAGTTTTCTCCTTGATCTCTCAAGAAGAGCAAAGATCAACAACTTGGTGTTTCCTCCGATTCTATTGGGAATAATCTTGCTTTTTGGCTTGTACTAATGCTAAACATCCATTAGTTCTTCACAACAAAATCATGGCCATAATCCCAAAGGTCAAAGAAAGATAGACCTTGATTCTATGTAACGCCCGACCGAATCCGGGACCTCGAAAGCACGTAAACAGATCGTTTCGCACTCCAAGTGGAGACTAGCCCCACTCAAATACAAGGCGTAAGTAACAATAGCAGATAACATAATACAATTTAAAAGTTCATAATTCCATTAAAAATCAGAGTACTAATGCGGAAGATAAAAATACAAGGGTTCATACGCCCTATACAAAATAGTTTTCTAATGGTACTAAATTGGTGACTTCAACTCGGAAAAGAAAATATCGAGGTCTGCCGACCTCAGTAAATCAACCCCTCCCGGCTATCTACACGACACCTGAGATCGTGTCACCTACTCCTTAGAACTTGAAAGGGAGGAAAAGAAAAAGAAGTGAGCTTCGAAGGAAAGCCTGTAAGTCTCCCTCGCAGAGAAATCACGATATGCGACAACCATAAAGTTAAGATATGGATCATATCAAGGAAACAATCAGACTGCATAAGAAACCAAACAAACGGGCCCCTACACTCATCCAATTATACCTCCACTGAAGACACACCGCCTCCAATGGTCAAGTGTCGGACTGACGACAGGTGGCTATGCTCCATGGGTACGCATACCCAATCCAGACACATACCTACCCAACCTAAACACAAGCACCACGAGTCTCACAGTAATGTCCCAGTCCACGGTGGCATGCTCAGCGAGCATCCAACAACAAACTTGTCCAAACAATCAAACAACAGATGTGGAAACATCAACAATATATATGCCAGGAGTCAACAACAGATATCCAAATCATAACAAAAAACACAATCACGATACCAACAAAGGACATACCAAATCAAATAATAAGAAGGCCAAAGAAACCCATCTCTGGGTGGGAGCTAGGCAAGAGTCACTTACTTCAATTCGAGACCTACTCCTGGCGTGACCCTTTTCTTCACGCCATTACTCAATCTCTTTTCTCACTAAATTGTATATTGATTCTCTAATTATGCCTCTCCTTATATAGAGGGGAGTGTCCTAGTCTTACTCTAACGATATAAAGATAAATCACAAAATATTTTATAATTATCTCTATTCGATAAGTTTTCCTCCAATTCAAATTCAACCTTCGAATCTTAATCAAAATAAAACTTATATTTTAGATAGAGATCAATTATAAACAATCTATAATTATCTCTACGAGATAAATCTTTATCTAATCCAAACTCAAACATTGAATCATAATCCAATTGTAATTCATAAACAAACTATAATTATCTCTATGAGATAAATCTTTATTTAACTCAAACTCAAACATTAAATCATAATCAAATTAAAATCCATATTTGGATAAAGATCAATTATAATTATTTTCATGAGATAAGTCTAATTTAATCTCAAATATAATATCCTACTCAAATTACAAGTCATATTTGAGATAAAGATAAATCATAATTATTTTATAATTCTCTATTTTATCTCATGTTAATCCCTACAAGGTTAATCCAAGTCAGGTTGCATGATAAATTGGACCATGTTAGTTTAATCACATTGAATCACCATTATGAAATTTTAATTAGGTCCTCGAACTAATAGGTAATTACAAACAATCACTTCACACTTTCATTCTAGTACCTATTTCTGTATAGGTTCTGGGTGGGTTATTACATTCTACTCACTGTAGTTTTCATGGTCACACCATTGATAAGTGTTACAAATTGCATGGTTATCCCTCTGGTTACAAGCTAGCCAAGACAGAAGTTATTCTCTCCACAATCTGGTTCTGTTAACCAAGAAACTTCTCAGGGTACTTCCACTGATTCTTCAGCACTTGTCCCTTGTTCTTCTGGTGATCTTCTTCAGCATCTCAATCATGCTCAGTGTCAGAAGTTGATTACCATGCTTTCAGGCCACATGACTAATTTTCTTTTGATCAATAGAACCAATCTTCAGCCTCATGTTCTACAGGTACTTGTTTATCTATGTTTTTGAATTCTTCTATGTCTGCTTCACGTTTTTGGATTGTGGACTTCGGGGCATCAAGACATATCTGTTGTCAGGCCAACGCTTTTATTTCCATGAATCCTATCACTCGTTCTCTTGTTACTTTGCCAAATAATGAATCTGTTGCTGCACAATTTTCTGGGGATGTAAAATTGAATTCTCTAATCACTCTTAAGGATGTGCCTTACTTGCCACAGTTTAGATTTAATTTACTATCAGTGAGTGCTTTGACTGCTGATTCCAGTTTTACAATTCAATTCTTTCCTGACTCCTTAATAATTCAGGACCTCAAATCACAAAGGATGATTGGCAAGGCTAATCTCAGCGCTGGTCTCTATGTGTTGGACTCAGTATCCTTGAATTTTCCAGTTAACACAGTCAGAGATGGTGATTCTGCTCAACTATGGCATAATAGGCTTGGCCATCCATCTTGGAGGTATTTAGATTCCATGAAAGCTCAGTTGAATTGTTCTAGTTTTAAACAACAGGATATCTGTTATGTCTGTTCATTAGCTAAACAAAAACGATTATCTTTTCCATGTAATAATCATTTGGCTTCAAAACCTTTTGATCTTGTTTATTGTGACATTTGGGGACCATGTTCTACACCATCATATAATGGACACAGGTTTTTCCTCACTTTGGTTGATGATTGTACAAGGTTTACTTGGGTGTATCTTCTCAAGACAAAATCTGATGCTCTTTCCGTCATTCCACATTTTTTTACCATGGTTGAAAATCAGTTTAATGCGACCATAAAGGCCTTTCGATTAGATAATGCTAAAGAATTAGCTTTTACTCAATACTTCTGCGTATAAGGGTGTTTTGCATGAGTTCTCTTGTGTGGGTACTCCTCAACAAAATTATGTTGTAGAACGGAAACATCAACATTTATTAGATATGTTGCGACGAGCCCTCTATTTTCAGTCACAAGTCCATTTTCCTTATTGGTCAGATTGTGTGTTGACTAATACATTTCTAATCAATAGATTGCCTTATGTTGTTCTTCAAAACAGTTCTCCTTATACCAAGTTATATCAGCTTGATTATGATTATTCTTCTCTTCGTGTATTTGGTTGTTTGGCATTTTCTTCTACCCGTGCTTCTCATAGAACTAACTTTCAGCTACGTGCCAGAATGTGTGTCTTCCTTGGTTATCCTTCTGGCATTAAAAGGTATAAATTGCTTGATGTTCTCACTAAACAGATTTTCATTTCTTGTGATGTCATTTTTCATGAATCTACTTTTCCCTTTCATTCCATTAGTCAAGATGAATCTTTACCTTATCCTTTTCCACACCTAGTCATTCCTACACCAAATATCACCCTTACTCATGAGTAGCCATCACTACTCCTTCTTGTTCTCCCACACCGACCCTCCACCACCTACTCAACCTCCTATATCTTCCTCTAGTCGGTTGGTTACATGTTGTCCCTATGAGAACTTCAAGAACCACTAAACCTCCCTCTTATCTTCAAGACTATCAACCGGTAGCTTTTTGTCCAATCACTCTTCTCCCAACACTACACTTCCATATTATCCTATTTCTCACTTTCTCGTCATATGATAGCCTCTCTTCATCTTATAAAACTTTTATCATATCTGCCTCTTCCGCTTTATGAGCCTCAATTTTATCACCAAGCAAAGAAAAATTTCCTCATTTACTTGTTGTTATGCAAGTTGAACTTGATGCTATGGAGGATAATAACACTTGGTCATTGTTCCACTTCCTATTAACAAGCATTACATTGGTACGTAAATGGATTTTCAAGGTCAAATATAAGAGTGATGGCTCGGTTGATGATGTATATAAAGCACGTTTACTTGCAAAATGTTACACACAACAAGAGGGTGTTGATTATTTTAACACTTTTTCACTTGTAGCTTAGTTAGTCACTGTCAAGGTATTATTAGCTCTGGCAGCTTGTAATCAATGGGCTATGGTTCAGTTAGATGTAAACAATGTCTTCCTTAATGGTGATCTTTTTTACATGGATCTTCCTCTTGGATATCTTCAACAAGGGGAGCCCACATCTGTTGATTCTTCTAGGAAACTTGTGTGCAAACTTCACAAATCCATTTATGGTTTGAAATAAGCTTCAAGGCAATGGAATTCCAAGTTTTCTCAGGCCTTACTTTAGTTTGGTTTTGTTCAATCCAAATCTGATTATTCTCTCTTTACTAAGGGTGTTGGTTCTTCCTTTGTGGTACGTTTGCTTTATGTGGATGACATTATACTCACTAGTCCCTCATCAGCTGTTCTTGTTGAGGTCAAGCAGTTTTTGAACAATCAATTTAAGCTGAAAGATCTTGGTCCTTTAAAATATTTTCTTGGTCTAGAAATTGCAAGATCTTCTAAAGGCATAGTTTTGTCTCAAAGACATTATACTCTTTAACTTTGGAAGACACTGGTATGTTAGCATCCAAACTAGTTTCTGTGCCCATGGATTCGACTCAAACGTTGAATGCTTCAGATGGGGATCTCTTGCCTGATGCATCTCAGTTTAGAAGATTGGTTGGTCGTTTGCTTTATTTGACTCACTCTCGTCCTAACATTACCTATGTTGTATACAAACTCAGTCAGTTTGTTGCTAAACCTAGGACTTCACCTCTTCAAGCTGTATACTATCTTCTTCGATATCTTAAAGCCTCTGCAGGTCAAGGCCTTTTCTTTCCTTCTGCTTCTTCCTTACCGCTCAATGCCTTTTTTGATGCAGATTGGGCCTCCCCGTCTCCCACACAAGGAGATCCACTACTGGTTACTGTATTTTCCTTAGTGACTCCTTAATTTCCTGGAAATCTAAGAAACAAACAACTGTCTCTAGATCTTCAGCTGAGGTGGAATATAGAGCTCTAGCTGCTACAACAAGTGAGTTAATTTGGTTACAACAATTGCTTGCTGATTTTCAGGTCACATTAGCAGGCCATGTGCTTCTTTTCTCTGATAATCAGGCTGCTGTTCACATCACTACTAATCCAACATTTCATGAATGAACGAAACACATTAAGCTTAATTGTCACTTTGTCCGAGATCGTGTCTTAAATGGCTTCATCAAGCTACTGCCAATCCGTTCGCATCTTTAGTTAGCTGATTTGTTTACCAAACCTCTTCCTGCTCCTGTTTTATTTCCTTTATTGACCAAGATGGTTGTTAAAAATCTTTTCAATCCATCTTGAGGGGGAGTAATAGAGGAATTAGTTTTCCAGCATATCAATTTACAGCTAACCAGTTGGTTAATTTGTTGAATCAATTTGTTACAAAGTTTGTTAGTCGGTTAGCTTAAATATTCCATATATAGCCTTATATATAAGTCTCACTCTGTAATTTCAAGGCTGAGATAGAAGAATACATTTTGATTTTTTTCTCTCCTTTATCATTTCTCGCTCTAGTTCTTTAATTTCAATAGCAATTTGTAGTGCCACTAGATCTCCCTTGAGTACTGGAACCAAGTGAGTAGGTGTTCAACGGTTTCAATCTCCTTGTTGCATAAGAAGCATAGGGTTTTGTCCCCAACCCAATTTCTCTTTGATAGGTTGTGTAGAGTGAGAAGTTTGTCATCCCACTCCAGACAGGCAAACAACTTGACTTTCAGAGGGAAAACTTGTTACTAGATTGATGTTGGGATGGGGCTTCTGGTGTCTTTCCCTATCCAAAGAACCTTGGCCTTAGAAAGTGCCCCTGTAGATTTCTTTGCATCATCTTCTGCTGCCCCATTAGATAGGGCCCCTATCTGAGTAGCGTGATTCCACTTTGGTGTAGTTGTTGTGCTTCCTGGATAGTGAGGTCCTCTCTCCCAAATAGTATTTGGAGCTTGTGGAAGGTCCTTTAGGGGCTTAATTGTTCCTTTGATCCAATTCTCGAAACAGAGTCTCACTGTTTCCCCCATTCCTAGCTTGGTTGTGATATTTGCCGTGACTAGGTCCCATTGTTCCATGATGCCCCTCCATAAGTAGGATGTATGACTCGACGCCTTCTTGAATGGGTTAAAATTGGAGCCATGAAAGTAGGCCTGCTGGATGATCTTTCCAATGTAGACCGTCTCCTCCTTTATCAGTTTCCACAACCACTTACCCCTGTAATGTTGGATGATATTCTCATATATTTATATCTCCCATTTCATGGATGTGGACTTATGATCAAATTTGGTGTAAGTTATTATCCACCTTCACATGCCTTCTAATTAATTTAATAAATATATATTATTACTCATTAAATCATTTAATTAGATATTATCTATTAATTATTAAAGATGATTACTTTATCTTCCAAAGTTATTAATATTTATTAGCATTATTATTTTGATTCTATATAATTTAAAAATATGATCGGCCTAGCGGTACTGTTCCCTTGTGTTAGACAAGTAGTCTGCTCGAGTGCCTTCACTGCACGGGCAGCACCTGCCTAGGTCCCCTGCTAAGAGGTGGGGTTTGTTTGGAGACAATCTCGCGTTCGAATCCCCTCCACGCAGGGTGAGGGCACAACACGTGAGTTTGCGGGTATTCTGTGTAGTATGTGAGCCTTCGAGTGTTCTATGCATATGTATCTGTGCACGTCCTTGAAATCCATCGTGGGGGCGTTTGTTGCCTATTTTGAAAATAAAAATATACTATTTAAAAAAATAAAAGTTATTATTAATGATTAAATTAATAATTTTTTTAATCTTTTATACTTATATTATTTACCAATAATATAAAATATAATTTATTAAACAAATAATATTTAATATTACTCCCTAAGCATTTTAAATTATATAATATAATACAATATTATAAACCAATAATATTATATTTTAAAATTTGATTAATATTAATAAATATATTAATAATATATATGTTTAATTCTAACAGCATTAATAATTAATATAATTTATTATATTAAAAAGCCACTAATACTAGATACTAAAAATTTTCACATCTCTCATTTTCCTATCACTCCAAGACAGTTCTAGAACTCTCTTGCATCTTCTTAAGTATAGCCTAGAATATAGTAGAACCTCTAGATTCTTATATAAAATTCTGTAAGCTCAACCATGATCATTGAATTGGATCAATCTCCACCGTCCATTGAGGAGGATCATTGTAACCAAGTGACTTCAAATCTCATCCACTCAACTAGTGTAGTTTTTTCTAAGTTCGATACAAAGTTTCTTTCTTTCAAGTGTCTCTCAGCTCTCCCACTTACTCTTTTGTGGAGATTTTAAAACTTAGCTTGTTCAAAGGAGGAATAAGTCCAAACGTTGCATGGTTAGCAAGTGAAACTCTCACCCCGTAACAACACACTAAGAAAGTAATAAATTTTCAAATATAGTAAAACATCAACACGTGAATACCATGTGACCCAGAACAAGGGAAAGTATATTTTACAAATCAAATAAATTAGAGCTTAGATTACATATTCAGTCAATTTAAGGGAATTTACAACTATTACGATTCTGGACTCCAAAGTTTGAAGAACATTACATGCGAATTTCCTCCAAACATATTAGACTTGAGCAACTGATATATGTTAGACTTTAACAAACTTGAAGAACGAGAAAGACTTTGAGCAGTCGTTCCTTTTATACCATACCACACGGTTTGCTGACTTTGTTCCTGCACTATCTTGCCATCTCCTTGGAATTGTATTGCTTATGACTATTATTATATGTAATTATCGTTCTTCATCCACCTTTTCCAAAACAAATAAATAAATAAATAAATAGTAAGTCAATGTTTAGTGTCCTTTTTGTGACAAAGGCAAGATTCCCTATCAAGGATACCCAATGTGTAAAAAATAACACCATACAACACCATATGCAGCGTGCAGCTCTTTCATGCCACACATTTTTTTCCCTTATTATAGAAGATTATATTATTTTCATATAAATAAATTTGACAATTATCAATATAATCCGTTAATAATTATCAACTCATATCAATAAAAATGCTAAACAGAATATTGGAATAGGGAAAAAAAATAGAAATACCTTATTTTTAAAAATAAAGATTATGATTAACTTAATTCGGATAAACATATCTTAATTCTATTAATTGAATTAAGATGTCCATACTTGTAATAAAGCATTTGGTTAAAAGATTTAATTCAATTTTATTTTATTCTCTATCCAAACATTATCAGAATTTTCATCTTCTTTGATAATAGATGATTTAGTTTAGTTTTTGGCTAAAATTCTATGACACAAAAGAAGAATAGGGATTTTTTCTTTGTTTATTTATTTGTTTTTCTTTTGAAATTTCTCCAATTTCATTGTCAAATAGAAGAATACGTCTTACTTTTTTTTTTCTCAAAAAAAGAGATTAATCATGCTATACTGATTAAAAACATGTGGAAGCGTGGGCGCAAACATGACAATGGGTGTTTCAGACGATTGGAAGTGATTAAAACCAATGGGACTTGCTACCAATGTTAGGTTTGCAGACTTCAGATGTGATGGCTGATAATGATCACATAAGTTAGCAGAGGTATCATTCTGTAAAAAATAGGTGAAGTTCGTCAATGGCTACTCTGGTTGAGGGTTCCAACCACGCATATGACGTATTTTTAGTAGTTTATTCATATTTATCCAGAAAAAAAAATTAATTCCTCCATACATAAATATTATGGTATGACATACTTCAAGTCACATGTACAATACATTCTCATGATTCATTGATTTCTATAGAAATGTTTATGTAATTTTGTTGATATGAGAATCGGTTTTTCCTCATGATCGAGTCCGATCCTTGATCAACGGTAGAATTTATTTTTGTCGTCGGGACTGCACCTTGCCGGAGAAGACAACTACTTGCACAAGAGAATTAGGTGTGCGCGGACGGGCTCTTCACCCGGGGATAGCTCCAATGCTCAAGTCAGTGGAAGGGAAGGTGAGTGGAGAAGATGATAGGTTCTAGTTCTCAGAATGGCGTACCTTTGTTGTCTTCTCCTTCTCTTTTTATCACAGTTTGTGGAGTCGTTTCCACCTCTCGGATTCTACTCTTAATGCCTGATAATTAGCCTCGAATTCTTCCGCCATCTCCCACATGTTAATTGATTCCGCCAACCGTGTTGCCTAAAGGGGATTTGTCGACTAGGGATCGGCGTCGTTTATATGTGTGTCTCGGATCCTTCCATGTGGGTGCTCAGATTGAGACCACGAGCTTATCCGATTGTGAGTGAGAGAGAGAGAGAGAGAGAGAGAGAGAGAGAGAGAGAGAGAGAGAGAGAGGTACCATAATTCATGAACTTATCTTTAAATGCATCTTTCCTTTCAATTCTTCTTTTCATGTGAGGCCAGATGTGAGATGGGTGGACCCCCTCTCGTCCATGAGACAAAATTTATTTATTTTTTAAGAGGAAAAAAAATTAAGGGAAAGGATATAATCTCAGCCCAAAGCAGGATGATCAGATCAGGGAGTGGATCTAGTCTATTCAAGCACCAGTAGCGGCAATCTAACAAGTCTGATATATGAAGGATAGGCATACAGGAGTTAGTACCCTAAAGAGGTTGGAAGAATCTATGGAAAATGAAAATAGCCCTAAGGATCAAAACTTTTATGTGGAAGATCTTATGTGGCAGGCTGGCCACAAAACAATTTCTATACAATCTCTCCATAGGGCCTGATGATCTGTGTAACATGTGCAATATGGCTATTGAAACAATAACTCATCTTTTTTGTGAATGCAGGTGGACAACCTCAGTGTGGCAGGAGATCAAAGTTGAGGGATACTTACATGGTGGAGTGCAATAGATGGGCAATTGATAGAGGGAGGATGGTTTGATGATCGAAGAAGGGGCCAAGATCAAATGAACTAGGATGAGGCAACAATTTAATAAAAGAAAAACTGGATACACCAATTACAGAAAGGAGATGTCACCTTGACAACCCCAATTGAAATACAAGAAGCCATCTTAGCCCATTTCCGTAAACTCTTTGGGGAAGAAAGGGAAATGAGGTATAAAACCTCATGGGAGTTACTATTCAAAAACAAAGTATAACTAGGGGCTCACAAGGCACCATTGCCCGATAGCTTCCTATGGCTTTTTATCAACATTAATAGAAGCTAATTAAGCTTGACTTAATGAAGTTGTTACATGAAATCTTCCACAGGAGAACAAACTTAGAAAGACTAAACTGGGCAAGCATCCTTTTGATACTCAAGCAGAATGTGCCATCCACTGTTAGGGATTACATGTCCATTAGCCTTTTAAACTGCTCAATTAAGATCATCTCCAAGGTACTGACCAACAGATTAAGGGAGGTTATCGGGCTAGGAGCCAGTGGATGACTCACAAATAGCTTTCATTAAACGCAGAATAATATATGATAATATTGTTGCATTAGAAGAACTTATCCACCTGCTCAAACACAACAACACTAATGGGACACTTGTCAAAATTGATTTTGAGATGGCTTTTGACATAGTCGACTAGGCTTTACCACTTCCAACGCTAACTTTCTAATAAAGGGAATCCCAGCAGGACATGTAAGGAACAAGAGAGGGTTGTGATAGGGGGACCCCCTGTCCCCACTACTTTTCGGACTTGTCATTGATGTAATAGCCACAATGTTCAAAGAGGCTGCCAGATCTAGCATATATAATGGAGTCTAGGTGGGGCAAAGTAGGGAAGAAAACATCACAACTCTCCATTATGCAGACGATCTCCTAGTTTTCTACACGGGAGACCTCCCTCAATTCAGAACTAAGCAACTCATTTTCTACCTATTCGACGGACTCTCAGGGCTGAGAATAACCGTCCATATGAGTGCGATCATCTCATTAAAAGCCCAGGCTCATACGGCCAACGAGATAGCCCAAATTATCAACTGTCCTATTGCATCATTAAGGAACGTCTGAGAAAAGACGATTGGTCAGTTTTGATCTTGAAAATGAGGAAAAGGCTGAACTCCTAAAAGGGAAGATTCCTTTGAACTCACACGTATATCACCTGGTGATCTAACATAACAACTATGCTAATTAAAGTAACAAGGCGGGTGGGGTATTCTGAACTTGCGGCACTTCAACTGAGCACTGTTGGGAAAATGGTAGTAGAGGCTCCTTATGGGAGAGGCAGGTCTTTGCAGAAAGATTATCATACCCTCCTACTATAAAAGAAGTTTCCTCGACGCACATAGGAAAGCCTCGCCACATGCGTCTTTCTTCTGGAAAGGAATTTTAAAGAAAGACCGGTTGTCCTCCATAACATCACACACACAAGGAGATGGGGAGTCTACCAATATGTGGTTGGATAAACGGATAGAAGAAAGCTCAACATGGGATGAATTCACCTCATTACAACCTCTCATACTGAAAAAGGGCCATTTTAGTCAAGAAAGCTTGGGGGAGACTATTGCGCAGACTTCCAATCCTTAAGCTTGGCCCGCTTACGCAAAGAGGTATTGATGAATTATGAAGTGCCTACACAACACCTCAAAAATACCCACAACTTAGAGAGGTACCATAGGGCATGGAAACATGCTACCACATCAAAGTTCACTGTCAAATCGCTCTACATTTTTCTAGCAGATGGAGGAACCAGGAGTGATCTATTGAAGGTCAAATTGTTCGCATGGCTAGCAAAAGAAAATTGAATACTCACACTAGATAATCTCCGTAAAAAAATTGGAAGGATACCAGGATAGACTGCTTCCTATGTGATGTTGCCAATGACTGTCGCACATCTCCTACTCAATCGCCTAGTAGCACAAGATATATGGGAACACTATAGGCAACCGTACGGAATTCACACACCCCTCCCTCCACTCAGGCGATAGAGGATCTAATAATCACCTATCTTAATATTAACAAGAATCTAAGGAAAGGTTGAGAGTTCACGACGATGGCTGTCATACGGACCCTATAGGGGAAAAGAAACATTAGATGTTTTCAAGACAAACAATGTGTTTTCTTGCAAATTATTTGTGACACTAACTTTCTCCTGCTATCTTGGTTTGATGCGACACTTTTCGTAGAAAAATCCGCGGCTACAAGAGGTGCACAACCTAGTGAAAAGAAGGCTAAACTTCGCATTGGAAACTCCATAGGGATTCAAAGGCGACACGGCCTGGGGAGCACCTAATCCTCATATAACATGTCGGGAGATACAACTTTCCCCCATTTTTACCTACTTTCAATTATCAATCTTATTTTGTAACCACATGACTGTTTGTATCACAACATTTTAACCATTAATAAATGGTATTATTCATAAATTGACAACTTTTGGAGTTCATTGAGAAAGGCTTCACAACAATAACAGTAGTCAAAAAAAAAAAAGACACGGAAAACTGGAAGAAATTAAGATCGATGATTGGTATATTAATGAGTTTGGTTTAAGAGAAGCTGATGAAGTTAAAAGACAGATACAAGTTCATATGATTATATTTTCCATTTTGCTCCTCTTCTTTTATTCGACATGCAGATAATATCACTAACAAAAACCAACAAATAAAATGAGCATCATGGAGTATAAATATGGAAAATTACATTTTATCCCCAACTGCCCACAAGATCTTGGTAAAAACAATTATTAACTTTGAAAAGAAATTCACATAAAGCTCTAGCACAAAAAACTCCAATGATGGATATTAGTTAAGCAATAGACATTCAAGTTTCAACAGCTACTCTTTGTTTTGTATGATATGATCTGGTGATTAAAGATCATCAAGCCACTATTCATTTGTATGAAAGTGGGTGAACCTTGACAGAGCAGACCTTTGGGGAAATCAACAGAAAGGGAGGCTAATTGGGTGGTCAGGCTCAGCCAACTCCCAACTATAATTCAACAAAAGGTGGTGAAGAAACACCATCATCTCCATCCTTGAAAGCTCTGCACCAGGACATAGCCTTGGCCCTCCACCAAATGGCATGAAATTCTTCATCTTTATATCTGATGATCCCTGCAAACAAACAAATTTTGTTCAGAGATCATTTCATTAATCTTTTCACTTTGAAGAGTTTGCAGAACAGTTTGAAGAAACTCACCATCCATCTCCAAGGATCAAAGTGAGTAGGATTCTCAAAAAGATTAGGATCCAAGTGCACTGCTGAGAAGTGTGTTATAACAGTGCAACCATGTGGAATCACATAGTCTGCAAGTCATACTCACAATTAATCACTATTATTCATTAATGCCATGCCAACTAGTCCATTATTTTATCATATATTACCTTTGAATTCAATCTCTCTACTTGACTTCTTGTATATAAATCCAGCTATGTTTCCCAGTCTCAGAGTTTCATTGATAACCTTTAACAAGATTTAACACAAGTATGGTTAATTAGTTAGTTTATCCTCTTCTTAGCTTTCTAATTAGATATAATCAAGACATCATCAGCTTACACATTTAGTGAACTCCATGGCTTTGAAGTCATCCCATCTCAGCTTACTCTCCTCTCTCTCCTCTTTTTTCTTGACAATATGAAGATGTTCTTCCTGATAAAATACAAACAGTACTAGACCAATCATTTAGTTCTTCCATATATAATGAGAACAAAAGCATTGAAGATTTTAAATTTTCCTTACTCTTAACTGCTGAACAGCTCTAGGACAATCATCAAGGAAGTATACCATGAGGCAAATGGCTCTTGAAGTGGTATCATGTCCACCAAAGAGAGTTTGTAGCAAAGTATCACCAATCTCTTCCAAGCCATATGCTGTGTTTTTCATTAACCAGTTAAGCAGGTCATATCTTTCCAATATTCTAGGGTTTTCATCACCATTTTTCTCTCTCTCCTCCATCTTTCGCTCGAAAATTTTTGAGTATCTTCTCCCTTGACTTCATTAAAAAGAAAACTCCCAAGTTTTAATAATTCTAATCAAATGGATATATATATGTAAATATATACATATACCTTCAAAGCCTTCCAGTATGAAGTTCCTGGTAGGTTCAAAGGGATGGCAGCAATTCCTTTTATGAGTTCATTGTACTCTCTCATCAGCTTATCCATCTCAGGCTCTCCAGGATCAACATTCAATATCTCCTTAATCATAACATAGAATGAAAACTGAAAACAAATATATGTTATCCATCAATTGATCAACATATATATATAGCTGACAATTAAAATTATGGATGCTAAATACCAAAACAAAAAAAATTATAGATGCTCATCATGCACCTTTATTGCTTCATTCTTGGCAGAGATCAAAGAACCATCTTTCCAAGAACTCATGAGGAGAGACATAACTTGTTCAGCATCATCAAGGAACGCGGTCCGAAGCCTCTCACCATTCAAGAAGTTGAAGATGATGGACCGTAGGCTCTTGTGATCATCTCCGGCCAACATCGATAATGAGTTTTTGCCAATTATCTGTACAAATGAACTAGGCCAACCTTGCTCAAACAACTTCTTGTCATTCTTCAACACAAACCAGTTAAACTCCGCATCGGTGGAGATCACCTTCTTCTCACCTAAGATGTTGGCTGTGAAGATCTTGCCAAACCTACATATGCATATATGCTTGCTGTGAATTGAACATGCTTGGTGAGAAGTGAGAATCAATACTCTCTCTATATAGTTCTCTTACCTTGCTATGTGATGATCCATGAACTCCCCTAGTATAGTTGCTGAGTGGGGTTTCAGGAAGGAAAAGGTTTCTCCAATGAAAGGCAAACCCATGTATCCTGGTGGTAGTCTGTTGCCTTCACTACTCTTTCCATTGCTCTTCAAGTATTTTATTAGAAGAAAAACACTTACTAAAAAAATCATTAACATAACAAGGGCTAATGAACTCATTGAAAACTCTACTTTGATCCTCACGTTTTGCTTTCATGTTTAATTATGTGTGAATGAGAGGTATATATAGTGAGAGAAGTAGAGTGTGGTATATATCACCAAAACTTGTGAAGAAGATGAGGTAGAAGAAAATAAAAAGGCATCTTTGTTAAGTCTAACTCAAACTAACGAGGAATCTAATGGAAGTTGGATAGAAGAGTACTCATCAATATGTTAGCATTGGTAATGCCAAAGAGAAGGAGCTAGGACTCTCTTGTTGCAAGGGGTTTTAATGGAGATAAACTAATCCAATTTCCAAAGTTGTTTAACAGACCTGTGATGGAGTTATTGAAAGATGTTTCAAGAGGTGAAACAACAACAATGTGTCTAATAACTCCTTTATTATTTTTGTAATATTTAAATATTACAAAAATAATAAAGGAGTTATTAGACTCATGAGATGTTTGGATATATGTGTATGTATCCAAAGACATGCAAGATAAATTTAACAGCAATTTGTGTATGTTAAACTTGATTGATGAAGGAGTGCATGTATTAAACAAGAACTTAATTATTTTAAAAGGGTGCTTAAGAAAAAGGTGTTTGGTGTTTCATGAAGAGATGTTTGGATATATGTGTATGTAATTAATATGAAGATATGAAACCAATTCTAAAGTACTATATATATGGGTAATGTTGGTAAGAGTGGAACAATGTGCTTCTTGTAATCTTCCTCTTCCATTTTTCTTTATACTAAAATAGATTAAATTTTTATCTCTTCTTTGTGAGTGTGTGGTCTCATTTCTATTTCCAACAGCTAGGACTCTCTTGTTGTGTTGGTTGACTCAAGGGTGTTTAACGGAGATTAAAGAATCCAATTTGGCAATTTCCAAAGTTGTTTAATAGACATGTGGAGTTATTGAAAGATGCTTCAAGAGGTGAAACAACAAGAACAATGAGTCTAACAACTCCTTAATTATTCTTGTAATATTTGTGTAAGTTTAAGATTGAATGGATAATTATAAGGGGAAACCTTTGTCACGCCCCGAACCCGGTCCGAACCTCGTGGTCGAGAATGACGCCAGGCTAGCGTATTTATGGGGTCACCCCACAAGCACGCATAAGGCTCCTGAGATCATAAACATATAAACAAATAAAAAGTATGGTCCATGAGACCTCGGCTCAAAGTTTCCACGATGCTACTAGAACATCCGCTTGAAAGCTCCCCGGCCTTAAGTCCTACTCCTAGCTACTCGTCACAACCTGGAATGGGGACAAACAACGGGGTGTATAAGCCAAAAGGGCTCAATAGGACTGCTAAAAACAATGAGGCGGTCTGCCAAATTCATTTTCATCATTCAGAAAACAAACATGCATGATATTATACTCGACCGCATAAAAACCCCCCAAAAAGATAAATCCCGATAATAACTCAAAGTTGGAAAACAAAGATAGTGCTCAATAGCACATATCACAGGTATAAACAACAAATCTGAACGTATCGGTATATCAGAATATACGGGTAAAACCATAAAACACATCTCCTTGCCTAAAAACAAATATCAACTACAACCAGCATTGACTAACCATCTGCCGCAGCCGGCATCGAATAAACCACCGGTCGTAGCCGGTTATCTATCGCAGCCAGTGATCATCCACTGGCTCCATAGTCGGCCATCAGCTGCAGCCAGTATCCACTAGCTTCGTAACCAGTCATCAGCTGTAGCCAATGGTCATCCACCGGCCTCTACGCTGTCGGTCATCAACAGCGGCTGACTTGCATCCACGGGCTCCATGATCGGTCATTGAAAGCAGTCAGGGTGGACACGTATGTTCGGTAGCGCTACTAATAAAAGACATATGCACACGACCAGGCTTAACTCCCCCTGGCTGGGTAAAAACCATGAAAAACATGTCAGGATGTGAGATGTATAACTAATAAAATGCAACTACGGTACGTTTAAGAGAAACAACCATTCTTGAAAGAGAAATCCCTGAATTACTCAAAAACCAGAGTAATGTCAAGTGATGAACCCCATAGTTCATCAAAGCAGAAAGTCGTACGATAGTCAATGATGCCATAATTCATCAAGGACAGAAAAACATTCAACAGAAAAGTCAACTTCATGCAACTTCAGGCTATATCAAATAATCCATATTAAATTACTTCTGAAAGATAACTATACCTTTGAAAATAAGGTATTTAAGTTGAAAATTACTTACAGTACATGATTTATAGCACAGAAGCCTGTCTTTTTCGTTCTTACGGCCTACTCGGGCTTGATCCTCCCAGTCTGGTCCGAAACCACCCTTACCATGTCCTAAACATGGTAAATATACATTACTCAACAATTCACAACAATAAGAATGCATTACATGCATTAAGACATCAAAATTGCAAATTTACCGAAATATCGTCTTTTTATTTTATAACCGACAAATTCGGGCCTTATAACACTTGTATGTGCTATTTTCTTTAATTTAAACACATCCCCAAACTATCGGAACAATCGGAATCAAATTCCGAGTCTTTTGGAAAAATGCTGAAAATTACTGTTCTTAGGTACTGTAGCTACAGTAATGCTACAGTACTCCCGAGATCCAATTTCAAATTGAACATCAAGACACATGGTTATTATGAATCCCAGCAGCAGCCAAAATGGTTATAAGGTATTTTGTCCTGCATAAGGTCTTTTAAGACATTTTATAAGACACTAGTGGCATTATGAGACTAGTGGCATTATGTGAGTTTATAAGAGACGAGTGTACACCAAGTCAGGACTGCAATTAGCCAACCAAATATTTAGGTTAGTCAATACTCACAAAACTCCACTAGTCTTTTTATTTTAGATGCCCTTGCATTACATTTATATATATATATATATATATATATATATATATCTGCCAAAGGCCGAGAGGTCTAGCTGTGAAAGGTTACTCAGATCAGGTAGTAGAAGCTGAGTTGAATCGCTGTGGTGGGGAGTCGCATCACATGTGAGACTTGTAGTGTCACGCATGGAGGGCAACGCGGGCGTGATGGTCCTTCTGCCAGTGTCTATCCCGGGTTTAGGTAGGTTTATCCCCTTATTCAAAAAAAATATATATATATATATATATATATCTATTTCTTCACATCTACATTGCCTAAAATTAATGTCTACAGGTCAATTACTTTGGAAGCTCAGACCTGCATCAATAAACCAAGCACCAATGCTCACAAATGCATGATGATATTCAAATATTACTTTTACTTTACAGTATTTCATACTTTTTGAATCTCTGGTCATAAGGTCAGGCATAATGCACACTAGATTCAGGTCAGAAGTAACAATCACAGTTATGCAGAGATTTTATGACTCTAATTCTGGCAGTATTCTTCTTGGCAGAATTGAGATACAAAAGTTTCAAGTGAATTGGCTTAGAATAAGAGGTATATGCAACTCATGATGCATTGGATTCAAGGCAACTAGCAACAAGAATGTGAATTCCATCTGAATCTTATCGAGCTGGATCCTTAAGAGTTTGTGGCTAAATCTTAGTCAAATCAAAACACGACAAAGATTCATGCTTAGAAGAATTATTCTAGGTTCATATATATATGAGAAGTCTCACATAAAGACATACACATAAGGTATATTCCTGAAAAGCTTGACCCACCTGGCTAATTGTAATGTGGACCATCAACAAGGGAAGGGGATTGGAGATCCATTCCTGCAGAGCTTGTGATCCACCAGATCAAGCTTGCTCATCTTCTCTAGTTTAAGTGTGCAATGTGCCCTACAGTTTCAAAACCAGTTGGAAACCATATCCTCAGGAAGTAGGGCCTCTTTAAAGCTGAGCAGGAAAGGACTGACTTAAGAAACTTGTATATATAAAGGAGATACAAAACCAAAGGCCACTACTATCAGTTACAAGAAGGAAGAATTGCATAACCTGGAAACTACAGCTTCTCACAATTGAATTAATGTACAAAATATCCAACTAGAAGAGACAGATCTTTGAACTTCTCTTTCTCCTGCCATTACTTCACATTTTAATCTATTCAAATTCATATACGGGTGCTGATCAGTCATGGCAACAACCAATCTCTCATAACTACTTTAGTTAAAACTGATAAATGAAAAGACAGGAGGCAGCCTATCACATCCAATGTGTGAATCATGTGATGTATAAGCACCATTAATATAACTGGAAGATAATCCAGGTTAGCAAATAATCAAACCAAAACAGCTGCTATCAGACAATTGAAAATGAACTCAAGGTTCATCAGGTTTGATTATTCACTTCACAGAAGCAGGTATACAATTTCATCATTCACAGAACAACCTTTAAAATAATGCAACTTGAACTAAATTAACAACACTAATTCCTTGGTGGAATACAATCACAAGAGCTAAGGGTAATCAAAAACTCTACCATAAGTACTGATGAAAACATGTGAAGAAGGAAATAATTGAAGAGGCTCACCAACTATCTAGCAAATAGCTTCATGGTTTCCTCTTCAATAAAATCAATGCTGTCGGAGTGCCTGTTGAGAGATAAACAGTTGGAAACAAAGCCAGCCAACTCCTAAGCTTTCACCAAATAGCTTTAATCTCAGTTCGGGATCCATCAACGGCATCAACACCCTCCCCTTCTCCAGCAGAGTCGCTCCGGATCGAGGAGATCAACACACTCCTCATGGCAGTATAGGGCGGCAAACGGCTGACCCGATCTTTGGCAGTGCAGACGCTCCCTCCTGGCCTTCTTCAGCCCCCTGATAGAGAGCTAGCCACCTGCCGGAATCTTCAGGCCACCGGAGACCTCAACGGCGGCCGGAGGCGGAGGAGAGGCGACACACGGGCCTGGAGAGTAGCGGTGGAGGGGATCACGAGGCTGAGGTTGTCCAGGTGAGATGGTATTGTCCGAGAGACTCTCTCTGAGCATCGTTGAGGAGGAGGGACGCGTGAGGTGGATTCATCTTGCCTAGTTTTGGGGTTCCACTGGTTTCCCACAGTTTCTTGCCACGTGGCTGATCCAATCATTAGGCTGGGGTGGGGTTTTGGTTTTTAGTTTAGTTTTTGGGGTGGTGGTGGGCCCACCACCACAAAAGTCAAATTCTTTTATACAAAGCCAATCTCGTCTTGCACACGCGTGTCCGAACTAGGGACTTCACCGGTTCGAACAGTGCAAGACGAGTCCCCGCCAAGTAGCTGAAATCAAATCGAGAGTGGATTTTCGAGCAAGCGCGGACTTCCAAGCCTAGGGATTTCAATGTCCAATCAAGCGGCCTCGTGATAAGCTCTCGGTCCAAGATATGGACAAGATCAAGGGTTTTCAAAGTCTTGCATTTAAGCCCTTCCTTTTTAATATATCATAGATGCAAGTATTTGGGGATTAAAAAAAATCCCCATTTTGCACTTAACCCCTCATGTAGTAATCTTTTAATTCATATCCAGTTGGCCAGACAGACGATTGAATAATGGATTTTATGATTTTCTGACACATTCACGTTCAAGTCATATATACAAGCACAATATCTTTACCTCCCATATTCGAAATATGACAATTTAGTTCACCCCATTTATGATAATATGGAGTTTTCTTTTCTTTTCTTTTTTTGGTATAATAGAATTCATTAGAACTAACTTCCTAGGGGCCAGTTCACAGGTTCTGAGTATCACAAATAAAAGACTCCACTAGTTTCCTAATATCTTCAGGTATTGCATCTGTCGCGCACCGAAGCAGGTCCAGGCACGTTGACAGATCGACCGCACCCAAATAGAGACGAGCCCATCTAGATGCAAGGTCTCAGATATCGTGTATAGTTCCTGATATAGAAGCAGCAGCAGAATGATAATAATAATAAAAATAAAAAGGTTTATACAACCCTATCATAGATACAACATAAAGTATCTTAAGAGCTTACACAGCCCTAGAAAATCCAGTTAGCCACCCCTAATGTCTCTCAACTAATACAGAATAATACAACAAATCTCACACACGTGATAATTAGTAGGAGGTTTACAAATCTCAACTAGTAAATAAGATATACTAGGACTTGTGCAAGGAATCCCCTCCTACGCCTCAGTCCTAAGTCTCATCGTCACCTGTAGGGAGAAAACACTGAGGGATATAAGCCAAAAAGGGCTCAGTGGGGCCACTAAAAAAAATGATGGCTGTCTTCCAAATTCATTGAATCGGTCAACAAACAAAATGTGCAGGATATAATAATCAACAGCATAAAACCCTTGAAAGTATAAATCCAGATATGAACACAAGAGTCGGGAAAACAAATTAAGAAAGTGCACAATAGCATGAGTCGTAGACAAATACAACAAATAAACAGCTCAGTAAATCAATTGTGCATATAAAACCATAAAACACGTCCCTGGCTCATCACAGGATAAAGGGAAGCAGAAGGAGTACGTAGTCCCGCGATCACAGGATAATGTCCCCAGCCACTATATCTTGATAATGTCCCCACCGACTACGTACTCCTTTTGCGATCCAATAATGAGCCCCACCGACTACGTACTCCTTCTGCGATCCAATAATGTCCCCAACCGCATTCTCCATGCAATTGTGCATATAAAACCATAAAACACGTCCATGGTACGCATGGAGAATGCGGTTGGGGACATTATTGCTAGGTTGGAGGAAGATATAGTGGCTCCCGGGAATTTGGAGTGAGCTATATGGAGGAGTACAAAGCTGAGGTACAAGTAGCTTTGGATTCCATGATGGGAAGTTTCATGGATGAACCTCAGACACAATTGGAGAAGATGAGAGAGGAGTTCTTCGTCTTTCAGGTGAATGTCCTGAAGGAGTTGACGACCTTGGATGAGGATGTGGCTTTATGCAAGAAGTCACTCCTCAGCTAGGCAACGAGTGGGCATAACTCTTTGAGGTTAGATGTTCCTAAGCCTACTTCTTATGATGGGAGAAGAGATGCTAAGGAATTGGAAACTTTCTTATGGTGTATGGAAAGGTATTCTTGGCATCTTCATGTGGACGGAGATGAAGAGAAAATCTCTATCGCTACCCTCTTTCTTACTAGCAATGCGTTGTTGTGATGGAGACGACGCAATAGGGAAATTGAACAAGGTGTGTTCACCCTTAGCTCATGGGAGGAATTCAAGGAAGACTTCAAGCGACACTTTTATCCCTGCAATGCGAGCATGGAAGCCAAGGAACGGTTTCGTTAGCTGAGGCATTCGGGATTTGTTGGTGTTTATGTGACTGAGTTCACAAATCTGTTGTTTGAAATCTCTGATTTGGGGAAAGAGGATAAATTTCACTATTTTATGAGTGGATTGCAACCATGGGCTAGACTTGAACTTGAGAGGAGACTGGTGCAAACTGTGTCTCAAGCTATTACTACTTTCGAATCACTGGTAGAATTCTGGAAGCCTGAATTGAGGCCAGTTGTGCCCAAGGTTGGACCAACTGGCAAGAAGGAGTTCTACACTAAGGGTAAGATGAAGTTCATTCCAAAGGTGTGGGAGCGGAGAAGGGAGCGAAAGACAAACCTAAGCAGGATAAGGGAAAGGCTCCTTGAAAGGGCAAGACAATGGGGAATGCTCCAGTCCAATTCTATCCAGTTAGAACCTGTTATTTATGTGATGGTCCATATTTGGTGCTTGATTGCCCGAAGAGGAAGGCAATTACAACATTGGCCGCCCAGCTAGAGGAGAAGCAAGATGAAGAGGTGAATATGAGCTCTCTTCACCTTATTGGTGTTGTAAGGGAGGCACAACAACCAATTGTTGTGAAGGCATTGCCCAAAGGACGATGTATGTTGATGCATGGGTGAATGGTGTAGACTCACAGGCCTTGTTAGATATTGGTGCCACTCATAATTTTGTCTCGGTGGAGGAGGCAAAGAAACTTAAGTTGAAGGCCTTAAAGATGGATAGATTCATCAAGGCGATGAATTTTGTTGCACAACCTCTTTTGGGTGTTTCCAGGAATGTTGTGTTGTAGTTGGGAAAATAGAGAGGGTGGCTGGACCTCTCAGTGATTCCAATGGATGACTTCAAGGTTGTGTTGGGGATAGACTTTATGAAGAAGGCAAAGGCCATTCCCATTCCTTTCTCCAAAGTATTGTATTATGCGATGCAACATAGCAGATCCTTTATAATACCACACACTAATCGAGTTGCCAAGGAGAGAAAGAAGTTGGCCAATGCTTTCAAGCTGAGGAGTGATGGTGCTCTCGGTGAATGCAAACCAACAAGAGGCTGGCGAAGAAGGGTGAGGAGACTTTCATGGTCTCACCTGAAGAGGCCGAGGGATCAGAGTGAAGCTAGCCCCTCAATTGGTGCCTAAGGAGATCGCAGACAAGTGTTGAATGAATTCCATGGAGTGATGCCAAAGAACTTCCAAAGATGTTGCCACCTTGGAGGAAAGTTGACCATGTGATTGAAATTTGGAGTCAAAGTCTCGCAGACTCCCGACCCAAGTCCTCCTATTGAATGTCTCCCAGGAGTTGGTTGAGTTAAAGAAGCAACTTGGAGAGTTGATCGATTCTCGGCTTTATTGACCCTCCAAAGCCCTGTATGGTGCCCTAATTCTCTTTCAAAGAAGAAAGATGGCTCTCTGAAGATGTGTGTGGATTGTAGGGCTTCGAATAAAGTAACTATCAAAAATAAGTACATGACTCCACTTATTTTTTATCTCTTCGATCAATTGGGAGGCGCCAAATCTTCACGAAGCTTGATACATACGCTCGGGTTATTGGCAGGTCCGCATTACCCAAGGAGATGAGCCGAAGACGATGTGTGTTACAAGGTATGAAGCATTTCAATTTCTTGTGATGTCATTCGGCTTAACAAATGCGCCAATGACCTTTTGTACACTCATGAATCATATTTCCAGGCCTTTCCTCGATAAGTTTGTTGTAGTATACTAGGGTGATATCGTAGTCTACTCAAATATTTTGCATGAACATATGCTACAATTGAAGAAGGTGTTTCAGGTGCTCAAAGGTAACAGGCTCTATGCGAAGAAAGAAAAATGTTTATTTGATTAGGACCATATATCTTTTCTTGATCATTACATTGTTAATGGGAAGATTATGATGGAGAGTGCCAAAGTGAAATCTATTCAAGACCGGAAGCCTCCCAGTAAGGTCAGTGAGTTGATACCTTTTCTTGGATTGGCGAATTATTACAGAAGATTCATTAAAAGTTATTCGAAGAGGGTTCCATTAACCATCTGCTGAAAAAGAACAAATATTGGAATTGGTATGCTGAATGTCAAGCTGCTTTTGATGATCTCAAACAAGCTAGGTAGAGGAACCTGTTCTTCAGCTACCTGATCCAAAGTTGCCATATGAAGTATAAACCGATGCTTCAGATTATGCAATTGGTGGTGTACTTATGCAGGTAGGTCATCCAATTACTTATGAAAGCTGGAAGTTGAATGATACCAAGACTCGGTATACCACTCAAGAGAAAGAGATGACTACCATTGTACCTTATTTGCCCGCACGTGAACACCGTAGGCATTATTTATTGTGTTCTGAGTTTGTTGTGATAACCGATAATGTTGCTACATCCTATTTTCAGTCTCAGAAAAAATTGAGTCCCAAAGAAGCTCGCTGGCAAGATTTTCTGGTTGAGTTTAACTACAAATTGATTTATAAACCTAGGATGGTGAACAGTGTGGTTGATGAACTCAATAGGATGGTTGAGC
The DNA here is from genome assembly GCA_026586065.1 of Dioscorea zingiberensis. Classification (NCBI taxonomy): domain Eukaryota; kingdom Viridiplantae; phylum Streptophyta; class Magnoliopsida; order Dioscoreales; family Dioscoreaceae; genus Dioscorea; species Dioscorea zingiberensis. Next base: position 80,146,034 of record CM048818.1, on the reverse strand, counting down.
TTGTTATTGTCTCCCAAATTCAAGGGCAATTAGAAAACAAAATTAGGGAAGGATTGAAGGCTGATTCGGTTGCTTAGAACTTGTTGAAGTTGGTTGAAGAGGGGAAGAAAAGGAGATTTTGGATAGAGGATGGCATACTCTATACCAAAGGTAGGTGCAAGTTTGTGCCTAAGTGAGGGAATTCGAGAAGAAGCATTCTTAAGGAATACCATGACATACTATGGGTTGGTCATACTTGTGCTCATAGAACTCTTACCTTAGTGAAGGATGCATACTTCTTGCCAAGGATGGGAAGAAGATGTGGAGTTTTATATGAAAGATATGCTTGGTGTTTCAACAAGATAAAGGAGAGGCCAAACTTTCTTGAGGTTTCTTTGGAACCTTTTTATGTTCTGAGAGGCCTTGGGAGAGTGTCTCTTTGGATTTTATTTACGCTTTCTGCTTGATCGGAGGGGTGTGGTTCTATTCTTGTTATTGTGGACAGATTTTTTCCAAGTATGGGACTTTTGTCCACTGCTCCTACTTAAGTGCTCTGCTAAAAAGGCTGTAAGTTTGTTCATGAAATTTGTTGTGAAATACAAGGGAGTTTTACGCAAACATTGTAAGTGATTGAGACTCAGATTCACAAGAAGATTATGGAGAGGCATTTTCATACTCAGACGAACTTCCGATTCTCTACTAGTTTACACCCCCCAAAATGACGAGCAGACTGAAAGGATGAATGCATTGTTGGAGATGTATCTCCGCCACTTTGTTACTGCCAATCAACAAGATTAGGCGAAGCTCATCGATGTTGCACATTTTTCTTACAATCTTCAAAGGTCAGAGACGATTGGGAGAAGCCCCTTTGAAGTTGTACAAAGTCAGAAACCTTTAACCCCTACCACACTTGTTGCAGGGTAAGTGAGAGCCCCTCAAGTAGCATTCAGGAGTATGAAAGCACGGCAAAACCAGAGGCAGCTGACCAAGGGTTGCTTGGAGATGGCCACGGCAAAGATGAAGAACTGGGTTGACAAGTGGCGCAGGCCACTTAAGTTTCAAGTGGGTGATCGGTAGCGGTGAAGATGGTTTACAAACAATTCAAATCTGTAAGGCATTTTCACAATGGGTTTATGAGAAAGTATGAAGGCCCATTCGAGGTACTAAGAAGAATTAGAAATATAGCCTATAAAGTGGAGCTGCCCACTCACTTCAAAATTCTGAGTTTTCATGTAAGTAATCTGAAGCCATACTTTGTAGATGAGACTAATCCAGCCTAGGGGCAATCCGGTCGGGCCCCACCCCTTTCTGTTGCCTCTTTTGACAAGGATGTGGAGGCCATCCTTGATGATCGTGTCTTGTCCCACCCCAGGTGTGCCACGGTTGTGAATACTTGGTGAAATTATGCGGTTTGCAGAGTTCGAAGCCACATGGGATCCTGAGCAAGCCCTTTGGCAATTGAGGGGATCAAATTCGGTGGTTTAAAGAGTGACATGTAAAGGAGGTGTCTCAGTTATAGGTGTGGGAGGATGTCACGACTGGCATGATGTTAGGAGTTGTACTAGCTTGTTATGTGGCTAAGTATGTGACTGATTACTTATGTGATTACTTGTGTGGTTGGTTACTTAGTTTACTTGATGTATTTGGTGGGGTCCATACTGTATTGTGTGGGATGTACGTGCTATACATACTTTATACTTTGTAGCCATACTTTGTAGTTTGGTAGTGGAGTATATCTAGTTGTGACTCTAGAAGGTAGTGGAAGGCTCTTTGTTGTACTTGTAAAGAGATCTGAGATACATACTATAGAGTATCTTCTTCTTCAGGGAATGAAAGAGTATTCTCATTGTCACAAACTCTCTCTCATGTACTCACTCTTACATACTCTCCTAGCCTCTTTACTTCCCTTTTTGAGTAATCAAAACCCATTTTAAAGGCTTGCTGAAGGAGTGTGCGAGGGGAAACACAACGTTCAGCGTTGGCACAACCCAGATCAAGAGAACCTCGGTTGGCTTCCGTTGGTAATGCGCTCGAGTCTTGGCCCGTGACACAATGGGTCCCCTTGCATAAGTCCTTTTTTTTGGTTCGACCCATTAGCCCAACTTACCATAAATAACAAATGTCATTGTAGGGGTTTCAATGCAAGCCCTAACCCAGTTAACCCATTCAGTTGGAAAGTTCATTTTTTGAAGTACAGCTAGTGATGGCTTCCCACCTCACAAGATCATAAGCTTTCTCCATATCTACTTTAATCATTTATGATAATATGGAGTTGGGATCACAACCACGTCCACTTTAACATGCTTGTGGAGCATATATACTTCCATGGAACTAATTTAGAAGGATATGGAGAATGTAGGGTATCAACCGAGGTACTTATCAGGCGATATTTTGAAAAAAGTCTTCTATGATATCCTCAATCAACTTAGTAAATGTATATAATTGTTATTAGGCTACAGCACAAAAGCTTTAGTTAAGGGTTTAGTAAATGGATATAACAAATACTAATATGACAAGAGCAAAGATATATTTTAAGACATAATCAACACTAGACATAAGCCACCTCTTCAAAAAGATATGCACATACCATATATATCAAGAACATTATAGATTCGACATACATACATGTACAATGATACAAACCCTCAAGTTGAACTGAAAAATCACACATTTACTATTGTTAGGGATATAGTTGATATGCCCTAGATCCAATCTCTTATTAATTTTGAAGCGCATTTCAAACAATGCATGGCATTAACTTTCTTTTTGTTATCATATTAAGTATTTAATATGATAATGTCATGATTAAATTTAGAGACTTGACATTTGATGGGGATCATAATGTGTGAGAGTCAAGTCTAAAAATGATTTAATCTAAAATTGTTCTCATTAAGAATAGGACATTAGTGATCCGGTTAGATCAATATATGTGTGATAGTCTTTATAAGATAAAGATTAGTTGATCTCATTAACTAAATCTCATACATAGATGATGCATATGGAGATATGATCATTGAGTCGACTCAATTGAGAATTCTAATGGCTAAATATTACCATTAACCGGCGGCATCACAATAGGACATTCCCTCTTAAAGAAATGAGATATAATAATTTTATTTGACCCGAGGATGTCCATCATAGTAATTAACAAAGCTGGTATTTATCATACTATCGATCTCCGGACAATTCCTATTGTCCTAGGACAATAGTTGAAAAGGATATTGGGTACAGCGATTAAATACTTGTAGAATTAATGCATTGATCAAAGATGGAATCTGGCCAACTCTTGGTAATGAGTTTTGAGCTGTTCTATGTTGTCACATTATTTATAGCATCGACTAAATTAAGTACCTTGGTCGAGTAAGCAATTGAATGATGCAAGAAAAGCAGTTTCTTAGAGCTCATTCATCTGCCGTGGAATTATAAATTGACAATGAAACATAGCTTTTTGAGTAACCTTATTGGGGATTTGATGATTCCAACCACATATCCTAAGGTTGGACCCTGAGCTTTAGTAGACGGATAAGGAAAATATTACATTATTCTTCTCAACGGTCACTTTCGGTGGAGAAGTAATTGTATACTTTCCACATATTATCCCACAAGTATGAGTGTCATTTGCATAGACGCACAACCTCGAGCTTAGTAAATTAGTATGGGACTAAATTTTGCTACCGGGCTTAGTATTGAACATATGAAAATGGTCACACACTAACGGTGAAAGTGTTCTAATCTTTGCTACAAGATTAATTATTTTATTATTTGATAATTAAATTAGATTATTTGATTAATCAAATAAATAAAAATAATTGAGTCCAAATGGAATATTATTATATTCCTTTACTAACAGCATAAAGTAATATAGTTAATATTAATGGACAGAATTTAATGATGATTGCATGTGATGGTTTTTATAGGAAGCCAAAGGTCTCAAGGTGGTTTTTGGGTTTGGGAAACCCAAAAGCTTAAGCATGCAAATGGGTTTTATGGTTTTGGTTTCTTTGGGAAAACTAAAAGATTTTTGCAGGAAAACCAAAATACACATGCTAAAATATGTTTCTGATGATTTGTGGTTTTGGAAAAACCAAAAAGAGGATTTTAACAGAGAAAACCAAAAAGCCACATGCAAATACTTTGATGACTTTTTGTTTTGGAAAAACCAAAAGAGTTTTAGAAAACTTCAAAAGGTTTTGAGAAACCTAAAGGCTTATGTAAAGACTTATAATGGATAATCTTGCATAGCAACATTGTAGTGAGTTCTTTGGAAGAAAAAAGAAGCGAATATATACAATCCATCAAGTATGAAGTTTCTGAGAGTCCAAATCATTTGTTTCAATTTGTTCATATATGTCTCATTTATCAAAAGAGTTGATAAAATATAAAAGCTACTGGTCTCTACAGTGTGAATACGCATGACAGCCTGTGAGCGTTATCAAAAGAGATTTAGAAGAGAAAAATTAAATTAGCTTCCAAAGTATGCTTTTTAGCATCCAATCTTTTAAGCTTAAATATAAATTTTAAATGCAAACTAGATCTCTTCCATCGTGATTATTTCGCCTTCACGTATGCTTTAAAACACCTAACAATCCTACAACTATCTCACACAAAGTGTCATCAATGATTTCAGGGAGTACTACTCACGCTTGAACTTTTATGGGTAAACCTTTGAAGAAGTGGATTGTAGGGACATGCCATAGGGTGGTCAGAGGCTCAACCAGCTCCCAATTGTAACTCAGTATCAGATGGTGAATAAACACTGCCATCCTCCAACCTTGCAAGCTCTGCCCCTGGACATAGTCTTGGACCTCCACCCAAAATGCCATGAAGGCGGATCAATCCTTTTATTTCCGCCCCACATGAATGACCCTAAAAAATAAGAACACTTTCTGCCACAGATTAAAGAGCTATATATATTCTACCTCGATCAATTATAAACTATATATAAAGTTCAGTATAAGTCTAACCTATCCAATCTCCAAAGGATCGAAAGAGTTTCAAGGTTCTCCTGCTAAGAGAGAAGGATCTAAATGAACTGCTGTGAAGCTTGCTATGATAATGTAAACCACCTTGAGGAACTACCACATAATCTTAACAAGAACAAAGAATATACTAACGTTCATGAGTTCAAGAATTAATAAATACACACACACTTGATATATATATACCTCACATATTGAACATCCATCTTTGCTTTCTTTTGGACACAAATCCAGCTTAATATTGCACAAGCCTAAGAGTCTCATTGATAACCTTCATGTAGTAAATTGCAAGTCATACTTCAACATCCAGGCATGAGATAGAAAGTTGGCAAAACAGATAGTTAAACTTTACGTGCATTTTGTGAACTCCATTGTCTTGTAGTCGTCCCATGGTCAAGCTACTCTTTCCCTTTCTGAGTTCTTAAGTCTGAAACCTTGAAGATGCTCTTCCTGTGAGTGCGAGCATATATATATATATATATATGGCATAGTATACATTTTATTTTGACTTCAATATGTAAGAATTAATCATCCTCAATAAATCTTAAATTATACATATATACTTACTCTTGAGCTGTTGAATTGTTTGGAGGGATTTAACCTTCAAGAAAGTAAAATCTAATCAAAGGAAAATGGCTCTTTGAGGTGGTGTGTCATGTGACCAGCAAAGAGTGTGTGCAAAATGAAGTCAAACATTTGCTCTTTTTGAGTATATCAGTGTTCTTCATGACCCAAACCAAAGAAGATCATCACCTTTTCTTTCTCTCTCCTCTCACCTCTCTTTCATTAACTTTATGCTCAAACACTTTGAATATCTCTTTCCTTGACTTCATTAGTTAATAAACAACAAGAAATTAATCTAACACATATTAATCATGTTCTTCTAAGATAACTTAAGTATAACCAATGACCCTTGGGGTATATTTGTATTGAGCTTACTCGTGGTTCCCACTAAAGTAGGTTTCTATCTTAGCCGAGAGGTCCTCCGAGTTCGGAATCACATGTGGGTGAGGCACTTTTTGAGTCGTTGCGGTGAATACCGATGGAAGTAAGGGAAATGAAACTTTCTTTTACTATACATGCACGTAATTCCCACCCTCCACCTGCCTCACTTGGCCCGAGGGCTGTAATCGGATCGCTAGATGTCTTTTTAACTTTGACTTTAATATTTTTTATCCGCTCTTTTTGTCAAAAACAAAAAGAAAAAAAAAAGATAACTTAAGTATATGTAAGCCTCTATATATACCTCTAAGGCCTGCTGATATTGACTTCCTGGTAAATTCCAAGGAATAGGATGCGAATTCCCTCTGGCAAATTTCTAAGTGTAGTGTCATATTCTCTCATGAGCTTATCATTCCTCAGGCTCTTTCCAGGAGACATGCTAAAAGATTTCCCTTTCACCATTCACATAGAAAGAAAACTGCAAAGATCATCATCATCATCATCTTCATCAATAATTAGCTACTTCATATATTTATATATTAACTTGAAAATTCTATATAGATTGCGAACATGTATGCATAACACATATATACCTTCAATGCAACATCTTTTGCAGAGATGATTGAGTTCTCATCTCCAATGAGCTCATAAAGCAAAAGAAGCAACCTCGGGGTTAGGAATGTTGTAGGAACACTGTTCGAGCCTCTCGCCTGGGCTTTCAAGAAGTTGACGCATCATGAGTGATCTCATGGCAAGCTTGTGTGCATCTCCAACTTCAACGGATATTGAATGTTTACCTAATACATGGGAGGAAAGAACTTGGCCACCCGACTCCGAATAATCGACATATCGCTCTTCAGTATGAAGTTGTATTTAACTCCTGGATCTGCTGAGATGATCACTGGCTTCCCTAGTAGATTTGTCATGAAGATTTTGCCAAAACTGCAAAGCATTACTAACAAGAGGTTAGATGTTCCATGTATCCTGATCACTACATCTTTATATATATTGCTATATTTCTTTGTGAATTACACTGGAGAAACCAACATATCTACATGGAAAAGAAAATTGGTAATTAAACTCCATTTTTTGTACTAAGAGAGTGAGTGTTCAAACCACGCATACAAAGGCTTCCCTAACGGGCTTGCCATATTTATATTTATAAATAAAATAAATAAATGCTCGGAAAGACGATGATGAGATTTTAATGTATTGGTAAACAATATAAATAGTCAACTAATCCTTCTTATATCTTTGGGTTTATTTCGGTCACTCATTTAAAAAGAGTTAAGATTCATTCATTTCTTAATTTAAGATTTTGGTTTTCGGTCACTTGGAGTTACACAGCACGTATTATCGAATGGCTGACATGGCCATTAATTTGATGGTATACATCACGTTTTCGCCAGTAATAACGATTTAATGGTCACCTAACTACTAGTAAGTTTCTTATTTTGGTCATTTACCTAAAAAGTTACAATCTCATACAATTTAAAAAAAGTATATATGCAAAATTGTGGTTGAAATATACATTCATATTTGGAACATTTGTATAAAAATAGTAATAAATCTTTCTAACTCAATTATATGTGCATTTGCTTCAGTACCAAATTTAAAACTTTTCCAGTTTGATATTGTAACTCTGAAAGACAAAATGGACAATGTTCGCAATCTAGTTAGCTATTGGGATTCTAAAAAAATATACTTCCCAAAGACAAACTTAGCCAATTATTGCGTACAGTAAGTTTTTTAAAATTTTTAGATATTACATAATTAGTTTTGAAGGAACATTATCCAATTTATCTCTTCAGGATTACAATATCAAACTACAAAAATTTTTGTACATTTCTTTTTGGAAACAATTCGACATATAATTAGTTGGAAAGAAATTACTCATTTTTGTTCAAGTAAGTTCCAAATATGAATGTCTATTTTATGCAATTCTTTTTATATTATTTTTGTAGATGACCTGAATCAAGTAATTTTTTTGTGGTGATGTGACCAAAATAGAAATCCACTAATAGTTAAGTTTAACTATTTATGTTGTTATGGACTGAAGGTATGTCATGTGGCGTAGCATGGTCACTACTGCTACCACAAGCATCAATCTCCGTGGAGCTGAAAGTGAGCGTAATTCCCAAAAATCTTAAAAATCTTTAAATGCTTAAGTGTAACCCTAATTCTGTAATTTTTTAAGTGAGTGATCAAAATAGAAACTCACTCAATAATTAGGTGACTATTTATGCCTCAAGCCTTGTTACCCATAATGTATTTGTAAATAAACCCCGCACTTATACTTTGCTTTTGATTGCCGTTTTGTACATGGCTGATAGGTTTTGAAAGAAAATTAACAAAATGCTCACAAATTAAACCGGAAGAGTAAATATCTTATATATTTATTGATTGAATAAAATGTCAAAACATCATACATTACAAATTAAAATATCTTGGTACATAAAAATATTTTGGAGGTCCTCTTCAGCAGGAGGTTTACCACAAAAATTTTTGTATTTTTAACGTAATTTTTAGTCTCGGGGACAATAATATACACAAGTTGGGGAGGAGACTTGAAAGAAGACTCCAAAGAGCAAGACACGTAGAAAGCTAAATCTTTCTTCTATCTTTATGTATCTAAGTTACGCGTGAGATGTAAATTCTAAATTTGAAAATCCAAAAATGAAATAAAAATATGATTTATCTATTTTATTAAAAGAAAAGAAACACACCTAGCGATAGCGTGGATGCTCAAAGGAATTCTCCCACTGAACCTGCTCATGGCGAGTGTCTCTTAAAAGTTTAAGATTTCCTCCTGATGAAAGGCCAACCCCATGTGGTTCTCGGCAAGTGGAAGCTTCTGGAAGTATTTCTCCTACTCCCATTCTCTTCAAGTTGTAAGGTTTAGTAGTACAGAACAATAAGACATATAAGTAAGATCATAGAGCAAAACTAGAACATATAAAATGTAAATGAAGCCATATCTTTTCTTTCTTTTGCATGATCTCTTTGCATTATCCATATGTGCATATATATATAGATATATATAGATATATAGATGTAGATTTGAAAGGAGAGAAAGACAAGAAGTTTGCCGAAGAATAAGAGATGAGAGTGTTATAAACAAGAATTTCAGAAGTGATCCTAGACGGCAAAGGAATGCCAGGCACTTGACTTGAGTTCATGCAGTAGATGACACTCTATGTCTTTTAAGTTTCAAGGCTTTCATGACATCCAAATGAGAGGAGTTCGGTCTTAACTTACTGGCTATATATATTTTGATATAATTTCTTTATTTATTTATTTTATTTAAATTTTTTTATTAATTTGGTTGATATAGAATTCTTTTATCAAATATGTAGCCTATTAAAATGATTTTTAATTTAGACATAGAGAGAGATGGGATCAAAGCATGGCAATAGCATTTAGGGTCCAAAGAAAATTGCTTACATACATTAGAATAAAAGTAAGAGAATGAATCTTTAATTTACTTTTATGACGCCCAGTATATAAACAAATAAAATTATAAATAAAGATAATGAAACTGATTGATATATGGAGATTATATAAAATTAAAGAGGATGCAAATATTTAAATTGAATTAAATATCTTACTTTTATTCTACTCAAATTGGAAACAATCACCTATCTGTATACCCATTTGAAATACAATTTAAAGTATTAATATTATTTCTTTAAATTTATATTTATTTATTTATTTATTTAACTACTAAAAATAACCTCTGTGATAATTAGCATAGCAGATTTCACATGATCATATACAAATATCTGTAATCCAACTAACTTAATTACAAAATAATTATAAGTAAACTTAATTAACTAGTTTCTATAAAAATTATAATTAACAAATCCCTTTCTATATCCTTCATCTTATTCTTCATTCCCAGCAGCTAAGCATCAAACTAAAACAGTAGTGCAATTCTAAAAAGAAAAAAAAATAATATATGTGTTTTTATGAAAATTAACACCAACTAATTAATTGAAACAAACTGGGCCACCAATTCATATATATTAATGAATATGCATTTATCCACCTTATAAAACAAAACAAAAAACAATTGAACAACCTAGACACGGTTCACTAAACAAGAATACATGCCAAATTTGTCACAACTACATATGCAAACGGTATCTGACGGATCGTGACATACGTATCTCTTTCGAAGTTCAACGAAAGTGGATGCGATCTTCAATTTAAAACTAATGGTTTAAGACTTCAAGTACCATGTGAAATAGAAGCGGCCTAATCTCAGTACACTCCAACATACTCTTCCTTACATATAGCACATTCTTCTTGAAATCGCTTTCCTGAGTACACTTCGCCTTCAAACTATCCAAAGTATCTTCGGCACGTCCGTAGCAACACCATTTCCTGCTGTGCAAAAATCAAAAGACTCTTGTACTACCGTACGACTCCCTCAGAAGACACAAATGCTTCTGAATTAAAGTAAGGGAGTGGATAGGTGGAATCACTCTGAGGCATCACATTCATTCTAAAACAACGCTGCACCAATAACCCAACTCAAATGCAGCAGACCTGTTGAGCAATTGAGTTATCAGCTTCAAGAAGAGCATAAAGCAATTTCGCGAAGCACCACCCTACGACAAGGTAAAACCATATATGTGTAATCTAGACCAGATAAGCACCGGACATATACAGGACACAATGAATCAAAGGCAGAGATCAGAGAAGGGAGTGAGAAGGAATATCAAGGGGAGTATTATGTTCCTCTTCCGGGCACCTTGGCCGGAAGTATGTTTAAGGTGGTGTTTCTTTCACTGGGCCGAGGCCAAAAATCGGGATACATTGCCAACTGAGTACCACTAGGAAGCGGTAAACAGATTCACGAAGGTATTTGTCGCGCTCAAGGATGGTGTAGTAGTCAAGCGTACTGCACTCTGGAGGTACTTGCAAATGGAAAGTGGAGTATGAATTACCAGGTGTGTTGAGGGAGGCAGAGAAAGCAGACCAAGCCGCAAGAAAAACAAGACCAAAGCACAGAGCATATTGTTGTTTGTTGAAAGCAAATGTTTTTTAAACCTCTGGACCCGGATCCGGGTTCGGTCGGACCCGAAAACCCGGGGAACTCAAACGAAGCGGTACCAGGGTTTATACCTGAAGGTGACCAGTCCTGAATACTGTCACAACTCTGTAAATTGACTCCGCCGGGTCGGCCGGTCGGACCGCGAACCGGAAGAACCCGGTTTTTTTGTTTTTTGCTTTTTTTGAACTTCTCGCACGTAATCTGGTAACGCCTTCCACCTGAAAGCGAAAATATCAAACATTCGTAGAAGAAACTCTAAGCGGCGCTACTAAGTTTCCCCATCTTGGGGACTCTTCTTTTCTCACCGGTCTCCTCTCATGCATGAATTCACCAGGGTAGCTGCTCAATCTCTCTCCTGTGCTGGCGTCCTCCTCCATTTGATTTAGCAAGGTATGTGGATAACAGAGAATTGATGTTCTCTCTCGCGACACCAGGGTAGCTGCCAAGCAAAAACACTTTGGAACTCATCTTCAGATAACAGAGAATTGATAAGTTCTGTGATCTCAGCCTATGGTGTGATTACATAAAGTTGTCCTGCACCTTCCAAGCCAGGGCTCCTGGCATGGAGACATGGGACATATTGAAATAGCTAAGGATTGATGTTCTATGTTTATCTACATAAAGGTTGTGTCCTTCCATTTAAGGAACTCCCTAGCAATGGAGGTATGGGCATGAGATGATAAAACCTTTGTGCTTTGCAATAATGTTAAAAATTTAATTGTCTGTTCTTTCCAATCATTTACATTGAATAGGTGTAGCAATATATCTGTGGTCCAACCTGCACCCATTCTGTTGAGCTTTGTTGGTGATATCTTTTCAAGTGATGAAAAGAACACTTGAGGTTTTGATCTAATGCCTATGCATCTTATTCTTCTTTTGAAGTTTTCATGTTTATTTCATTACATTTAATTTGCAGTGTTCCCTTGGCAGGTGATGTGCACTGATTATTTGGTGTAAGAGAAAAAACAGAACTCGATTCATGAATTCAATCAAAAGGTTACAGGAAAACTTTTCAGGATCTTCTCCTCAAGATTAACCATAGGTGATTTTGGTTTCCCTTACCATCTCAGTGTTTGATTCCAAGCATTGCCATAACTCTCTCTCTCCAAAGAAAACTAAATTGTGAGTCATCCAGCACCTACACTAATCAATATGCGCCTTGGAATTAGGCTTGTCAGTACCTCTGTTTCACTGTATATGTAAGAAAATGCTAACTTTGATTTTGTATTTGTATCTACTATATTTTTTGGTTTTAAAAGTAATAATTATTATGATTTTTTTCTTATATGACCCATTATATATATATATATATATATATATAAATATATATATATAAGTTATTTATTTATTTTTATTTTTATATATATTTATTATTTATGACGTCATCCGTACCAATCAACGTAGGAATGGGTCATCCGGGTCAGAGGCCAAGTCGTACCCAATGGACTCAGAATTGGCAGAGCTTAGGTTAAACTACGCTCGACCGATTTTAAAAACATTGGTTTGAGAAAGTAAAACGAGGGAAAGCAAAATGAAGTTGAGTAGATGTTTATAGGCTTGGCAGCTATTTTTTTGGCTAATTTTGTTAGGATACCCACAGAATTCTGCATGAGAGTAAAACTTTCAGGGAAACAAAAACAAAAAAGTTTAAATATAGGTTTAATCTAAAAATAAATAAACAAATTAAGCATCTCCAAAATTGTCCATATTTACATATAACTAACTCCCCTGAAAAGCTAATCGAGAAGATTTCAAATGAATGCATGCAACAAGCACTTACAATTAGAGTAGTTTGGCATATATATATATTTAAAAATTCAATCCATAATATCTAAATTTTAACAAATCAATGACATCAATGACTAGTTTTAAAATTAAAAATATTCCTGCTTAATAATATAAAGATAGACTTTTTAAAATTAAAAATCCAAATTTTTGAGAAAATTTCAAAAAATCAATCTAGTTTTTATTCAATTTATTTAAGAATTAAAATTATATGTAATCATACACTCTCATAAATATATAGATAGACACTTTTTAAAAATTAAAATAGTCTCTACTTAATAATATAGAATGCTAAGATCTTTTTAAAATTTTAAAAAAATCTAAAATTTGTATAAATTTTCAAAAATCTCAATTTAATTTTTTTGAATATTTTTTATTGGATAGACTCACATAAATATAGAGAATAGGTATATATTTTTTTCAAATTAAAAAATACTCAAACTTCCGTAACGTAGACAAATTCTAAAATTAAAAAATCCAAAACTTTTGATAAAATTTCAAAATCCTAATTTAATTTTTTTTGAATCTTTTAAAAATTAAAATTATTTGTAACTCCAGCCTACGATAAATATATAGATAGATAGATACTTTTAAAATTAAAATTACACTTCCACTTTAGTAATATAGATAAATTTTTTAAAATTACAAAAAAACTAAAATTTATGGAAGAAAAAACTTCCAAAATTCCAACCCAATTTTTTTTGGGATTTTTCTAAAAATTATATGAGCAAAATATATAGATATACTTTATTATATCATCCATTCTTACCTTTGTTCAGTTATTTTTTAATTTAAATTAAGGAGAATATATACAAATAAAATGACTAAATCACAAAAGAAATCATTGACATTTTCCAATAAAACTCTCTTGACAACTGAAAATCAAAACAAAAATAATCAGATATAACACCTCACAAATAATTAGAATCTAGAGTTGCTCCAATACGATAACTTTTGACAAGTTTCAAGACACTAGAGCATGAAAATTTGCAAAAATATAATAATTTTGATAATTGGATGCATTTAAAGAGAGAGACTAGAACTAAAAGCCATGCACTAGATCATCTCTGGCAAGCTAGTCTGAAAGAATAATTCAATGCTATTGAAGTATATAAGCACTAAAAAATAGAGAAGTAACCAAACTTAAATTCAAATATGATAAATAAACCCATTAGAAGTAAAAATTTAGATTCTAAAATTTCCTACAAGAAATGTAGATCTACTAAGTACCACATGCTGCTGCAGAGAAAAATTAACTCTCTCATTGATAATTGCAGAGAAAATTAACACTCACCCTCTAGATTCTGTTTTCTTTCCACTATGCGGATTTAATGGATGTATGCAAAAAAATTTATACTATTTTGTGTGGCAGTTGGAGAAATCAACCAACAAAAACGAAAAGTAAAGGATTGCTGGAGACCTTGACCTTACTATGCCCAGAGCTACATCTAAACTAAACCATACATGTTGGAATTCAGGACTACCCATGTATATACAATAATATGCAAAGAGGTGCCAATATAATTTTTTTATTAGATTTAACACCGATTGTCTTCGCCAAAGACCCTCGGTCGAATTGGCAGTCCTCCATGTACCCCAGGTGAAGTAGTAATCCGAGTTGAATCATAACGAATGACCGAATTAAATCGCTGTAGGATTTGGCAGTGATAGCGGGCGATTCCTCAGAAGTACTATCTGGCCCAGATTCGGTGATAGTCCTGCCCTTGCGTGTCATATGCTGCAGGTCCTATTAACGCATTTATCGCCATTCAAAAAAAAAAAAAAAAAAAACACCTAATCGATAACGGCCCGATAGTGAACAAATCCAGCTTGATTCCAAGTAAACAAATACATGCCAAGTTTTGTCACTTCTACATATGTATACGGTATCGACTGATCGGACATGTATCTCTTTCTTGAAGCCAGCGTGTGTTGCAGTGTCCATGAAAACGATGTGAGCATGGCAATCGCGTGACCTCTGTACCTCCAACATACCCTTCTTTTGCAAATAACATTTCTTCTTCTGGAATCGTTTCCAGAGTACACTTCGAAGTCACCAAACTATCAAGAAAGTATCTTTGGGACAGGCTTCAAAGCAACAACATTCTGATGTGCTAAATCAAAAGACTCCCGTATTGCAAGTGACCCCACTTCTTCTGAATGTGACCTCTTCATGACAACATTAGCAGAAGTAATTATGTCAAAAGAAACATTAGAAAGAGTAGTAAGCGGAATCATTCTAGGCATCCACACATCATCAATGGGATTCAGTCTACACACTTGCTCGTAGATAACCAACTCAAATACAACAGAGGTGTTGACTGCAATGGAGAATATCACTTCAACAAGAGCAGAAGCAATCTCATGGAGCAGTGTCCTACGCCAAGCCACTTCTAGTGTAAGACCAGACCGATTTCCCGACATTATAGGACACATTGAATCCAAGGCAGAATCAGAGGAAGGGAGGAGAATCAAGGGAGTATTAAGTTCTCTTCGGCGCCGGAAGTAGCTTAAGGTGGTGTTTCTTTCATTGGATAGAGAAAATTGATAGGATACCACCACAGATCACCACACCGAGATGAGTAAACAGTTTGACATTCAGTGAAGTTGCCCTCAAGGCAACGGTACACAGAGTCAAGCGTTGCAATCGGACACACAAAGGAGGAGTGAAGTAACATGAATAACCAGGGGTTGAGGGGGTTGAGGGGCAGAGACAGTGACCAAGCCCAAGAACAAGACCAAGGCGAAGATACTTGTTGTTTGTTTGGAGTAAAGGAAGCAGAAAACAAATGAAGTTGAGTGTTTATAGACTTGCAGCTATTTTTCTCCTACAATTTTTGTTAGAACTTAAGGATTGAGTAGATATCCAAATTCTAAGCAGAGAGTAAAACTTATGTGGGAAACAAAAGCAAAAGTTTAAATATAGGTTTTACGCTAAAAAATAAATAGACAAAGCTCTCCAAATTGACAATAATACAAAAGCTAAAGGAGAAATTGAAGATTATAATGAGTTCATGCAACAAAACACTACAAGAATATAATATGAGCAAAATTATCCTTTATGCTATCCTATCCTTATCCTTGTTTAGTTATTTTTTTTCAGAATTTACAGTTAAAGGCCAAAATATATAAAATAAAATATCTAAATCACAAAAATAAAACTCTTAGATGACTGAAAATCAAAACCAAACTTATCAGATATACTTCACAAATAATTAGAATTTAGAGTTAATCAAATAGAAGGCTAACTTTGACAAGTTCAAGACACTAGAACATGAAAAAATTTTTCAAAATATAATATTGTTGATAATGGAATGCATTTTAAAGAGAACTAGAAGCCATCAACAGATCCTCTCCACAAGAGTCTGGGAGAATAATTGAATGATATCTGAAGTATAAAGCACAATCAAATAAAATTTTAAAAAAATAAAAAATAGAGAGAAGTGACCAAACTTAAATTAAATATGATAAATATCCTATTAGATTGCCTAAAGAGTAAAATGATAAATATCCTACAAAGAAACGTAGATCTATAGATCTACAAGCCTCAACCAAGACTACCTTTTTTTATAAACCTTTGTCATTGCCTCTTTATTGATGATAAATCCACTCTTTAAATAGACTTCAAGGGATACAATGGCTGTACTTAATTAAGACTCTTAATTAAGTAAATGTAATCACAATAAAAATAGAAAACTTCTTAACCTATAAGGAACTTCCAAAGATACCTAAATAAAATCCTTCTAATTAGGCAACATAAAAATGTAAATAAATAACTCAAACCACAAGGACTTCCCAAAATACTAAAATAAAATCAGGAATAAAATCAAGCAAATCTACCACCTTGAATAAACCTTGCCCAAGAAGGCATCCTCACACAGGCCATCTACGCTACGCATCAATAATGGAATGCTGCCTAAGAAATAGACTAAAAGCCATTATCGACCCTCTTTGTAAGCAAGTATGTAAGCCGGAAGAATGGAATAGGGAATGTAGAACAAGAATTTCATGCTATCATGCTATTGAAGTATAAAGCACAAAAATAAAACAGCAGTAAAACAAATTTAAATTAGCAGTTCTAAGAAAGTAATACAATAAATATCCTATAATGCAATATAGCCCGTAAGTATCACATGATGCTCGGTAGAGAAAAAAACTCTCATTGATAACTTCATCAAGTTTCAAGACACTACAACATGAGGATTTTTTTTTGTCAAAAATATTACTCAACGGTGCATCAATAAGTAACAGTAAAGCTAGAAGCAATCACCAGATGCTGTCAAAAGTCAATTGTTTGAGAGACGAATATAATATGGAAATGTAGAAAAACCATTATTTGGAACTCCTTTGAGGCCAAGTATAGAGGTGATCAAATTGAGGCCCATATGCGCTTACAAAGATAGCTTCTCATGGAGAGTAATGCATTGTCATAGCGCATATTCTCCTCCGCACACATTGCTCATCGGTCTCTTCTCCACAACTTTGTGCCCCTCATCCTGTTAGCTTTTTACTGTACCAGCATAATTTTTACTATTCTAACTATCTCACGTGGGCTGCTTACTCATGTTGATACTGGGCTCTATCTTCATTATTTGTCATGTATGCACCTTCATTTTGCACCTTCATATCATGAGCCTATGTGTATCATGTATGTATGATGATCATGCATATATGAGAGTATCACACACCAAAATGATCTAAGCCTTAGACCACCTGTATGTATGATCATCCTCATATTTATGCATGTTCACATTTGCTTCATCTTCCGATGTGGGACTATTTCCACACTCTTTTAATCGCTTCATTATTTCCAACACCCCCTTAAGTTCAAGGGGGCTCTCATGAAAGCTCCAACTCACCGCCATTGTAATCTTGCTTTCTTTTGCATAGCATCGGCTCACCCTCTAATGACCCAATAGATCGCTTTCTTTTATCCCCATATGGTCCTTCAACCTTTGGGTTGTCAGAGGGTGTCGCTACCAACGTGTTCTTTTCTCCATCTTCTCCTGTGATCACCGTGTCCCTTAACCTTGATACCATTTGTTAGCTTTTTCTTGTATCAGCTAATTACCATCGTGATCACTGTGTCCCTTAACCTCGATTCTATTTGTTAGCTTTTTTACCTATCACCTAATTTTTTACTATTTTAACTATTCACGTGGGTATGAGTACTCATGTTAATACTCGGCTCTATCTTTCATTATTTGTCATGTATGCACCTTCATATCATGAGTACATGTATCATGTACGTATGATGATCATGCATATATGAGGAGTATCACACACCAAAATGATCTAAGCCTTAAACCACTTACATGTATGACCATCTCATATTTATGCATGTTCACATTTGCTTCATCTTCTCGATGTGGGACTATTTCCACTTCTTTGCACTGTTCATTATTTCCAACACATCCACTCGTGCCAATGACGTGAGGAATCTTATAGCTTGATGAATAATGCACCCTCGTGTGAGGTCCTCCTTCATATAAACTCTCAAGTGCTGACCACTATCTCCACCTTCCTGAGCTCAATCCTTGATTCAGAGTCGCCACCATCGCCGCTACGTAGATGTTGGCCGGAGATCAATCGCCAAAGAATGGATCAGAATAATGTGTTCCACTTTCAAGGGATTTTGATCCATGGTGATAGATCGTCGAGAAAGATGAGCCTTTGATCACAAGTGCCAACCATTCCATGATCCCCCACGAGGATGATGCTCACATCCTCGGCGATGCCTTCCGCTTTCAAGGCTTGCAATCACCACAATCATATATCAATCCGAGCCACCGCTTTGGTGATCTCCTCGGATGGTCGCGGTCCGAATTCATGGCCCTTTTGAGTCCGGGTTCCTCAAATTAGAGGGCAACTAAGACGGGATCTCATCAATGGGTAGATCGGTAGCTCAAGACATCATATCCACTCACAAAAAGGGACTGAGGAATCGTATTTAGGGTAAAACTCTGCAGTGGCAATCCCAAGAACCTTTGCTACCCTCGGAGCCGCCCGTATAGGCAGCCGGGCCTTGAAGCCTTGGTTGGAGACGGTTCCTCCCAGTGAGGGTTCGAGCTAGCCAGCCGAGGATCGTGGCGGCGCATGGAGAAGGCGTCACGGTGAGATGTGGATCGATGAAGAAGTTGTTGATGATGCCGTGGGATTCGGCAGAGACCGGTGACGCATGGAATAGTGGTTGGGAAAGGTGAGAGTAGGGAAGACGGGACGAGGTCGGGACAGCCTCGCTGCCATTGGAGATGAGGTGGTGGATGTTTGGGGTGGGGCACTTGAATTGGTAGCCATAGCGGAAGCCATCGAATTTTGAGATGAGGATTACGGTATCGCCGGAGGACGGAGAGGGAGCAGCTGGCAAGAGATTGTAGGTCGTAGATGAGGATGATAAGAAGAGCAAGGCTAATGCTAAGGATGAGAAGAAGGGAGATGAATGTGAGGAGAAGGAGAAGTGAAGGGGTCCCGCAAGGAGAGGGCCTTAGAGGAGGAGCTGAGAGGAGAGTTCGAGCGTGAAGTCTTCCTGTGAAGTGAGAAGCTATTAGAGGATCTTGCCGAGCTTGAAGAGACGACGAGGATGGTGTGAGAATAGTAATTTGTGGGGATTCATGAATCATGGATTGGTTCTTTTACCGTAAAACCCTTCTAAAATTTTTAAATTCAACTTTTGGGTGCTTAAACCCTTCTTAATACAAGAATTTAGGAAGTTTTCTGAAAGCAAGAAGATTACAAAATCCTTCATTTTCAAAATACAATAGAGAAACATTGGATGCCAGTTCAATGATGACAAAATGTAAAATGACCTAACACTCAGAGACCTCTCTATACATAGTGATGAAAATCAGAAGTCATACTTGGTTCTTCCACTTCCTAAGATGAGGCATAGCATGTCTGATAAGTTTGAGGTTGAGTTGAATAAGTTCCAAGATTCCAACATTAACCGCTTCCTCGAACCTTTGAAATGAACGACCTGAATAACATTGGAATAAGATCAGAAGAGAGTGAGGATGAACAGAAGTTAAGTTGTTAGCTTGTTTACCTGTACATCAAGTCGCATTCCATGAAACTGTCCAGCACCCTCAGGAGGTGTCCAGTTATAAATCAGACAAGGTAAGAAGAGTACTAATTTTCCATTTATATCACCTGAAAAGGCTTCGGTCTGGAAAATTTCTTGGTAGCAAATGTAAGATGAGATTTCACAACCCATGCAAGGGCCAATTGATCCCGGAGCATGCGTGAAGCTTACGTGTATTTTGTACTATAAATTTCTAGGACTTCTTTAAGGAAAGCCTTCGCCCTAGAAACATAAATGTTAGCTTTGTGAATGTTGATTGAAGAATTTACAGTTTCAATGAAGTTTTCCACAGAACCAACCTGAGAATTCCATCAGAAGTGCCTTTGACTGCAATAAATCCTGAATTCAATGGTTGGTCTTTGTTGTTACGAAAAGTAAGAGCCAGGTGGAAGTCATGGTATTTCTTGAATATGTGTCCTAGATTACCCACCACTGCAATATCAGAGTCCGTAAAAATGTAATGATTAATACACTTCAGCCTCTCAGGATGCTCTTCAAGCCTTTGTTCGAGAAATGTCTGCATCAGAGTCAACTCAAGTTCTAGTTAAAAAGGTCCATCAGGAATACAGACATAGCTAATATATGCATATATATACAATATCTTTTGAAAGTTGACTCCAATGACTGCAAAAAGAATCTTGAGCGAGAATCATGTTCGGAATTAAGGATTTGAAAATTCTAGCTTTTAGAAATTGTCCAGCTAAGGTCATAAGGTATAAACCAACTTCAGTTTGTAAGAGAAATCTGGTTCCAAAAACAAATAATGATTCACCATACATTGTTTTCCACCAATAATAGAATAAATAAGATTACATACTAACAAATAGACTATGGCTGTAGAAGCCAGCTTTGTACTATTATATTGTGCTTAGCTAGGGATAATCAGAAACTGTGTAAATAATTGATTTTTTGCTTTTGAATAATCAAGATTTTGTAGAAAATGGAAATTATATCCTGATGAGAAAATTATTACCTTTTATATAGCAAAATGCACGAGCCTCTCTTTTATATTGAAGAAATAGAAATCTTATCACCCAAAAATATGAAAAGTGCACAACAAATTATGGAAACCATAGCATACCTTGATAAATAACAAATAGAAGACACTCAAAAGGAGTGTCCTCTGATGCTAAAAGCTAGATAATTTTATAAGAAGAGCTATCCTAAGCGTACATACTATCTCAGTGGCCTCATGTAACGCTGTAAGAATATAGCGCTTAACTACATAATGTGGTCATTTATCTACTTCAACCAAATTGATATAGTTCAATAACTATGCAAAAAATTATTGATGATTGCAATGTGATCTTACAATATAGGACCTGGTTCTCTGAAGCATCAAATTTCCACAGTAGTCTCCTTGAATGGGTAGAACTGTTGTGAAGCTTTTTCCATTGAAAACTGAGAAGCGGGATCAGTTAATATGATCACATTGCTTCTTAGCATTGATACCTGCAGCATTCTACCTATAACAAAGAGGAGTCAAACAAAAACTTTCACCAGATTGACATTGACTTATTCTAGTAATTTCCTCTATCCACTTTAGTTATTTGAACTTTTAACACAACTCAGAGATTCATTCAAGAATATCAATATCAGTTAAACAATAAGAAAGATGCAAATGAAGTTGATCATTAGAAAGTTTCATCTTTTTGATAGAAAGACCTTCCCCGTTATCCTAATTGATGCTTCTACAGTATCTTGGTTGTTTAGTGCCATCAAGACATGGCAAAAAGCCAAATCCACACTTTCACTTTTGTGACATCCCTAATTTCCCTTTGTGCTCAAGAAATATTAAGGTTCCCAGAGAACAGTTTCAATTGTGGTTTTCTTTTCTCAGAATTTCCTATTCTCTGAGAATTCCCTTCACGTGTAAGTTTCTCTCAAATTATATCACATAACTAGCCAACACATTGAAGAAAGAATTATAGTGAATCTAAGAGATTATCAAATAATGAAGGTATAGTTATTCATGGTTAGGATATTACTGAACTAACTTTAAAAAGGAGAAATTAATATCAAGGTTCACCTAATTCTTCCACAAAGAAAAACAAAAACATACACAAGAAAGTAACTCACAACTTTGCTAATAGCAAACTCGGATAAGAGGGATCTAGACTAGTTCATGTAAAAATAAGTCAAACAAGAGATAGGAGCAAGTATTTTTTATAAGAACAGGGGTTTAGATAGATAAAAAAAAAACACATACAAAGTAGTTCATTTCAAGTGCAAGTAGCATATAGTACCTGTATTAAGTGATTGGTCATCAACCTTTACAGATTCTAGTTTCACAGAATTATTGTAGTATGAATACCATCAAAAAATAACATTATCACGATTATTATCCCTTTGGTTCTCATTTGATGAGTAGATGTCATTCATAACTTTTAGACCTATGAAGAGACAAAGGGTAAGACTATGGATTTCGTCTAATCCATGATAAAATGAAGCATAATATCAAATTGCAATCTCCAGTGCCTAAAAGTTCAATATTTGACATTGGCAGCACACTAAATACTTTTTGTGCTTTCTATTTTAATAGAGGACATCCTACCATTAAATGCTTTAGATCATGCCCTCAAGGGTTTTCAAGCGTATATCATAAGATTATATCCTCCATTTAAGAAATGATGTCAAATGATATGTCGATGAACTACTTTAAAGCACAATAATATGGACTAACATACCAAGATGAAACCTTATTCTTTTCCTCTTGTAGATGAATAAAAATCTCAACCTATGACACAAAATGAAAGATCGATTGAAAGAACTCATGAATAAGGCATGAGCAAGCATCGGATGAAGAGGTTTACCTTGGCACTTGAGACGATTGGGCAAGCCTTGGCCTGCGGCAGAACCGAGAACAAGATGGTCTGATTTCTTGGAAGGGTTTCTTCATTGTGACTGTGACATCGGATAGCAATGCAACCGGGAAACTAAATATGAGGATTCATTAAAATATCATAAGAGATCAAAGACGAAATATGATTGAAAATGGAGAAATAAAGAAGAGAGAGCTCACCAGTGAGTAGGAGAGGGAGGATGAGATGGAGAAGGATGAAGGATAGATATGTACTTATCCATCTCCTCTATATGCCCATTGTCGAAGTCTCTCTCATTCTCGATTTCATTTCTCGAAATGCAGGCGGATGAATGACGGGATAGGATTTGCGGTCAATAAAGAAACCCAACCTAAAATGTTGAGCTTGGATTTTTACTTACCATCCCTCACAAGTTTGAGGGAATCCCATCTCAACATTTGGGTTGAGTTTCTTTATTGGGCAAATCCGCTTATCCTATCATTCATCTTCCCATTTCACGAGATAAAATCGAGCGAGAGAGATTTCGATAATGGGCATATGGAGGAGATGGAGAAGTACATATCTTTTCTCCATCCCTCTCCTACTCATCCTCCTATTCTACTCACTATTGAGCTCTCTCTTCTTGTTTCTCCGCTTTTAATCCTCTTTCACCTTTGATCTCTTCTGATATTCTAATGAATCCTCATTTTCAGTTTCCCGATTACATCGTTATCCGATATCACAATAACCACGAAGAAACCCTTCTAACAAATCCGACCATCTTGTTCTTTGTCATGCCGCAAGCCAAGGCATACCTAATCGCCTCCAGTGTAAAGATAAACCTCTTCATCCTATGCTCATCCATGTCTCATTCATGAGTTCTTTGAATAAAGCTTTCATTTTGTGTTATAGGTTGAGATTTTGATTCATCAACAAGAGGAAAAAAATAAAGTTTCAACTTAGTAGGTTAATCCATATCATTGGGCTTTGAAGTAGTTCATCTCATTTGGTGTCATTTCTTAAATGGAAGATATAATCTTATGATGTACACTTGAAAACCCTCGAGGGCATGATCTAAAGAATTTAATGGCAAGATTTCCTCTATTATAATAGAAAGCACAAAATTTTTATTGTACTGCCAATGTCAAATATTGAACTTTTAGGCACTAGAGATAGCAATTTGATATTATGCTTCATTCTATCATGGATTAGGCCAAATCCATATTCTTACCCTTTGTCTCTTCACAGGTCTAAAAGTTATGAATAAGATCCACTCATTAAATGAGAACCAAAGGGATAATAACTATGATACTGTTGCTTTTGTGACGGTATTCACAGTCTGCAATCTAAAAAACAGAATCTGTAGGGTTGATGACAGTTACTGTTGGTAACATCTCATACACGAAGGAAGAAAGGTCCATGGAAATCCTTGACATTTTTCTCAACTTCATACAAGTACTATATGCTACTTGCACTTGAGATGAACTACTTTATATGAGTTTTTATTTGTTTGATTTATCCAAACTCCTGTTCTTATAAAAAATGATTGCTTCTATACTCTTGCTTGACTTCTTTTTACATGAACAAGTCTAGATCCCCTTTTATCTGAGTTTGATATTAGCAACATTGTGAGTTACTTTCTTGTGTATGTTTTTGTTTTTCTATTGTGTGATTATTTTTTTATACTACTTTGTGGAAGAATTAGGTGAACCCTGATATTAATTTCTCCTTTTGAAGTTTGTTGAGTAACATCCTAGCCATGAATAACTATGCCTTCATTATTTGATAATCTCTTATATTCACTATAATTCATTCTTCATTAATGTGTTGGGTAGTTATGTGATGTAACTTGAGAGAAACTTACACATGAATAATTAAAATTCTCAAAGAATAGGAAATTTTGAGAAAAGAAAACCACAATTGAAATTGTTCTTTGGGAACCTTAATATTTCTTGAGCATAAAAGGGAAATAAGGGATGTCACAAAAAGTGAAAGTATGGACTAGGCTTTTGTGCCATGTCTTGACGGCACTAAACAACCAAGATACTGTAGAAGCATCAATCAGGATAACAAGGAAGGTCTTTCTATCTGAAAGATAAAACTTTCTAATGATCAACTTTATTTGCATCTTTCTTATTGTGGCTTTAACTAATATTGATGTTATTGAATCAATCTTTGAGTTGTATTAAAAGTTCAAATAGCTAAAGTGGATGCATAGAGAACTTACTAGAATAAGTCAATGTTAATCTGGTAGAGGTTTTTGTTTGATTTCTCACTCTTATATGTAGAATTCTGCAGGTATGAATGCCAAAAAAGCAATGATCACATTGACTGATTTGACTTCTCAGTTTTCAATAGAAAAAAGCACCACAATAGTTTTACTCATTCAAGGAGACTACTCTGGTGGAAATTTGATGCTTCAGAGAATCAGGTCCTATATTGTAAGATTACATTGCAGTCATCAATAATTTATATTTTTCGCACAGGTAGTAAACTATATCAATTTAGTTCAAGTAGATAAATGACCACGTTATGTAGTTAAATGCTATGTTCTTACAACTTTACATGAGGCCACTGAGATAGTATACATGCTTAGGATAGCTCTCCAGCTTTTTAGCATCATAGGGCACTCCTTTTGAGTGTCTTCTATTTGTTATTTATCAAGCTATGTCATGATTTCCATAATTTGTTGTGCACTTT